>PVIU01001833.1:27641-194124 GCA_004026605.1 Ondatra zibethicus
GCAACCCCCCAGGAGTTCCTGCAATCCCCCAGCAGCTCCTGCAATCTCCCAGCAGCTCCTGCAATCTCCCAGCAGCTCCAGCAACCCCCCAGGAGTTCCTGCAATCCCCCAGCAGCTCCTGCAATCTCCCAGCAACTCCTGCAATCTCCCAGCAGCTCCAGCAATCCCCCAGCAGCTCCTGCAATCTCCCAGCAACTCCTGAAATCTCCCAGCAGCTCTCCTGCAGTCCCCCAGGATGTCAGGGCCATGTTGGACCGCTGGGGCATCTAGCTGTGTTAACTGAGCAGGTAACTGGTTTGGAGTTCTCCAGCATGCAGACAGCCGTTGCTGGACTACGCAGCCTCACTGTGGAAGCCAGTCTAACACTCCCCTTGTAATATATGCTCATTATCTCCCTCCTGTTCCTCTTGAACCATTACATTCTTTTTTGTTGAGTGTTTTGGTCACAGAAATAATAAAAATGAATAAATTTGGGGTTTGAGAGATCTGATAAGGTATAATTCTACTTTTCCATCTGAGGAAAGACTTCAATGCACCCTTGTGATGGTTTAGTGTCTGAGATGAGAGTCTCATCTGATGAGATCTGACTTTATGAATCAGAAGGCTTACTAATGCCCTCCACCTTGTCCTTCAGTTGGAACGCTGGGAAGCTCCCTTTGATGTGGTGTGGGTCTGAGGAACAGGTTCATTTATCCAGGTACCTGCCTGACTCTAGACTGAGACAAGACTAGGATTTTCTGATAAATGAGCTCCACTCAGACAGGGAAGAGGGGCCGACTGCCACCACCCAGGTCTACTCTGTGAAGAAAAGAGGTAAATACGGAAACAGCAAATGTCCCTGAAAAGGCCTTGTCTCAGAATCCAGTTCTAGAAGGCAAAGACATTCTCTTACAAGAGTTGCGATTTTGTGTTTTAGTTAATGTTGATGGAATCAATGTTTCTCTTTCTGAGAAAAATGGAGGTTTCATTTTCAAATAACTGAGGAATGAAGAGAAGTGGTGGTTTAAGCCCCTTTGGTAAGGTCCTGGAGAGATGGCTCGGTGGCTAAGGGCACTGTTGCTTTTGCAGAGGATTTACGTTTCGGTCCTAGCACTCACATTTCACAGCCCACAATCACCTACAGCTCCAGCTTGGAGGGACTGGATGGCCACTGAGGGTAACTGCACACATGCACACATACACACAAATAAAAATAAATATGAATGAAGGTAATTATTGCATAAATACTATAGACATGTCAGTTAAGATTTCCTGAAATCTTATCTTTACAAACTGAAGGTGAGAGTCTTTTTTCTTTATATTTTTCATCGGGGACAGGAAGATTCAGGTCATTATTCGACTATTGGCTGTGATTTGATTCTAGTTCATTTAATAGAGAATGGGTAGAACAAAAAAGTTCAGGCCACTGATGTATCATTTCATATATAAATTTTGATTTCATATATAAATCATTTATGAGTTGAGTCTTGCAATCTTATTAGTATTGACCCAAGGCTTTTAATTCTCCTTTCTGTCTCTCATCTTACTGAACTCACCACGAGACACTGAGTGGGTAGACTGATAAGTCGGTTTTGTTTTAGATGACATGAGAGGAGCCTGTGTTCTTTACAGACATGGTCCAAGTTTTCAGCAACAGGAAACATGTCCTACTGCAGCAGCCAACAGGGAATACAATGCCCCCTCATCCATTGTATCTAAGTTACATTTACAGGGTCTAGGCAGCACAAAACGGCGAATCCTTTTGGCTAACTGTGCCAGGTAGAATTGGCAGCATATTCAAGAGGCCCAAACCAAAACTTGTATTTGGCAGAGAACTCTTGGCATCCAAATGGGAAACACCAAATTACTCCATCCCAAGTGTTCACTCACTTGATTACCTGAGAACCATTCTATTACCATTTCCCCAAAAGATTAATTGCTAAACATGTGTGATAAAAAAAACCTAAAGGTAGTTTCCAAATATACTTTATAGTAGGGTCACAATCTCTCTTACCAAGAAACCCCTTCAGAAAAGTCAGATGTCATTTTACATTTGAACCCTTATAAAAATCTCCATATTAAAACATTCTTGAAATTATTTTCCTTCGAGCCATGCTCCATTGGTTATATACAGCTTGCATTGAGCTGAATCAATGCTAATCTTGGATGTTTATATAGGTCGCCGGATGGACTTGTAACAGAAAAGGCAGGAAAATTTAACTCAGCATAGGCAAAGAAATTGCACCCACATTTGGTCCTCATTCTTGCTGGTGTGAACTTATAGTGCAAGTGCTGGTTGTAAGCAAGGTCTTAGGTGATTGTAACAAGAAAGGCATGGTTCCATTTCCACAGTTGATTGGCAGAGAGGTCAGTGGTCCCAATGTCCTGGGGATAGGGATGTGGGACTGGGAAAAACCTCTCATGGTGCTGCTGTCGCAGAAGTCTTGTGGACCTTGTCTTTTTGAAGGAAGTAATTAAGTCAAGAAATGTAGACAGTTTAAGCAGACGTTTATTTAGCAGAGTGAAGTAAACACTCCAAAGAAAGACTAGAGTGAGTTACCTCAAAGGTGGGGAGCAGCCAGTGGGCTCCATGTTGTAGATTTAAAAGAATTTCCCACAGATATTTAAGAGGCAGGTGGCATGCCCATAGGAAAAGGTGATCCCTTGCCTTTCAGATCACGATGGATCAGATCTACCTTTTAGAGTGCTCTTCCCATGAACCTCTAGAAAAGCTCTCAAGAGAGGAGTGTCAAGACTCACTGTGAGTGATGTCATAGTGACACCAGGTCTTTATGGATGTAGCCCTTTTGTTAGTGGGATGCCCTGCTGCCCTAGTCTCTAATGTAGGAGGAATAACCTAGCTTCAACTTCAAAGATGTTGAGCCACAAAGGAGCATCTGACCTTTAGAAGACACAGCTGCAAGGTGAAGCTGCTGTTTCCTTGGTTACTTCGGATCTAACACGGTACCTACCCAGCATTATCACCACTTGGGAATTTGAATGGGGAAGTGTCCAAACAACCGTGGCAGAGAGTTTCTAGATAGTGCAAAACAAGATCGTTTTCTGTGCTGACCATCCCACAGTCTCTTATTCACTGTGCTTTGACCAGTTGTGGACGCCTGTATTAATCACCACACATTGCAGAAAGGAACTGGTAGGTCCACATGCTCCACGCATGGCCACACATGTGAGGAGCACAGATTGGACTTGAGAGGGAGCCAGAAAAGAGGACACAAAGTCTGGCAAGCAGGAAAGGGGGAAGGTGAGGATCTGGAAGGAGTTGGGAGATGGGCAAATACAATCAGAATACATTATACAAAAGTCACCAAGAACTAATAAACACACACAGAGGACCCAAAGCTAAAAATTATAGGGAATTTAGTGATTGACTTTTCATAAGCATGAGCAGGGGGAAAAGCAACATTTTATATCAGCGTATTTATCCATATGATGTGATTTTTAAATAGATACTAGTCAATCAAATAAGTCAGACAGGACACTCTGGTAGCTCATTGTGCCCTCTAAATTTCCTAAAAGTTCGTGTTAGGAAGAGACAAAGGAAAGAGTCTTTTTTTTTATAGATCAAAACAGTGAGGTATTGGAAATTTCATGCAGTTCAATATTTTAAACTAGGGTTGGAAAACTCCATTTAAAAAATGGTAGATCATCTAGATACAGCAAGCTCTGCGTCACGAGATGGAGCAGAGCCTTGACATTGCTTTCCAGGCTCAAAATCTTCGAAGCTAGGCTGTGGTGCTGTTTGGAAAACTTAGTAGAGTTTAAAAAATTTAAAATGGCTTTTATCCTGTCTGTCTGCCTGCCTGCCTGCCTACACATCCATCATCCATCCATCCATCCATCCATCCATCCATCCATCCATCCATCCATCCATCCATCCATCATCCATCCATCCATCCATCATCCATCCATCCATCCATCCATCATCCATCCATCCATCATCCATCCATCCATCATCCATCCATCCATCCATCATCCATCCATCCATCCATCATCCATCCATCATCCATCCATCCATCCTCCATCCATCCATCCATCATCCATCCATCCATCCATCCATCCATCCATCCATCCATCCACCTACCTACCTACCTATTTATTTTTCTAGTGAGTGAGTTTGTGTGTGTGTGTGTGTGTGTGTGTGTGTGTGTGTGTGTGTGTGTGTGTGAGATTTGGAGGTAAGAGAACAGATTTCAGGAGCTGATCTTCTACTTCTGCCATGAGACCCTGGGATTGCACTCAGGTCTCTTGGCAACAAACCTCTTGACCTCCTGAGCCATCTCTCCAGCCCAGTGTCTAGTTTCTTTTTAAATTACCTGAGAACTGTTCTTAGAGATATTCCTCTCTCTGTGTCAGCAGTTTCTGTAGTCACCCTCCTCTTTATAAAACTTCTGTTATTAATTGCACATATTTTATTAGACTCCTTTTCACACGAAGTCACTGGTGACACTGGTGGCTAATCATTTGCCCACAGCCAATCTAATACCCTAATTTGTGATTTAGGTTCAAGGAGGGAAAAGATAGTCTTACTTTTTTTTCCCTCCACCAATCCAGACTGCTGTTAATTAATAGTTGCTATACAACACCATCTGGACATCCAACAGAAGCATCTAATTTAGATTCTCATTATTGTATACGGAGAAGGCTAACATGCAGATTGTCCCAGTTCCTGTGAAAAAGGAACAGTATTTTGATGAGTGTCTCTCATACGAAGATCTCTCTCTATTTCCCAGATGTCAGTTTGAATGTGAAAGGCAGCTTAGTTCTCCTTTGTACTCACACTGTGAGATCATAGAAGATGTGGTTCCCATTGGCTTTCCTCTCTGCCTTAAACTCCTGGTATGGTGGCTCAAGCCTTAAATTCCAGCACTTGGCAGGCAGAGGCAGGTGGATCACTTTGAGTTCAAGGACAGTCTGGTATATCTACAGAGTGAGTTCCAGGAAAGCCAGGACAACACAGAGATACTCTGTCTCAAAAATAAATAAATAAATAAATAAACAAACAAACAAACAACCGCAAAAAACAACCAAAAATAAAATGTGTCTAGAAGCTCAGAGCTATGTTTCAGCCCAGTTACAGGAGTTTTTCACTATGATGTTCCTAGACAAGATTATAGTGTGTCCATCCCTCTTTTCTCTCCCTTCCCCCTCTTTACCCACTGCCACTGTCATGCCACCGAGGATCTTCCTGCTGCTCTTCCTTCTCTTCCTCTTATTCTTATTCAAGACAAGCTCTTGCAGTGTTACCCAAATCAGTCTAGGACTTAGGATCCTCCTGTCTTAGCCTACTGAGTGCTGGGATTATGTGTGTGTGTGACCCTGATACCCAGATTTTACCTTTGGAATTACAGAACTTTTCATCTGGAGTTTTGTGTTGAGTTAGCAACTCTACTTCCCAGATGTCAGTTTGGATGCAGAAGGACGCTTAGTCCCCCCCCCCCACTTTGTTGTCCTCACCATCACAAAGGAAGTGCCAGGCTCTGCGTCTGATGTCTTATTCTTGTCACCACCTCTCAGGTCATGATGTCAGAGAAGATTTGATGAGTGCCGTGAACAACACAATATACATCTGCTCTCTAGCCTTGGGCCTAACAAACTTTGTGGATCACAACTCTTAGAAGATCGTTAAAATATTAGCATGGTAGCACACACCTCTTCCATATAAAGACAAGGAATTCAGAGTTACAGGTTGTAGATTTGAGTCCTCACTGGGAAACTCAGGCCACGCTAGCTAAAGCTCTGGGTTTCAATTTCTTCCCTCTGTGAAACAAGAATGAAATTTTTAGTTATTACAAAGTGAAAGTTGATAGGAAGCCATGTAAGAGGGCCCCATTCCCTTAAACCGGTGTAAAAAAAAATCATGTCTTATTATATAGAGCCATGGTTGAACTCCTACCTAAAATACCTCTGTGCCCTGAATTCTTCACCTCTGCCGTTTTGTCTTTCCATCATCATATTACCCAAGATCCATTTGCTGTGCCCAGGTCTAATGCCTCTGAACTAAGGAGGTCTCTGCCAGGGTTTCCGGAACTCAGAAGGTGGTGGAAGAAGCCTGTGCAGCCATTGTCAGGAGCCTAGGACTGAGCTCCATGAGACCAGGCCTCACCTGTGTTTGGGGAACTGCAGAAGCCTAGCTGCCCAAAGGATGAGGTGCATGACTCTCTCTCATTCTAGAAGAAAACAGATCCCCTCCCTAGACGCATGGGGGCAGGATAGCAACCCCATCAGTGGGTGCTAAGATGGTACTCAGACTGGGACTCTCAGTCAAGCTCCACACATGTTCTGGGGCAGACCATGCTTGTATGATCCAATTAGCCAGGTGTCATCAATCATTTCCAGTCAAATGGGCATCAGCCAGACACATGTCAGTCATGAAGATCCATCTCCGGGCCTTTGAGACACATGGGAACAAAATAAATGCCAGACACATACATGCATCCACTTTTGTTAACGAGTCTGTCAAGTGATCAGGGGGACACACACTCTGTCCCAGTAGCAAGCAGGAAGAAGACTGATTTAAGAATTCAGAAGTCTCTAAAATTCCTTCTGTTCTTCTCTACTTTTCTTTCGCATCTTCCCTTCATGGTCTGGTCCCATTTTCTCCGGCCTAGCGACTGTAATGCATGTCTGTGTGTACCAGGGGAAACAGATTTCGATGATAGGAGTCAAATCAAGTGGAATTGCGTTTTCCTCTGAGGCTGGGCTCCAAAGGGAACAGGTCAGACGACAAAGAGACAAGAGCAAAATCCCCTTGAGACATCCCCTCCACCCAGCGGTTATCCTTGCAACCTCTGCCTTAATCTGCTCTTGAGTCCGAAACAAAACTGCTCCTGAATTCCTGGTGAACAATGCCATTCCATCTTCTAGTTCTTCTGGCTAGATGTCCAAGGCCAAAGCAATGGTGAGTTCAACTGATTTCTGCTTCCAAGAGGATGGTTTGTAAGTGCTGTGTCCTTTGGTGGCCTAACAGACAGAAGGGCAAAGGCGACTGGACTCACTCCATTAAGCCCCAGGGCAGGGGTGTTCGCAGAGTCCTAACAGCCTGTTTGCCTTCTAAAGGCTCTGCCTGTTGCTACTCTGCATTGAGGATTAAACTTCCAAAGGAATTTAGGTGAGGACATAGTCAAGCTGTGATTGTAATGCTCCATCATTCACCAGATTTCTCTTCAGCCAGTTGAGCACCTGAAGGCTTTTGTTTAGGCTCAGTGGAATATAAAGGTGAGTAGTACTCAACAGTAGAAGTTGAGTTAGTGAGGCAGTCAGTGAAGCAACGTGTCCTCTGGGAGAATCATATACACGAAGGGTAAAGACTTGGGCCTCCTTGCACACAGTCATCCTGCAGTACATGTGCATTTTATCTGCAAAAAAGGAAGATAAAATTGCTGTGCCATTTAAATCGTTTCTCCCTTTCTTTCACTGACAGAATGGAATTGAACTGAGTTGGATTGAAGCTTTGTAAAGAGGTGGCTCCTTCAGTCACCAGCTGAGGAGCATCTGACTCAATACCGAAAAGGCATTTGGTTCAGGTCCCAGAGCTCAGGTTAATTCCAGGCACCAGGCACTTGAATACCTAGCAGAAGTCCCGGCTGCTGATTTGTCTCCTTGGGTCTTTCTGTCTGGGGAATCTGGGAGAGGAGCAGTCAGGCAGTGGTGCACCTCGGCGGGCTTCTTCTGTCTCCAATGAGCCGGCCGTGTGCAACTCCTATCTATCCACTCAGTCACGCTGATATTGGCAGATACTGCAGCTGATGCTGCCCTTTGTTCTGTCACTCCCTCGGGGATCTGATTTACTAACTTGGTATTGAAGGTAGAGAAAAGTTGGTACTGGGATCCCCTGCCTTCAGGACTCAAGTATAGAAGAGGAGGAGACGAATTGGAAGTCTCGAATAGCACCATGTATGGGGAACATAGGGCTCTTCCTAGGTCCATTCTGGAGACTGGTTGGAAAATGTTGGTAAGCAGGGACAACTTGGGTTTCCTTGTGACAAAGCCTGTTAACGGCTTCTCTGACATCCATTTCCCCATCTTCCGAGGCATCAATGCTCTAGGTTGACACTTGTTCATCAAAGAGCCTAATTCTCTGGTTTTCTTTGCAGTCAGAGGTGGCCAAAAGATATAAGTGTCTAAATAAAAATATTTGTTGCTGCAGAGATCTTAGGATGCCCCATGAGGGGGGCAGTGCCCAGGTTCTTAGGATGTCCCATAATGCAATGCCCAGGTTCTTAGCATGTCTCACAGTGCAATGCCCAGGTTCTTAGAATGTCTCACAGTGCAATGCCCAGGTTCTTAGGATGCCCCAAGATTCAATGTTCAGGCTCTTTGTGTCTCCAACAATGAATTGAGCAAGATACATGTTAATGGGCAATCAAGATCCCCTTTGGAGAGAGAGCAATTCTTTGTCTAAGCTACTGTTCTCAACAGAGCAACCAGTTAAGAGTGCTTGTTCCATGGAGCACATTTGAATGCTCACTGTACAGTGGCAAAATGCAGTAAGGGTTTTATAGGTGCATGCCAAGGCATTTACGCCTGTTCTCCCAGCTCCCAGCGATGAAAGCAGCATGTTTATTCTGAACCAATTTCAACTGAGCCACTTGATCCTGGGTTGGAAGAACAACTTTATTCAAAGTACATGGGAATGACTTCAAACTCTACTATAGAGCTACAGTACTGAAAACAGCCTGGTACTGGCATAAGAACAGACAGGAGGACCAATGGAACCGAATAGAAGACCTGGATATCAACCCACACATCTTAGAACACCTGATCTTTGATAAAGAAGCAAAAGTTATCAAATGGAAAAAAGAAAGCATATTTAACAAGTGGTTAACTAGCATAACTGGATATCAACATGTAGAAAAATGAAAATATACCCATATCTATCTCCATGCATAAAACTCAAATCCAAATGGATCAAAGACCTCAACATAAAGCCAGCCACACTGAACCTTATAGAAGAGAAAGTGGGAAGTACGCTTGAACACATTGGCACAGGGACCCACTTCCTAAATAGAACCCCAGCAGTACAGACACTGAGAGAAACAATTAATAAATGGGATCTCCTGAAACTGAAAAGCTTCTGTAAAGCAAAGGACACGGTCAACAAGACAAAATGACAGCCTACAGAATGGGAAAAGATCTTCACTAACCCCACATCAGACAGAGGTCTGATCTCCAAAATATACAAAGAACTCAAGAAACTGGACACCAAAAGATCACACAATCCAATAAAAAAAAATGGAGTACAGACCTAAACAGAGAACTCTCAACAGAGGAATCTAAAATGGCTGAAAGACACTTAAGGAAATGTTCAACATCCTTAGTTAACAGAGAAGTGCAAATCAAAACAACTCTGAGATTCCATCTTACACCTGTAAGAATGGCCAAGATCAAAAACACTAATGGCAACTTATGCTGGAGAGGTTGTGGGGAAAAGGGAACACTTCTGCATTGCTGGTGGGAATGCAAGCTGGTACAACCCCTATGAATGTAAGTGTGGCAATTTCTCAGAAAATTAGGAAACAACCTTCCTCAAGACCCAATAATACCACTTTTGGGTATATATCCAAAGGATGCTCAATCGTGCCACAAGGACATATGCTCAACTATGTTCATAGCAGCTTTGTTTGTCATAGCCAGAACCTGGAAACAACTTAAATGCCCCTCGATCAAAAAATGGATAAAAAAAAATGTGGTACATTTACACAATGGAGTACCACACAGCAGAAAAAAAAAATAACGACAGCTTGAATTTTGCAGGAAAATGGATGGAACTAGAAAACATTATTTTGAGTGAGGTAACCCAGACACAGAAAGACAATTATCACATGTACTCACTCATAGGTGGTTTATAAACATAAAGCAAAGAAAGCCAGCCTACAAACCACAATCCCAGAGAACTTAGACAACAATGTGGACACTAAGAGAGACTTACATAAATCTAATCTACAAGGGAAGTAGAAAGTAGAAAAAGACAAGATCTCCTGAGTAAATTGGGAGCATGGGGACTTTGGGGGAGGGTTGAAGGGGGAGGGGAGAGGCAATGAGGGGAGCAGAGAAAAATGTAGAGCTCAAAAAATATCAATAAAATTAAAAAAAAAACAAAGTCCATGGGAAGAGACAGGGTGAAGGGAATTGCTATGAGCCCAGTTCAGTTAGAGCTGCAGGGCCTCGCGGCTGGCAAGAGTCTAGCAGCCGTGGCAGGCTCTACTGCCAGGGAGCAAATAAATGAGGACAAACTGAGAACCTACTCTGTGCCAAACAAGAGTTTCCTCACCTAATTTTCACAGCCAACCTCCTATCATGAATACAATGTATGTCTTGATTTGCTGCTGATTAAATTGTCCCAAAGAAGAATTAATTTGCCCAAAGTCATACAGCTAGGAAAGAAGAGAGTTTGGCTTTAAACTTGAACCTATTGACCCCCCCAGTGGCGCACTTTCCAGCTTGTTTCATGTGGCCTTTAGGTTGAGGCAGGGCAAGGGAAGCAGGGACTGACCCACACTCTATTGAAATGGAGATGCCTGTTCACAGGCTACAGTCCTAGAGCCATTGATAGCAGCTACACAGGAAGCTTTGCTCCAGGAAGAGGAGTCTCCTGGGACAGGAAGGTAGCCTGTACTTGCTGTACTCTGCTTCCAAAATAGAATTCCTTACATTTTCCCATCTCCCAGCACTTCATAATGTGGCCAAGAGACTGAGTTCTACCGAAGCGGGTATTAGTGAAAGTAATGCTACCACCCTGTACAGCCCTTAGGAGTACCATTTGTTCCACGAGGAGGCTATGGGTAGAAAGGATGCTGTAATCAATAGAAATAGAAAAGATGTGATAGCCTCAAAAAGAAGAGAGATTTTTCTTCAGAATCCTCTTTGGATCCTGGGGTGACAGTGTATGAAGAAGGGACAAAGGCCAGCTAATGGGACAGTAGATCTCTACAGTCTTTTCAGTAACCCACCTCCAACAGTCTCGATTTGGCCGGTGTCTGATGACTCCTCTTTACCTCTCCTTGCTTTCAGCTCAGCACCAATCGCGGAAAGACAAACACAACCCTTAAACTTGTCAGAGAGCCTCTGGCCAGCTTCCCACTGCCAGCCACCTCTGCTCAGAATACACCGAGTCCTTCTTCCCCTCTGACTTTGGGGATATGCCTAATGCAAGGCTCCTTGCTGTAGCGAGAGAGCTGAGCTCTGAGTCAGTAGCCCTGTTTCTTCTTTGTTAGGGTGGGCTTTATTTCTTGTCCTCTTTCTGTGGAGGGGAATGTGGCCATGTGTCACTATCTTGGATTCACAAAGGTGTGAGGACTCTGAGTCTCTGGCCTTGAAGACCAGCCAGCCACCTGCTTTGAGATATTATCCACAGAGAGAGGCACACTTCAGTCTTTTAAGGTATGGCTTTGGGTCTGGTTTCCACACCCTCACCTCAAGTGTGTGCCCCTGAAGAGACCCCTTGGTCTCAGATACAAGAGTCAGATGCCATGGATTTAAACTGCACTAATGTGGAACTTGTGCCACTGTCCTGGGCAGCCTGAGCGAGAGGGAACATTTACACTGGATTAAAAATCAGACTTTGTTGAGCAGACTCATGTACTCTGGATTTCAGTCATTTAAACTGGAATTTTAAAGGTACTTTAACACCTTTCATTTGCATACAGTGATTGATACGCTAATTACAAGAGACATACCTATTCATTAAGATGGGGTGGCTGCTTAGCCCAGGGAGTCTGTGGATGCAATGCAGAGAGATGCCGCTTATTTGCACACAGCATCCAAGATTTTTTACAGAATCTTTGTGGGAAGTTGGGATAAACTATCACATTTTACTGACTCTTTATCAGAGGTTTCTTTTATGTCCCTATGAGATTCTGTCTCTCCATGGCTATGACTTTGGCCAGAGTGTGGCTCAGGGCACCAGCGTGCTAAACAAACTTCAATAGGAAGTGCTATAGAGTGATGTATTGCCATCCACATACAACTTGTCCTGTTCCATAGCGGCTCAAGGTCCAGGTTCCAGGAGGCAATGGCTCCTCATTCTCCATGTCACGTTTTCAGATCCACAGTACTCTCACAGTACTCTCTCCTCAGCATCATGGGCGTAGTCACCTGCTGCCCTGGAGGACGGTTGGCTCACAAGATGTGCCTGTACGTACCGTTAACGCCTTAGACTTTGTGTCCTTGACCCTGGTAAATCAGATCCTGTCTTCCAATGACCTACAGGCACTTAGAACTTTTACTGAAAACAATAATTCTTCACTTGGTCCCACAAGATAGGATGCAACTTTGTTGTCTCTGCCTTCATTTTGGACCTGGTTCCTTTTCTTTGGGTCAACTGCTCACCTCTGCATGAAGGCGTGATAATCACCCAAAGGGTGCCTATCTAGAAACATTAGATGTTAAGTCTTTCTTACTCTCCTCCAAGGCTAAAAGGCACAAAGATAAGAATCACAGAGGCCTTTTAATGTCAGTGTTTTACAAGGTCCTGTTCATAATCGTGAAAGGGCATTGAAAATCTCTCATCATTGTCTTAGATCTGCAGTTGCTTCCAATTCCAGGGACACAGAGCCCTGCAGGGACAGATCTCTCAGGTGAAGGATATTGCTTACAATGAGAGGTGTTCTAGAGCAGGGGTGATCACCTGGTCACCAGATTTCTCCTCCCAAGAGATAAGGTCTATTTGGACCATCCTGTAGAACCAGAGCTGGGCAAGAGCATCCAAACCACACCTTGACCAGGGTGGCGTAATTATGTCTACCTGGTACCATTCTCCCTCTGTTTAAACCTGAAGCTCTAGTCAGTGCTCTCAGGATAGGCATGGGGTCATGTGCTCCCTTTATCTGTTCCTCTTCCCAATGTAAATATGGATCCAAACCCCTCTTTCTACTTTTCATCACTACTCATCTTGTTCATTGGTTTATTGGGACAGGAGGCCAAACTGTGCTTGTTGGGGCTTTTGCCCTAGAACTCTGCTAACTCCTCCATAATGTCTGGCAGAGCCCATGAATGCAGAGGCTCCTGGAGGTTCCACAGTGCTTCCTGGATCCCAGACCACAGAGCTATCCAGGAAGCAAACTGCAGCAGTTTACTTCCTTGGTACATGGTTATCCAAGGTCCTAGTCTTCAGTATCCATCAATACATCTATCCATCCATCCATTAAACATTTGCTGGGGGACAACTGTAGGTTAGCATAACACAGTCATGATCTTCAGAGAGTTCATGATATTTGGTGGAAACACATTTAAATGTCTAACCATTATCTGGTATAATGAAATCTGTTATTGACAAACTACCAGATTGTTTTAAGGAGGCTGTTAGTTTGTTTCCCAGCCTCCCGGCAGCTCAGACCTGAAATAATCACACAGAAACTGTATCAATTAAATAACTGCTTGGCCCATTAGCTCTAGCTTTTTATTGGCTAACTCTTACATATTAATTTAATCCATCTCAATTAATCTGTGTACTGCCATGTGGCTGTGGCTTACTGGAAAAAGTTTCTGTGTCTGTCTCTGGCGGGACTACCTGGCTTCTCCCTGACTCCGCCTTCTTTCTCCCAGCATTCAGTTTAGTTTTCCCAGCCTATCTACCCTGTCAGGCCAAACCAGTTTCTTTATTAACCAATGGTATTCACAGCATACAGAGGGAAATCCCACATCACCAGATGAAGACAGGAGAGTGAGTAGATGTCTGCAGATGGAGATGGCCTTAAAAATGCTAAGTGATACTTGAATGATGTTTTACTGAGATCCTGGCTTTTGATTGAGATGGAGATGTGGGGCAGGAAGAAGAGCAAGTATTTCAAAGCAAAGGTGAGAGAATGGACCAAAGTATGGAGACATGAAAAGGGCACAAGAAAGCATGTAATTCTGGGATTTTGGAGGAGAGGATGAGAAATAAGCAGAAGAAGAGCCAGATGATGGGAGTTAGGATCATCTTGGGTGCCATGTGGGAGGGACTGGACGCCGTCTTGAGAGTCTGGGGCATTCAAGGCAAGACTGGGAAATACCTACATGGTCCAAGCAGATTGTGCATATTAGGGAAGGGGGTTATGTAGGAGTATAGGAGCTCAGGAGTGCAGGTCCCATCCAAAAGTGGTCACCATCTTTCATGGCAGAGTATGGGCTTTCTGAAGCCAAGTTTCCATTTTTTAAAAAAGAAATGGAAACCACACACTTGGATACCAATACTTTCAGTTTGCAAGCATTGCCAGCTATTTCAAGCTTCAAGCTGGCCAAGCAAAAGCATATCTGATGTTCCCTCAGTCCTTGGACCTTCAGTTTGGTATTCTCAGTTGAACGTATCTAACAGAGATATTGTCCAGTCAAAATCATATTTCAGAGAAGAATCTGGACCTGCAGTATATGACTTTAATCCTAGATACTCAGGAGGCTGAAGCTAGAGGACCTTTCGTTCAAGGCCAGCCTGGGAAAAACTTAGTAAGACCCTACTCAAAATTTAAAAATCCAGGAGTAGGAGAGAGAATCGGTAAAGCCTTCTGAGTAAGCCTGAGAATGTTGGTTTGGTCCCCAGAACCCAAGGTAAGAGCTGGACATGATGGCATGTGTTTGCAATCCTAGCACGGGAGAAGTGGACACATGCAGATTCCTGAGACCCTCTGTTCAGCCAGTTAAGCCTAACTGGCAAGCTCCAGAAAAGTAAGAGACTCTGCCTCAAAACAAACAAAATAAAACAGCAAAACCAAGGTGGACAGTCTACCTGAGAAACAATACCCTAACACTAGCCTCAAGATAGGCTCTATCTTAAAAAACTGTGTGGATAGCCTGCTTGATGCATGACACCTAAGACGAAGCTCTGGCTTCCACATACATGTGCACACATGTGCATCCACACATACATGCGCACATGCTCTGCCATTCTGAACACATATGTACATAATACACTAACACAATAAGAAAACAAATGCAAAAATGGCTGGGCTATAACTTAAAGAACATTTGCCTAGCATATGCAAGGGTCTGGGTTCAGTGCCTAGCCCTGAAGATACAAAAATAAAATGAACACATCCTTTACATATCTCTATGCAATCTTTCTGTTCCAGACTCTTAACAGCTATAAGGCACCCCCATCTCCACTTTGGTTTCTCCCCACACAGTCTTCACACCCCCACCTGCCCCTGACTTTCCTCCCAGGTCTTCCACATCACTGACTACTTCTTGTACTGGGATTTACTGATGAAGGAAGGCCAGGCTTAGAGAGAAACACTCAGGGTTAAGGACACGAGAGAGCCATATTTATTTCACATGGACAAGCATGTGCATGCCGAACATGAAAGCTCGTGTGAAGAAAGTACCCGTAACAGCAGAATTATGTGCTTTTGTCCACAGGGAGCAGGGAGAGTCAGAGAGTGCTATTCAAAGACAGCTTCCTCCAAGCACAGCGGAGACCACAGGCTTTGAAGTCACTGGCTTGTTTCATCATCACAGAGTCCATCTCCTGGAGTGGCCAGAGAGGGCTTTGTGGCTCTGCCTACTGTTGATGAGCTGCTGCGTTCTGAGGAGGGTGGAGGGCGTTCTCCTAGCCTACCACTCGGGGCTGCTGCGGGGAGATGAAGCTCAGAAGGAAGGTACATGCCACATGGAATTAACAAGTCCACCACCGAGTGTACTGCCGTTCTCACAGCAACAGAACCATCTCCACTCAGAATATCCTCCCGACACTGGGAGATCCACTCTTCTTACAGCAATTCCCCAAGGCCTCTCACGGGTGCAAGGGAGCAGATTCTGGAACTGGATGGGTATGCCAGAAGCAGGTAGAATTTTCCTGGACAGAGCAGGGACCACCAGTCTCTTGGCCTTTATTCAGCTTCCTGGTTCCAAGATGGTCCATCATAGGGTTCAAGATGGGAAGAAGGACTGGAGATGAGGACCAGGGTCTCTGGGAGCGAACCTCGCGGAAGAGACAAGAGAAGAGCTCTTGTACCTCTGAGACTCACTCCCACCGGAAGTCCTGCCCAACAGTTTCATAAAATTTAATATTATAAGGTCTATAAAATTCCCGGAGCTGGTCTATGACTTCAGGGTCGATCTGAACATGAGTTCTCCCTTTCGATTTGCCCAGGCATCGCGGCAGGAGGGTCGACTCTGGTTTTTTCAAGCAAGGGAATCCTTTGGTCTTGTTGAAGTAGAAGTGCTTGTCTGTGATGAATCGCTTGATGCCCAGGAAGTCCTGGATGCGCCCCATCTCGCCAGCTGGGTCAGTGATGAGCCGCTCGCCACTGACGAAGTGGATCTGGGCCAGGGGGAAGTACCGCAGCCAGCTCTCCAGGTGCAGCGCATACATGCCGATGCGGATGGCATTCCAAGACACATCCACCAGGCCCAGACTGCGGTTGCGGAAGGACAGGCCTTCGAAGGTGGGGATGTCTGGTTTCTTGGAAAGTGTCTGCGTGTAGTCAGAGATGGCGCGGGTCACGGGGTTCCGCACCACCACAATCAGCTTGGTGTCTCGCGACATGTTGAAGATCCGTCGAGGGGCTTCTTGAGTGACGAAATAGCTAGGTGTCTTCTCTAGCGTGATCTGGGTCTCCAAGGTCCTGGGCATCAGGCTCCTGGGGGAGCAGAAGCAACACATCATCAGAGAACCTGGCTGGTTTGGGGGCACTGCTGTTAGCTCTCTCCGTTTGGTAACCCACACAGGCCTCTTTCTCCTGTTCCATTTGAGTTTCTTACTTAGTGAGGAACTCACTTCAACTCACGTTGAATTTTTAAAATAAAATTAATAAGGGTTTCTTTAAGGCAGAAACAAACTGAATATTTGTCACTATGGGCTAAACAAATTGTTTAACTAGTTGGGTCTTGTAGCTCTATACGCATTACTATGCAATGATCTCTAACATACAGTAAACCTCTGGATCCATGGGTTCTATAGCCATAAGAGCCGACCAACTGGGGATCGAAAATGGGGAGTCCAGGTAAGCATAAAGGCCTGATTTTGGATCCCCAGAATCCATGTAAAGATGGGTATCTGTATGTCTGTGAATACCAGCACTCCTATGCAAGATGGGGAGAGATTCTCTGGGGGCTGTTGGCCAGCCAGCTTGGTATATGCAACAGAGAAACAAAGAGAACCTGCCTCAAACAAGGTGAAAGATGAGGAATGGTACCTTAGGCTGTCTTCTGGTCGCCACATACACACACAGAATATTTTAGGAAAATTCATACATGCTAAACATATACAGATATTTCTTTGGATACAGTATTCACCCTGTATTATGTTCTATAAGCTGCTCACCTAGAGCTGAGTGTGGGGCACACACAAAAACTGCACCTTTATATAAGGGACTCCAACAGCCACAGAGTTTGGTATTGTGGTGACTTACACTAAAGATGACCCTATCCTTTGTAATGAAGAAAGGCCAGATATGGCTTCTTATCTCAGGAAGGAGACCCAGGACTCAGACAATTGTAGCTAGTGCTGTGGGAGTAACTGTATGTGGGTGGGGAGAGCCAGGCAATCGGGGATAAATGAGAATTACATTTGATTGTATAATCTTTTATGCTGCTTGAAATTTTTAATGTGTTTATTATGTATTCAAAAAATACAAAGTAAGCCACTGAGTATTATCCTGGCAAAGAAAAATTTTCTTCAAATATATTAAAATCTTTTTTTTTTTGAGGAGCAAAAAGCCTGCTTTTGCAAGAATAGCAACGGTTATAGAAATGAGTTCTGACGTCTTCTGTGGAAGAGCATCTGAGTTACACCCTTTGTGTAGGCTGCATGAAGCACAGACCTACCTCTCCAGGCTGATAGCCACCTCCAGCAGAGTCAGGCAATGCAGCCCTCTTTCCCTTGTTTTTAATTTTCTGGCTCTGCTTGGGACTAGCAGGCATGAACCGAGCAAATCTTCAGTCTCCAGCCCACAGAGTCTCTCTCTCTCCAGCCTTGAGGGAAAACACCCCCAGTTCCCAGTCACTCTTTTTTTCTGAAGGTCATGTTTTGTCTTTAAACCTGCATTTCTTGCTGCTAGCAGCACGGGAGGCATTACATAAGGATGTAACTTTTTTCTTTCTTCCTTTCTGCTTCTTTCTTTGTTAGTTTGTTTCTTTCTCCCCTACACCTCTATTTAAATAAACATCTCCGGGTTCTTTCTATCCTAAACCAAGCCAATGGGAAATATTTTGGGCTAGGTCTGTTTTAAAGCTTACTTTTAAAGTTCACACTGAGTCAGAGGAGGCCAAGAGGAAAGCAGAGTTAAGCCAAGCCTCTCCCCATTCCTACTGCCCTCCAATGGGACACTTCATCAGCCCCTAAGGCATCCATCCTCACACTTGTTGGGGTCCCAGACTCCGTTCCCAGCATCCTCTCTCCCTCCTGTCAGCTCCACCTGGCTCACAGCTTTCCATAAAATTACTTTTGCTGCTATATCTCATAACTGTAATTTTGCTCCTGTTATAAATCATAATGCAAATATCTGCGTTTTCTGATTGTCTTAGGTGACCCCCATGATAGGGTCGGTTGACCACCCCAATTCAGAGGGGTTGTGACTCACAGGTTGAGAGTCACTACTTTAGGAACTCTTACAGGAAAACCTTGGGCCTTGTCATTGAAACTGTCACATTTCTAAAATGTTTCACCCTGCAATTTATTTTAGGGCAGTGAAATGAATTTAGTGAGAACTCCCCCAAGACAGATCCACATGGAACCTGTGTGCATGACTTTATTGGGGGAAAGAGTCCATGCACAGGTAAAGGTGAAGTCCCATATCCTGGATGTGTGGGACTCAAATCCATGACAGTAACCTTCAACACATAGGGAAGAGGGTAAGCTGGCACAGTAAATCAGTAAACCTGAAGGCCAAGAACAACACAGCTGTCACCAGAAGCCATTACAGGCACAGAACAGTGCTCCTTCACAGTACGTCCAGGAGACCGACCATGTTAGCCATCTGACCTTCAACACGGTGGAAGAATCACTTCTGGTGTTTCAATGTTACCTGGTTTCCAGTCTGTTATGGCTGCGCCCAGGAAATGACTGGTTACAGCTTTGTCTCCTTTGGCCTTTACCGCAGTTCCAAACTCATTATACCTCTCCTCAAATTTATCTATGAGTAAAGCAAATAAAACCAGCCTACAGTTCACAATCCCAGAGAATCTAGGCATCAATGAGGACCCTAAGAGAGACATATATGGATCTAATCCACATGGGAAGTAGAAAAAGACGAGATCTCCTGAGTAAACTGGGAGCACGGGGACCATGGGAGAGGGTTGAAGGGGAGGGGATAGAGAGGGAGGGGACCAGAGAAAAATGTATAGCTCAATAAAATCAATTAAAAATTATATATGAGCTTCTCAATTTCAATTTCTTCCATATTCTGGATCCAATGATCAATAATTTCAATATCATCACCATGTAACACTTGGTCTCTCAGTCTCTAACGATGTAGCATTCCAACTGTTCATCACTTCCAATTCTGCACCCAAGTTTCTAACCAGCAGATGGGATTGCCTTCAGACAGCTATCAGTTCTAGCTTTGGCTGACTCTTCAGCTGTGTGTTTGTACAGTACCCCTCTCATTCTGCAATGTTTCACATTCTCTCTGTAAGCTCCCAGGTCTGCTCCTCTTATTCTCTCTTAATATGGGACCAGTGTCCCCACACAAGGAAGGTATAAGCCCTCATAGCCCAACTCTTTCAATTTTCCTCTATCCCATCTTGAAACTGACTTTCTTCTGCATCCCTCCCCAGGTCCTTCTACTAGATTTAGAGAACAAAGTATGCTGGGCTTGTGGTCCACCTTTGAGAACAGGGTGTGCTGTGCTCGTGGTCCACCTGTGAGAGGAAGGTGTGCTGGGCTTGTGGTTCAGATGTGCTCACTCACTTCCTTAGTCTTCTCTGGATACCCATCCTTAGGTTCTACATTCATTGTGTGTGAAGGCCGAAGCAATTGATAATTTTGTTTCAAGAGCCAAGGTATGTTTCAATGCTTATGGGCTGAATGTTTTAATAGTGGCTATTAGTATGAACTGGGCCAAGTTTTATTTTAATTTTGGCTTTGTATTTTTTATTTTTATCCCTTTATTCCATTTTAATCATTCCATATTTATCAAAAAATTTTAAAATATTTTTAAACAATCTTTTCTCATTTTACATACAAACCCCAGTTCCCACTCCTTCCCCCATTCTCGCTCCCCTACCTTCCCCTACCCCACCTCCCATCCACTCCTCAGAGAGGATAAGGCTTCCCATGGGGAGTCAACAAAGTCTGGCATATCACCTTGAGGCAGGACCAAGGTGGGCCAAGTTTTACATGGGGGATATCAAGCCAGGTATGGTAGCATTCTGTAACCCCAGAACTTGGAAGGCAGAGATAGGAGGATTATGAATTTGAGGGTAGCCTGGGATACATGGTGAGACTCTCCTGTATCAAAAGAAGGAGAAGAAATGGGACAATTAAAACAACCCCAAATGCATTTCAATAGAATCTTAGGGTGGAGTTTCCTAGACAAATTTTCGTATACATTATAATTAGACCAGTGGGGTTAATGATGAGAGTAGATATATTGCATATATGGGGCAGGGCCTTAAACCACTTCTAATGGTTTTCCAAACTCTGTGGGAGTTATTCATGCAAAGTTCTTCCCTAGCATAGAGACTTGGCGTTTGATAGGCCACTAAATATATTTCTTTGCTAAATCCCTTAGTACAATAGGGACTATCTGAGAAGGGAACAATGGAGGCAGTGTTTCTCAAGCTTTAGTAGACCAACTGTGAACTTTTGCCTTCAGCATCTATTAACATCTCTCCCTTTACTAGTTTGGAAAGTTCTGATCAATTCTGGTGACCTCCAGAGTGGCACAGTGTCCCGCTGTTGGACACTGATAGACACTCTACCATTCTAATTCCTAATAGGCACATCGGTCGCAAAGCCAACATAATCAGTGCTAAAAATAAAGGGACCAGGCTACCGGCTGGAGAGTTGAATCAGTGGGCATGAGCACTGGATGTGAAAGCATGAGGCTCTGGGTTTGGATTTTGTTAACCACAAAAATCGCCATGTGTGGCCGAGCATGCCTGTAACCACAGTGCTACAGAGGCATCAGAGACGAGAGGATCGCTGGAGCTTGCTGGCTACCAGCCTAGCTCCAGGTGCAGTGAGAGACCCCATCTCAAGGGAATAAGATATAGGGGGAGTGTCAGAGCAGGACACCCAAGGTCCTCCTCTAGCTTCGGCACATATGCACAAACACGTAGGCATCCACACATCTGTACTTGCATCCATGTGCACAACTCACACAGACACATGTCCACACACATATGCATCTATACTTGTATACATATGCATATCGCACACACCACACACACACACACACACACACACACACACACACACACACACAAAGAGTCAGATTATAAGTAAGTTCACAGTAGTCATGCCAAAAGTTGAAGGGCTCCTGTGCACAGCAACCTTTCTCTAACTCTCCAAAGAACACTCTGGCTATTCATTTCTATACTTCTATATACATCTTTCTTTAGGTCATTGGAACAGAGCGCTGGAGCCTGTGATGATACCGTGGGGAGAGGCTGGATGTCCACTTCCATGCCCTGCACACGGGGACATGAGACTGTGCCTTAAGGTTTGTCTTTTCTCCTTGTGCCACAGATGGAATTTTGCTTGTTTACAGTTTCTAGCAAACAGCAGAATGCTTCTCCCACTGCACATCCCTCTTGAGTCTGTATCCCTTCCTTTCTATATAGTGTTGGGAAAAAAAATACCGGGAGACTATTCCTACACTTGTTGTTTGGACTTATGCCCCATCTGTTGTTTTAACTTGCTCAGCAAGGATTTTCCCTACAACTAGTCACAGTCTGGATTTCTCTGGACAAAGTCTTGTGTATAGGCGGTCTTCCTGCATCTACATCTGTGCACCAGGTGTTTGCAGTGCCCATGGAGTCCAGAAGAGGGTGTCTGATCCTCTGGAATTGGAGTTATACAGGATTGTGAACCCCATATGGGTGCTGGTTGAACTTGGGTCCTCTGGAAGAGAAGCCAGTGTTCTTAACTGCTGAGCCATCTCTCCAGCCCTTCTCTATATATTTGAGATTTCAATGGAGCCAATGACTTCTCTAATCCAGGAATGTTCTGGATTCGCAGCCTCTTTCAAATTCCTGACTTTCTCCAATCTGTTCTGGATCTTTCCAATAGACTATTTCCCATTTCTCTTCTTCTCCACAATCATCCTGAATGACCTACTTCCTCTCCCAGCCTTTAGTCATCATGTGGGAGGTGATTCATAAGTTGAAATGGAATCTGTAACTTCAGCTTTTCTGTGTTCTAAATGGCAGTGCTTGACTGTCTGTGGACTGAACACTTCACCTCAACATCCGAACTTACTAGTTTCCTCCTCAATTCATATTGCTATAAAGACAGGAAAAAGAAAAACCCACGTCTGTCTTTTTTCCTTGGAACATTTGCCTTCCCAACCTTCCCAGGTCTGTGTCCTCCTCACCTAGTCACAGGGTGTCCACCCATGTTTTCTCTCTGCTGCCATAGCTTCCCCTCTCACGTGCATGCTTCTACTGGCTTCAATCCACTCTGCCACCAGGGACACTCTCCAAAGCAAATCCAATCAACTCAATCTTCGGTGATTCTTTTGAATAAAGCCTTTTTATGTGGAATATGAATTAATCCCCTTCAGTTCCTGGTTAGCTGATGGTCATGCCACACTGAACATAAAACCTGCTCTCCAAACCCAAGTGTTTTTTCATACGTGTTTTTCTTTTGCCGAATGTATTTTTTTTTTGTGGGTACATACGCCTGTGAGTCTGCATGTGCACACACTTATGTGTAGAGGCTGGAGGTCAACCTCAGGTATCATTCATCATGAGACCAGGTCTCTCATTGGCTTGGAGTTTGCCAGTTCAGCTAGGCCGGCAGCCATGGAGCCCCAGGGGATCCATCCATTTCAGCCTCCCCAGCACGGAGATTGCAAGCATCTGCCACCACCACTGTGTTCAGCTTTCTGTGTAGATTCTAAGGCTGGAACTCCTCCCACTTATGTGGCAAACACTTGGCTGGCTGAGCTGTCTTCACACTCCTGGGTTTTTAATTTTTCAAGGGTTGGTACCGGCTTTTGTCTTGCTTGTTCTGACGAATGCTTCCTCATCTTTACAAATCCAAACTGAAGTCACATATCTCTGACCCTTCCTTGTCATCTCCTGGCGTTTTATATTCATCGGCATCATCCTGCCTTTTGGTAATTATCTCCTATGTCTCCTTTTATTACCAAAGAGTATTAGCTAGCTATCTGGACATGCCTCTTGTTTATTCTTGCCTTCGGCAGATAACCCAGCCCACCATCAAATCTCAGAAACAGGCCTGTTGCGAAATGTCTTGGGTGGGTTAGCTTTCTGTTGCTGTAACGACAACATAAAGCTGTATATAATCAACGGATAAGGAAATATGCTTGTTTTGGCTCACAGTGTTGGATGGTCCAGCGTGTGGTTAGTGGGCTCCATTTCTTGGGGCCCGTGGTGAGCATGTTGGGGAACATGTGGTTGAAGAAGGCAGGAAGCACAAAAGGAGCTGGTGCTAATACCCTCTTCAAGAGCACAGTTCAATTATCAAAGGGCCTCCCACTAGGCCCCACCTCTTAGAGGTTCTATCACCTCTACCACCTCCCACTAGAACCACACACAGGCGGGGGTGGGGGTGGGGGGTGGGGGGACTAAGCTAGTAACGAATAGGCCTTTGAAGACCCCGTTGCAAACCACAGTGTGGCTTACGTCTAACACATCAGTACAGGTCTATAAGCTTAGCACTTCTTTAGCATTCTGGCAGAGGAAGGCCTTGGCAGAGAATCCTGGGAAGACTTTTTTTTTTCATTGTTTTTAAGATGTCACTGTGGCCATAGATAAAACGGACTGAGGTGGGATATCCCAGTTCTGCTTCCATCACTCACTCCAGAGGCAGGAAAGAAAATGAAGCGCAAAGGGGCTCCTCCCACAGTGCATCTGTATTGCTCTCTGCGCTTGCTCCCTAGTTCAGGGTGCAGCACTGTCCCTGGCGACCACCCTGGGAACTCCTGGAGAAGCCCTTCACCTGGACCCCAAGCCAGACTAATTCAATGTGAAACTCGGAACACAGGGCCCGGAAGCCTCAGTGTGAAAACCGATGTTTCTCGCGAGCAAAGACGGATGGAACAGACTGTGCTGCACAGGCTTCACACAGCTTCTCGTAAGCAATGGCTACAGTGAGCCCCAATCGGCTCCCCCATACATCCCCACTCAGTGAGAATGGGGCTCGGTATTTTTAATTCTTCTTAGACAAAGTCTCTTGTGTTTTAGGCTGGCCTCAAACTTCCTTTATAGTCAAGGGTGACCTTGAGCTTCTGATTCTCTTACCTTTATCTGATGAGTGCGGGGATCACAGGTTTGTGCCACCACACGAGGTTTCTGTGGCTCTGGGGATCAAACCCAGGGTGTGCATGCTAGGCAAACATTCTATCCGCGGAGTCACATCCTTAGGTCCCAATCCATTTTGATAGCGTATTTAGAGGTCCTACCACTGTGATAGGGCTGTGCACTCTCAGAGTTTGGATTGCTGTCTTTGTCCATAGCTATAGTCTCAGGGCTGGGGAGGAGGCAACTCTGAAAATATCCATTGAGGTCAGCAAGAGAAAGAGAAGGATTTCAGTTGGGAAGAATGAGACAGGGGGCATGCATTACTTCATTGCCCCACACCTCAGAAGTGTGTGCTGTGTCATCTCTCTCTCTTAGGACTGGAGGGGAGAAAGGGAGGGGGAGTGGGGGAGCGGGAGGGAAATGGGAGGAGCGGAGGAGGTGGAAATTTTGAATGGTATTATTTATAATGCAATAATAAAAAAATTAAATGTGAAAAAAAACAACCAAAAAAAAAAAAACTTTGGGGACTTGTAATAAACAATTTTAAGAAAAAAAAACTCAAAGATTCTTGCAGAACTTACTAGAGAGAAAAATTCAGGTTTTTTTTTTCCAGACATGACAAGATAGTTGGGGAGAGCATCTTAAGGGAGGACAGTTTCTTTTGGCTTGTGATTCCAGAGGTTTCGGTGTGTGAGCAGCTGGTTTCACTATTCCAGCGCCTGCGCTGAGGCGGGATCTTCCTGGTGGGGAGCACGCGCAGCACAGAGCTGCTCACCAGCTGAACTGCTGGAGGCCTGGATGGCCGTTAGGAAACCAGACTCACGTGTCGAGCTTTCGGCCAGGAAAGGAAGCCACCAATGCTTGTGGGGAGCTGAGTTTAGGTGCAGACCCCAACATGGGGAGTGGGAGACTTCACTTCGCCAGGCCTAGTTAACGTTAATGTCTTGCGGTGGAAACTGTACCACACAGGTCTTTCTATACACGGCACAGAGTAGGTGCTAAAGAAATGATTCCCCCAGTGAATATGAAAATGGAGAGGGGGCTGAAGGGACACGATAGGACCCTCAAAATTCTGCCCTCTCCCCCAGAGAGGGATTTTTTTCCCAGCAAGGCTCCAGGTCTTTCCAGTCATTCAGTGTGAACTCAGACAATAGACCAACCAATTTGGGGATGTCTTACATGTCCGTTTTAGTCTGTGTCCACTCTATAGCGCCACCATCTGGGGACCAAACCCCCAACATGCTAGCCTTTTGGGAGCACTTCCTATCCAAACCATGATAGGGGCTCTCTGCAAATTAGATTTCTGACTCACATTGGCCACCCAGCGGTACACAGATGGCTCCCTCAGCTTCCGCTGTCCGCACGAGGTGCGTCCAGCACACACGGGGGCCTGCTGGAACTGGGCATTGTTGGGAACATGGAGTAGCATGCCTCTGGTTATTACAGACAAAGTCCCTGGCAAGCTTCCTTTTTTGCTAAATCTGTGTGTTCTGCACTTGTGCTCTGGAAGGCCCAGCTGCCTGGGGGACTTTGGTGATTTATTAGCTCCTAAGTGGGCAACGAGGCTCCTTGAAAAGCACTGCGGTCTCCAGAGGGATAATTAGCAGCCGCAGTGGAGGGAAGAGGCCTCAGTGCAAAGAGCGGATTCTGAAAGAAAACCTGCTAAACCTCCATGCCCGGCCAAGCTCCAGACACCTGTGGCCATTTGCCCTTTGACGGTGGTAGACCCAGCCTGTGTCAAGAGGCCACTTCCCTCTGTGTCTAGAGCAGCAACCTTACGGTTAAGTGACCCAGGAGCAAAATTCTAAATCCAGTTTAAGCTCGAACAGTCACTCTCTATTGCCCATACGATACTGAACTAGACAGCACATCCATGGCTCTTTTGACCCTGGCGATGGTCACTGCTGGGTTACAACCAGAGTGGACTATCTAAGGTCCAGTCTGTCCTTCCCTAGGCTGTTTTTCATGCCGAGGGACCTTTGACATGTGCCCTTTGCATGAAGCATTTCTTAACCTGTGTAGCAGAGTATTGCCTGTCCTGTGAAGCCTTCCCTGACTGATCTCATTTCCTTTGCCTATAGGAGTGAGACATTCGCTTCTATCCTTTATGATCCCACGGCACCTGATACATAGATGGCCTGTTCTTGACACATTCTCTGAGTTGAGCATCCCCTAGTGTCAGGTCTCCAAAGGCAGGAATCCTTCCTGGCACATCTCTGCATCAATACAGCCTGTTCCTGCACCATACGTTCCGGTGTTAATTAAACAGCATTCATTTAGCATCCACGGATACAAAGATCACACCACTTTTCCCCTTAAGGAGTTAACAGACTTGTGAAAAAATGGACTAGAGGAGGGCTGTGCATCCGAGCTCAGCTTCCCACAAAAACTGGACACTTTATTCTCTGGCAGAGGGTCTATGTCTGAAGCCGGTTTCCTGTAGGCCCCCAAAGTCCCCAGTTAGCTCTTATTGGCACCCAAAGCCCATCAACTAGTCAACTGATTACCCCCTCACTGCCAAGGCCGCTCTCCTCATTGCCCTAAAGATAGGAAGTCAATGCTCTTGACAGTAGGTGATGATCAGCAGAGACGTATAACTGGCCAAGAAGCAGAGAGGAGAGATTGTGGAATGCTCAGCCCTAAGAGGAATATGGACACCTTGCCCTTCCTCTCATGGTTCAGGGATCATTTCAGAAGGAGGGCCGGGAAGAGTGTAAGAGCCAGAGAGGGTGGACGACTATAAGGAGACAGTGTTTTCCAGACACAACAGGGCAGTTGTGCGTAGGAACTCACAGTGGTTTACCAGCATGCGCAAGACCTGTGCAAGTTCAAGTCAGGCAGAATCCAGTACGGGGAGGGGCGCTGGACATGAAGTCCTGCTCCTAGTCACAGAGTTATTAGCAATTGTTAATTGCTAGGCGCGAGAGAGACAGTTTCCCCTAAGGAAAGTCAACTGCTCTCCAGTGGAAGATCGCATATCTGAGAACATTTGGGCAGTACAAATGTGCCTTGAGAGGAAACAAAAGGCCATAAAGTTGGGTGGGAAGGAAAGGGGGCGGAGCTAGGAAAAGTTGGCGGAAGGATGAATATGATAAACACATTGTATGAAATTCTCAAAGAACCAATACATTTTTTTTTAAAGAAAGAAAATTGGTGGCAGTGTGGAGATAAGGGATCTTCTTTCCCTGGGGCTAAAAACGACAGGTGGCCCAGTCCTTGGCAGGCCTCTTCTAGCTGTTGAGGGAAGACACATCACCTACTCTCTCTGCCCCTTCTGTTGTGACTCTTAGTTTTCAAAGGTCTCTAGTAAACCCATACATGAGCATTGGGGGTTTGTCTTGAATTCTGCTGTGCAGGTGCAGATGCGACACAGTCATACAGGGACGGTGGGTTCTTTTAATGCCAGCATGCATTCAAAGTCTTCAATATCAGAATTCAAGAGACAATTTATTTATTTATTACAAAATCTCCATAACTTGCCCCTCATAAGAGATGGACGCGCAACAGATATCAGCCATGTACAGGGAGGGTCATGCACCACCAATGCAGACAGGAACAAGCCGACAGCTGTTATTTAGCCTACTGTGTCTCAGCCAAAATCTCTTCTATGCTCAGAGACAGAATCATCTTGCTTCAACTTCACAATTATCCCAGCTATCAGCAGTTCTGGCTCCTGTTTGGGGGCTGTGGTAAGTGGGACACAGAGAACTGAGGGAATTCACCAACGCAACAGTGTTGCTGTCCGGATGCATGTGCAGCTTCAGTACTGGAGGAAAACGTGAGAACATGAAAAATTCATCTTGGCACCAAGACAGCCTTTCTAGGCATGAAACAAAAACCATGGAGAAGTTAAAGCACATTAGAAAAATATGTCTCTGCAAGGGGAAAGGATCGCACGGAAAAGGAAAATAACAGCATTGGCTAATTCTTGTAGCAGGTCAGCTGGGAACACAGAGGGATGGCTTCATATTTTTTCATTTACGTATTTTATATATTTTCTCTGGCTCCTCACGAATAACAAGTACTAGAGAAACAGCCAGTAGAAGAAAGGGACACAGGTCATGAGAAAACTAACAAAAAAAGCCACCTATGGAAAATAAGTTCATGAAAACAATCTTTTGTCTCTCAACACACTCTTTTAAAGGAATGCAAATTAAAATCATGATGAGATCCTGTTATTCACCTATAACAAATCATTTATCCACTTATGATGTGGTGTGGGGGGTAGAGAGGGGGTGCACATGCATGTCACCACATATTTGTGGTAGTCAGAGGACAACCTCAGTCCTCACTTCCATCTTGTTTGGGACAAGGTCTCTTGTTCACTGACTTGCATGGCAGGTCAGGTGGTCTGATCTTGCAGTCCCCTGTCTCCATTTTCCATCTGGCTCATAGGAGTACTGGGGTTGCAGATGCATGCTAACAGGTCTGTGCCTGGCTTTACATGGGTTCTGAGGGTCCGAACTCGGGTCCTCTCACTTTCCCAGAAGCCTCTTACCTGTGGGGTCATCTCCCCAGCCTTAGGCTATATACATGGGGCCACCTGTAATTTAACAAGCATGTGAAGAACGAAAGCCTCCCTGACATGGCAGGAG
Source organism: Ondatra zibethicus (assembly GCA_004026605.1). Taxonomy (NCBI): domain Eukaryota; kingdom Metazoa; phylum Chordata; class Mammalia; order Rodentia; family Cricetidae; genus Ondatra; species Ondatra zibethicus. The sequence goes on from PVIU01001833.1 coordinate 56,582, forward strand.
CACAGACCAATGCACTTCTAGGAGGGCAGTGAGGCCCGCGCACAGGCTCTGAACACAGCCATTGGGCGTCTGCAAATTTATCTGCTCAAACGTGTGAAGACGTATGGGGGATGGGGATGCTCACTGCAGGAATTGTGGTAGAGATGGACAGGCATCCAACAGAGATGTCCTATCTTTCCTCCTTGGGACCTCCTCCCTTTTGTGACCTTGTTTGCTCTGTCCCAACAGGTTCACAAGGGCTACTTTTCTTCTTAACCACACCCAAGGAGGGACCATGGCTGGGCCTTGACAGGAAGAGTTAGTGGAAATGTGGTATGTTGCTTCAAGGCCAAGGTGATACTACACCGGGATCACCCTCTTCCCTTGTCTTTTCTGGGGCAGAAGACTCTAGAATGGGACCAGTTCAACAAATAGGAGGGACTGCGGTCCCCCAACTAGGAGATGCCCTCTCTGAGCTATTGTGAGCCAGGACAAGCATTTTGTTTGTTTGTTTGTTATTATAGCAGTGAGCATGAACCTAACTACCACACACCATGGGTGAAAGATAAAGCCCAGGAGCAAAGCTGGGTGGCCATGAGTAGGATGGGGTTTAAATAAACCATAATGAGATTGTGCCGTAGATTATAAAGCGTCTGTTAAAAGCAAGACAGATCTATTTAAAGACAGGCATGGCAAGTTGCCGTCAGGTTAATGTGACACTATTTGCGTTCACAATCTACATCCGTATGCTGGCATGTATATGCATGGGACACTTCTAAAGTGATGGCCAGGACATTTTTAGCAGTGCTTCCATTCGGAGAACGACCTAGGGAGGTCTGCAGTGGATGGTGGTGTGCAATGGGAATTAATATTCACCTTTCGCTTTCTGTGCGTATGGACTTGCTTCTCTTCTTGACAGTGAGCACGTGTTCTTTGTCATCAAGAAACCCTAGCTTACCAAAAGCTATTTTTAAAAGTCTCTATTGATATCATTTAGGAAGACGAATGCCCGCATTGCAGGCTGAGGGAAGGAAGATTGAAGGGGCTGAAGTGTGGGTGGGTGGCGAGGACATGGCAGGCATCTTTTCTCTAGACGCTGGCCCGGATAGGAGGTTGGGGGGACCGTGGGTGTTGAGTGTTTTTGCGACTGCATGAGCAGCCCTGAGAAGTTTCCTGGCAACTGGACCTCAATTTCTCAGGCTCCATCTGTGGCTGAGCCTGGGGACGCTGGCTGGAGGTAATTACATATCTGCTGTTCTCCTCTGGGCTTTTCTCCTCTTCTCCTCCCCTCTGCCCTCTTCTTCCCCTCCACTCTGCCCTTCTCCCAGGGTTAAGCCAGTAAAATCCCTGTGAGGATTCACCAATAGACAAATTCAGTAGGTGTCAGGAAGAGGTCAAGAGCCCACATTTCTTCTATCCTGCTCTACCCGGAAGCTGACTTGCTGGTCCTGGCCATCGGCGTAGCCAGGTGTCATGGCAGCCCTGGTGATATTGGTGCATGGTATGTGCTTGATCAAGGCTTACTGTAGTCAGCGCAGCTGGGTGACTGGTGTCTGGTAAGGGAGCTGTGCACGATCAGGATTAATAGAAACAACAGCTAGGATTTGAGTCAGAGCAGTTCCGTCTCCCAGCGCTGTGTCATTGCCACTAGCTTCGTCACCAGCAACAGGTGGGTGGCTCAGACTTCCTTGCTGTCCTGGGGGGCTTAGTGAGGTGAACAGGTGATAGCCTATGCTAATCACAAAACACTGCCCCTGTCCTTCAATGGACTTCCCATTTTCTATTTGATTTCCCTCCCTGGATTTAAGTCTTTTGGGGGAGACTGGGGTCACCTTCCTCTCTTGCTGTAGTTCTCTGTGTCTGATCTTCTTTCTAGCTGAAGACCTTGAACTAGAGTTTAACGCTTCCACACCCCCCCCTTAGTCTTATTCCTAAGCCCATTGCCTGTGATTTCCATTCCGTCTCCTCCGCACGTGTCTCTATCTGAGCCCACCTCTAAGTGCCAATTTTAGTGTGTGTACCTGTGCGTTTGTGGGTTTTGTTTTGTTTTGTGACGGGGCCCACGTAGCCCCGCTGCTCAAACTCATTATGTGGTCAGGGGTGACCTTGATTTTCTGATCCTCACGGCTCCACTTCCTGAGTGCTTGGGATCACAGACGTGTGTCACCACATGCAATTTATGCAGTGCTGGGGATCAAACCAGGCAAGCATTCCACCCACCGAGCCACAGTCTCAGCCCCTAATTCCAACTTTAGTCCCGTTTCATTTCACCTTTCTATGGCATCTGGAGCATCTTCTCATTCCTTCCTCCCTAAAATGTTTTCTTCTTGGCTTTGGGAATGCATGTTCCTGGTCTCCATGCCTATTTCACGTGAGTTTTTCCAGGGCTCTGCATTGCTCTCCGAATGCCTCCATGAACGGCTCATCAACCACCTGTTGTCAAGTGGCCTTGTCAAGTGACACCAATGTCTGAACTATAAGCAGGTCCGGCTGGTTACCTCTTATCTCTGACCTTCATCACAGCCAGCTCAGAGCTGTCTTAGCTCCTTACACAAACCAGAGCTTCGTGGCCTTTCTCTAGCTAGGGCCGACCTACTCGAATCCATTCCGATGCAGCTTACTCTTGTGGGATACTCCCTAGTGACACCAGCATCCAGGAAACAAGATAGTAATGGCTTCCAAGTGGCCCTGAGAGGGTCATTATCCCCGCTGTGGTTGCCCGCGCGTCAGTCTGAGACAGTACACAGACGAACCTCAAGAGAAGCTTTCTCCCTCCTTTATAGCTTGCTCACTCCTCTCCTTCTCTTCCTGCAGAACGGCAGGTCATCTGTAGAGACCTGAAGGGGACAAGCACCAAGGAGCTTTGCAAGTGCCAGTGAGGGCCTGAAGCTGGCTGCCCGCCACCTCCCCCACCTAAAAAACGAATTGTCAGAAAACACCTTAGTCAGCAGGTGGCTGTCAACATGAAGGACATTAGCACACACGACTAGTTTGCCATGCTCCTCTGGCCAGGTGGCTCTCCCCCTTCCATGCAAAAGTGACGTTAGCCCTTCCCCGCACTCTTCAGATCACCAAAGTCTGCCCTTTGTTGATGAGCGTGGCTCACACTCCAGAGGGAAAGAGAACCATAGGGTCAGGTGAGGATGGAGGGGACCAACCCAGCGTCTTTGGATGCCAGCCTCCTTAGTCTGAGCATGTTTATCTTCATTGTGCTATGTCTCCTACCTCCCCTCACCTCCTAAGGTGTGTGCTGGAAGTTTCAAGACCTCCAACCAACGACAAACCAGTAAGTTTAATATATATTAAATATCTAATATTTTAATATACTAAATACAACTTGACACACCAGGGTCCCCAGAGATAGGGCTGGATTTGCAGGGATGAGTGGCACAAATTGGCCCCACATCCTGCAGCACAACAGTGCCCCCTAGTGGAGAGTGATCCTGCTCCAGCTGGTGGAGCAGACACAGGCAAGTCCCCAGGTACCTTGGGCAAACTTAAGATTGCTGATTAGTCTTGTGTCTTTGTCTCTCAAAAGTTGTAGGCACATCATTTCCTGTACTAAGTTTCATAGCTGCAAAGGGTATCAGAGGTTGGTTTCCTGATCATTCAGGGAGCAAGGAGAAGCAGTTATTGCTACTGAGCCCACTGAGCACAGCCAGCTCCCCCCCATACAGTCCTTGCTCTGATGTTACTGAAGTGTGGCTGTTTGGGTTCCCAGTGCTTTTTGTCAGGTTCAAGACTTGCCTAAGTTGTGCAAGTGTGGATTCTTGGCTCACTTTGATGTAAAACAACTCCACACTTCTTCTTCTTCTTCTTCTTCTTCTTCTTCTTCTTCTTCTTCTTCTTCTTCTTCTTCTTCTTCTTCTTCTTCTTCTTCTTCTTCTTCTTCTTCTTCTTCTTCTTCTAAAGTTCTAGAAAGCATTCTGGAAACCCGGCAAGCTCAGTTAGTCTCCTCTCTCAAATCCTCCAGTCCTGTCCTAAGAATTTAGTATTCTTTCTACCCAGGATAGTTAGCCCAAGCTCTCTCCATGGCCCACCCTTTCTCATCTGCAGATCAAATGTCACCACTTTCCAACATGACTTTCTAGTCCCACAGTTTCCTTCTCGTGCTGCTTTAAGCACAGGCATGCGATGACTTTGCATATCTGCTTATGTATTGCTTTAAGCACAGGCATGCGATGACTTTGCATATCTGCTTATGTATTGCTTTTCTCCCGTGCGAGTCCCCCCACTAAACCTGTCTGCCTGTCTCTGTGTATCTTCACTCCTTGTCACGGAGCCAATCTCATCACAGGCAAGCAAATGGGCATGAGTCAGAGCCACCGAATAGCTTGCTTGCCGAGTGAATAGCATGGGAAGGAATCAAAGTGACATGGCACTTTTTCCTTGAGGAAAGAGATCTGCTGAAGATCTTTACAAAGGATTTCCCAAAGCGTGTTTACGTATGGTCTGCTGCACACAACCAGTGCAGGGATGAGGTGGACTTTCTTTTCTTACAGTTGAGTATTTATCTTAGCATATTCTAGGGAACTGCAAGAGCACTGTAATAAAGACATATCATATTATCCATTCCATAGCCATTTACTGAGCACCTACTGTCTGCCAGCCGGCTCCGAGGTTATGGCTACAAATGAAAGAGATGCAGGGCTTGCCCTTGTGAAGCTACAGGTTTGGTGGAGGTACTGAAGAGCAAAAACAAACAAACAAACAAACAAACTTCGTTACAACACGTGAAAATGGAAAAGGAGGAAATGTGTAGCGAGTGAATGAAGTGCCCAGAGAAGCCCTGACTGTGATCAGAAGTCAGCCGATAAATACATCCTTAGATGCAGACATTAGCATGAAAAAGATGAGAAGATAAGAAACCGCAGGGTGGGCTGGGGAGATGGTGTGGGGTAAAGCGCTTACTGTGCCAGCATCCAGGAACCCATGTGGAAGCCAGGCATGGTGGAGTGTGTCTGTAAGCCCAGTTCTCCTCCAGTGAGATGGAGGCGACGGAATGCCCAGGAAGACCAGCTAACTTGCATACAAAATGGTGAACAATAAGACCCTGTCTCAGACAAGGTTGGAAGGCGAGGACTCACATCTTAGCTTGTCATGACTTCCTGCCATGGACATGGCACGTTCCTGACCACACACACACACACACACACACACACACACACACACACACACAAACATGGCAGGTGAAGTAAGGGCAGGAGCACCCCATGTCACGAGCCATCAAGAGCAGTGCTAGTGACGCAGAAGGTAAAATCAGAACAAACTTGAAGCTGATACTTTAGTTCTAGTGTCAGGGTCCACAAAAGAACGGAGCAGAGAGATGTTGGAAAGGGGACAGAGAAGTTGCAGCAATGCGTAGTTTGTAGGTAGAACTGAAAGAGAGGCCTAAAACAAATTGGCTAGCAGTACCAGGGAAGATTTCATTAAGCAGACATTTCCAGGGTGATAAGATGACTACATGGGTAGACCGAAAGGTTACTTACTCCTAATGAAATAAACTACACAACCATGAAGCACCCACCCACCCATCCACCCACCCATTATGTATCCTATAGAAACACACTGTTTCAATCCTCTTAAATGATAGGTAGGAAGCAAGTGTTTTGAAAGCACTATAGGCATATGGCGTATGTAAAAGAAACATTTCTACAAAGCCAAGCTGGATAAGGACATCTTAACTGCAACAAATGCTAGGAAAAAAAAAAACAACAAAGAAATAAAACACAGATTACCATCTGTAGAACTTTGTAGAAAAAAAATGACTCCTAATATTTATTATTTAGTCAGTTTGCTTATGAAAGCGAAGGAAAGGCATTGAAAAAAAACACTCAACATCTCAGAAAAACATCACATCCTGCCCTCCAAAGAGTCCCCTGCAAAGGACAACAACTGCCCAAGTGACGGGGTGACGGAGCTCGAGATTGCAGAAGCCGTGCATAAAAGGACAGTAATTAGGGTTAAACCGTACTGAGGCCGATAAGTAATGCTTTTAGCTTCCACTGTCAAAATTATTCTTCTAACAAATGCCATGTGTTCTCATCTACATGCGAAGCTGAAAAAACAAGCCCATGTTAACAGAGGCAGGAAGTAGAGTAGTGGGTACCAGAGGCAGGGGAGGGCTGGGCAGAGGGGAGTTGGGGCACAGGAATGGGACTGGATAGGAGCAGTGAGGGCTCCTCTGGTGCACAGTGAAGGTGACTAAGGTTGGCAGCAGTCAGCTGTGTGTTTTTAAAGGTGCTATGGGAGGGTTCAAGTAGGAGGAAAGGGGATCTTATCCTTTGCAAAAGATGACCAGGTTCTCCAGACTCGATGACACTGAGCACAGAGATGAGCCGGTTGAGATAAGGAGCCAGGATACTGGCAGCCAGGCAGGTGCCTCTAGTTGGAGTGACAAGCAGAGGATCTCCCTCAAAGGACCCTCTGAAGACAAAGACATGAATAAAAGCAGACGGTTGACACTTGAGTGGCTTCAGAAGGGGTGGCAACAATGAGGAGAAAATGTATTCTCTTCTCCCTGGCCCCGTTTCTCTCTCCATTCATTTTTGTTTGGTGGAACTAGGGATTGACCCTGTGCTTCCCCCTTGCCGAGCACAGACCACCAAGCTACACCACCAGCAGCAAATGGGTGCTGATCTAATCTCCCAGCAGCTTGGAGATCACCTGTCAGGACAGACCATGGAGTCTTGTCCTCTGGAGATGAGGACCTCCAGACTCGGTGACACTGGGCACGGAGAAGAGTAGGCTGGGGCGCAGACGCTGGCAGTAGACAGATGGATCTACTTGAGGTGACAGGGGAGGACCCCTCTCAAAACAGACTGGCCATCAAGTCCTAGCTCTCAAAGGACAATGCCTTTTTAAAGCTGCCAAGCTGCATTGAGTTCAATATCATTCCAGTGAATACAACTCAGAGCAGAAAGAGGTCAAAAGAAAACTAACATCCCCACAAATTAGAACTTAGTAAATTCAACATCCATTACTAAGTGAGAAACATGAGCTGGAGAAGTCAGGAAGCCACATCCTCAACAACAACAGCAAAACCGAGCATCCATCTTGACCCAAGAGCAGGAAGGGAGCCGAGATTAGACAACAGTTGACAGTTATTGGGAGGCTAATGGCCAGCATAGTCCACACTCACCTCACACGTGGTATTGCATTTAAATCTCTCAATGCCACCAGGTATGTGTCACTATTAACTCTACGACCTTATTTTGCACTTAGGAAATTAGGCGCAAGAAAAAAAAAAAAAACGCCTAAAGTACTGAAAAGTAGAAGCCAGCATTTCCATTGAGCTGCCCACTCTCAGCACCTTCTGTCTAGGAGCCTCATTAAAGCTAGGCAAGACAAAGATGCCCACTAACACAATAAATATTTAATATTGCTCTATAATTTATGGACGACTCAATTAAAACTTTAACAAATGGAGAGATGGGAACTCGTAATGCTAGTAAGACATCAATTCTTCTCAAATGAATCTATAAGTCAAGTGTGATTCCAACCCAAATCCCAAAAGGATTTAAAAATTGAATTTGACAAAATAATTATAAAGTTTCTATTGGCTTAATAAATTAATAAAAAAGATCCGGTCCATCTTATTAGAAGTAAGAGCGATGGAAGCAGGAATTGCCGCATCCCATATGAATGCATGTATGAGAGCTGCCGTAACTGAAACAGCGTGGCTGTGGCTTGGGAGCAGGCGAGTGGAGCGTGAACGCAAACAGGCCAGAAACGCGCACAGCTGTGGAAAACAGCCTGGACCCGCACTTCAGCCTTTCTTTCCTTCCGTCTTCTCTTTCTTTTCCTCACTTCCTTTCTTACTGTAGTCAGAGTCTTTTATTTTCTTTTGTTTCTTTCTTTCTTTTCTTCTTCATTTTTCCCCCAGTGTTAGGAATCAAAACCAGGGTCTTGTGCATACTACTACTTTACTACTGAACTGCATCTCCAGCCCCAGGGGTAGAGTTTCTAATAACTTGAGAGATTCTAGTGATTGGGTTTTTTTGGTAAACAGTTAGTTAGCTTGTCATTTGCAGGGTGGTGGACTTAGAATTTCTTTATTCACAGCTTATCCCAATGTTAAGTCAAAATGAGCAAAATCATTAAATGTTAAGAAGAAAACAATGGGCCCAGTGATTTGGTAAAGGTGTGTGTGTGTGTGTGTGTGTGTGTGTGTGTGTGAGAGAGAGAGAGAGAGAGAGAGAGAGAGTAGAGACAGACAGAACAACGACATAAACAATTAGTAATCCAATGGATGTGTCTATCCTTGCAGGCTGGGAAAGACTTATAACCTGACTACCTGAGCAAAAGAGCAAAGGGGGAATTTGGGTTCTGGCCACAAAATCTCCAAAGTTTTACATAGAAAACAACAATAATAACAGTGATAAAAACACAAAGAGGAAGAGCATGCAAAAGCCAAGCTCCACTCCAGACACCAGGCATGCCGCTAATATTAATACACAACGTGTCTATAAATCATTAAGAAAATCACCTCAAGAGCCGGAGGGATGACTCAGCTGGGAAAAGTACTGGCTGCTCTTGCAGAAGCCCTGGGTTCAGTTGCCAGCCCCACATAACTGACAGACTCCTGTCCCAAGGTCTACCATGCCTCTTCTGGCCTCCTCAGGCACCACATACACATGATACATAAACATACACTTGGGAAAAATAAACATAAATATATACATAAACATACATAAATATGTAAATAAATGCATAAACATACGCTTGGTCATAAAATAAAATATTTAAAAACTCAATAGAAAACTGAAAAATACATAATTATTCAAAGATGCTTTAAAATTGGCAGACATTAAAATTCAGTAGCTATCAAAATAATACAAAATAAATCCAAATACAACAATGTTTTGACCTATCAGAATGTTAAAATTATTTATTGCACTCAGAAATGTGTGCTCTATATAATCATTGGGGATACAAATTCATTTGCATTTTATGGAAGACACCACTGGAATGTATCCTGTCAAAATATTGAGATCATCGTGGAAAGGTTTTCAAGGACATTTAGCATATGTAAGTGGTAAAAATAACAAAATTAACTTAAATGTACACAATCCTGTTATGATTGGTTTAAGGAAATGCGATGCCATGATTATAAATTGCACCTTAGCAGCTATTTCAGATGGGGGAAAGGTTGATGTTTAGTAAATTTAAAAAATGATTTGGAAAATATTTGATACATCCCCCCCACATGTATTTGGCGATTCAAAGGAAGAACCTAATTTCCTCCCTGACAGTCTAGTCTCACATCCTCACCTACTCCACTAGAGAACATGCTGCTCCTTGTCTGGTGTTCGTATAAAATTCTCCACTTCTTCACTCCCAATGCACTTCTAAATTCTAAATAAAAACAGAGCTACAATCAATTTCTACCAAACAAGTTATAACAGCAACTTCAAGGAGAAAATAAGGTATAGACACCTAAAATGTATTAGATGAGGTGCAAGGAGAGATTAGGGGGAGGCTTTGGGAAGGGAAATTGGAGGTTCAGGACTGTAAGGAAACTCATTTCTCATCCTGAAACGTAATTCCCAAAAGATCTAAAATTGGCACAGTATTCAAATTCACAAGAGACAAAGAAACACAAGTTAAATCCCTTGTAATTCTGACTTTATAGTTAAATTTAAACTAGTCAGATTAAAATTCAATTTAACTTAAAATCAACATTTTGTAATTTCATCTTTGTAATACAAATTACATCTTTTTTGTACTTTCGACTTTTTTTCTTCAAGTACCTTTTCCCCAAATGACTGTAGAAATGGAAAGTTTGAGTCTCTGTCTTGCTGCTTAACATTGTGTAGTTACCACCGGCAAGCCATTTCACCTCCAAGCCCCAGTCTCCCTACTAAAGAGGATTAAATGAAGCAGCCTCTACAGAACTGTGGAAAGGATTGGGAACGATACGAGGAAATGTCCTGCGTGTGTCTGTGCTTAGTGGGCTCCTGTTAGCTGTAGTTACTATCAGCAACCTTATACCTGCCTGGGACTGGAGGGAGAACGCAAGCAGAATGCAATTATCCACACTGGAATAGAGCCAGGATACCTGCATTGCAAAACACACAGCTGAATGCTCAATCAAGACACCGGTGTACACAGAGCCAGGAGCATCTCCATGCTTCCCCTGGGCTCAGGAAGTAAAACGCATTTCACACGGCAATCTGCTTGCTTTTAAAAATTCCACAACTAATTAACCAGTCTCCTCGTCGGCTCTGTCTATGTGGATTAACTAAGCCTGCCAGCAAATCCTGGCCCTTCCCTGTTAAACACAGGTGACTTCTTCCACATCACAATGCCTCCAGCAAGACACCAAGTACCAGGGAATTGGACAGTTCAAGCTAACTTTTACTTTGCCCCATTGGCAGGTGTTTCTGATATAGTAGGTCAGTTTGATGGCTTTTTAAGTCAGGAAGGCACAGTATATTTCACATATTTTATACAGATTCAGAGATAAGTCTGACACAGCTTCCACTCCTGTTTGCTCACACCCTAACAGAGTGATCACAGGTCAGCTGTTTAACCTCAGCAAGCCCCAGCTTTCCTGTCTAGTAAATGGAATTTTTGCAATAACTGATGTGTGTAATTAATTGATGCGAGGAGATTGAGAGTTACATGAGAGGTAGTTTGTGTAATACACAGGGACCATAGGGTTCTAAAACACATGGTAACAAGCAGAGCCAGGTAGTGTTTGCCTGTGACCCTAATCAATTGGAAAGCTATGGAAAGGCAGGAGGGTCCCAAGTTCAAGTCCTGCCTGGGCTACAGAGTGAATTCAAGGCATGCTTGCCAACTTAATGTGACAGTCACAAAGTCAAAAATAAAAGCAGGGATAGGGCTATGGCTCAGTCATAGAACACTTGCTTAGCATCCATGTCTCTGTCGCTCTCTCTCTCTCTCTCTCTCTCTCTCTCTCTCTCTCTCTCTCTCTCTCTCACACACACACACACACACACACACACAGAGAGAGAGAGGGGGGGCATATAGACAGACAGAGGCCAAGGGACAGAGAGACAGCGATAGGGAAACAATTTTAACCCTGCTACTGCTAAGGCAAAACAAAAACAAAGACACGGGTGCATTTGCCTTATTCTGAAGGGTATTGGGAAAATGTCCTCATGAAGACCACGAGAGAAGGATCTAGAAAGGGATTACAGAAAGGTTCATATGGCTGAGATCATTATGGAAGGGTTGTCTCCTGTGTATGTGCGTGCATGCATGTGCATGCATATGTGTGTGTATTTGTGTGTGTGTGCATGTGTTTGTGTATGTGTGTGCATGCACACATGCTCACAGGTGCTCTTGCTTGTGCAGGTGTGTATGTGGGGGCTACAGGGTGATGTCAGGATGTCTTCATCAGCTACATCTCCACCAGGTCTCTCGAGTCTGGAGCTCTTCATTTCAGTGAGAGTACTTGGTCAATGAGAACCAGGATCTGCCTGTGTCCAACCCCACCCTGGGTTAGGGACATAGGTTTTGGATCTGAACTCAGGTCTCTATGTTTGTCCAGCAAGCACATTACTCATTGAGCCATCCTCCTGGCCCCGTACTGAGATTTCATTAAGAAACATGTTAATAGCCAGAAAAAGAGGATGCCTACACTGTCCTTTGAGTTAAGCATATAAATAACTGGTTTATTAGATTGTCTGAAACAGAAAATGGGGGGAAAAGCTGTTCAAAAGTGGGGTTCTATTAAAACAAAATATATTTCAGTGAGTTTCATGAAAAACAAATAAATGAATGCTCTTTTGGGAAGGAATTTTCTTTAGAACCTCCACAGCTGCTATAATTACTGTAGATGGAAGCACAGAGGTCCATGTTGTTTCCAAGGCTGTTACAGAAATGTAAGTTGATCTTATTGAACCCTAAGACCTTGTATGGAAGTAATTTCTGATTAAAAAGGATGCCATAGGAGGAACATTAGCTTCTCTTCTGGTTGTGCAAGATGGACCTGCAAGAACCCTGGGATCTTCCTCCTGGAATCAAGACTCTTGGAATGGATGAAGGTGTTTGCTATTTAGCTGCTGGATCCTCCACTCAGCCTTCAGAACAAGCATTGCATTTTTTGTCGAAAATTTACTATTTCCCAGAAACTAAAAGGTGGCTCCCCAAATCTCAATTTCCATCTCATGTCCTAACTGTGGCAAAACAAGCAAACAAACAGTAGAAAGCGGATCCAAGTTGTAATCTAGTCTCTGTTGCTTGAAGATCAGGGTACTCAGTAAGTCTCAAGCTCTCTGAGTCTCTGTTCCAATGTTTATGAGATGAATAAAGGAATATATACACTGTAAGCTTTTGTAGGATTTCAACAGAATGCATAGGCGGTGTCAGCATAGTGCCCCGCACATGGAAGATGGAATGATGCTCTGCACTGCCTCCCTCTTTACTTATTGTCATGGCAACCAAGCTGGTTTTGATTGTACATTTATCACCAAAATTCTTGAATCAGAAGGTTCTGTTGTTCTCAGAGCTTACTCCTTTGTTTAATTCCAAGAATTTATACAAAGATTTGGATCTGTATACATCCACATCTTTGCTTTTGTCTTGTTGGCTAGACATAGCCTTGTGTAGCCAGAGCATAGAGGAAGGTGGGTTGGTATTGATTGTAACGATGCAGTGGCTATTGTACAATGTTGTCAACTGGTTCACTCGATAGTGTGTGCTGTACACTGCCCTTGGTGCTGCAACCAACTTTTTTTTTTAAAGCCTTAATTAAAGAGCCTACAATCTAACAAAGAAGACAAATGGCTACAAAGGAAGGAGAAATGCTAAAAACAGAGATGAATTCCAGGCACAAAAACATCAGACATCTACTAACTTGACTCCAGATAGTGCAAAGCTGTGTGCACGAAGCCAGCATTACTTGGTGAAGTCTGTGTCCTAACAACATGAAGTGGGAGGGAGGGTGTGTTTTCCAGGACGCACCAGAAACGTCAGTGCTGTCTGCTGCTGTAGTCAAACGAAAAGCTCTCGGCACAGTTAGCCCTCTGCTGATGAGCTCATGGGTGTAAGGGAGCTGAATGCCAGCACTGACAGGGAGACAGTAGACCAGGAATGGGCTCAGAGTCTAGGTTTGCTGCTCCACCCCCAAGAAGCAGACTCGGAGACAGGATTTTCATGCAATGCTCTTATTTGGAAGGCGATCTTAGGATACAGTAGAGGGTGTGGCCAGAAAGGAAGCCAATCAAAGCCGCGTTACCACTGGGAGAAGCGAGGGTCAGGAGACGGTGACCCTTGCTTGACGGTGATATGAGTGAGAGCTGTCCCAGCCAAGAAGGCTGGAGCTGCTCTTCACAAGCCCTTGCTGTTATCTGCTGAAGGCAGTTTCTAGACCTATGAACGCCCGAGAACTATGGCCAGGAATGGCACTATTATGTGACAGCCTTCAGCATGCAGGGGTGAGGACTGAGGCAGCTCTGAGCAGAGCACAGAGGGCCTACTATGGGTTCATGTGTACATATTATGTATAGACTGGGATGTGCGTACATACGTGTAGACTGGGATGTGCATACATATGTGTAGACTGGGATGTGCCGTGTAGTGAAAGTTTGCGTTGCTGCAAAGCACTGTGGCTGAAGTGAATCTCCAAGCTATGACAAGTGGAGGTGGGGACAGGGAGGTGATTAGGTCCCAAGGTCAGAGTCCTCATGAACTGGATTAGTGTCTTTACGGGATCTTCCAAGAGTCCCCTCATCTCTTACACCATGTGAGGACCAGTGAGAAGAGAGATCTACAGGCTGGAAGCCAATACTCTGATCTTAGATGTGGCTCCTACTGTGAGCAATGCATGTCTGTCCATAACTAACCCAGTTTGTGGTATTGTGTTGTATCAATTTGAATAGATTATAACATTGGCTAGTGACAGATTTATAGAACAAGGTTGCTTGTTAAAGGGCTTCCAAGAATGGTCGCAAAATTTAAGGTGAAATAAATGTTTTTACAGGTGCCCATGAGATAATAAAAGTGTGAGGCAACCAGGCATACACACACACAGACACACATACACACACACCTCTCAAGAACACCAGAGGCTTGGGTGAATCAGGGCTCATTGTTCCAAAATAAGATCCATGCTGCAGTGTAATTGTCGGGTAAAAACCAGCCAAGGAGAATAGGTCAAATCCCTCCCTCTGAAGGTCCTTCAGCCTGTGTGATTGATTTTCATTCAACTCTATGAAGCAGAGTCTGCCTTTGTGTGATGTGGCTCAGTGCTTATGCACTTGCCTAGGATGTGTTGGGCCCTGAGTCTGAAAAAAAAAAGCACCTGCCTTGGGCCCCCTATTTAAAATTGTGTGGATTTTCTTCTACCCAGATGCAACCAAGGAAAAACGGAAGCCAAACCAAGTGTCCATGGAATTTGCCAGGCTGTCTCCTCTGTGGCCGGGCTTGCCCAGAAGAGACACATTTGTCTGTTCTGCACAAGGCTGGCAGTGGCCCTTGGCCTTCTAGGAGAACTCACTGGAGTTTGGGACAAGGTGCAGCTTCAGAAGTGGGCCATCCAGGCTCTGTGTGCAGTGGAGTGACCTAGACACACCCTCACCTTACAGCACCTCATCCCTAAGTTGTACTTCCTGGGAAGGCTTTCTGCTGCGAGCACCAAGTAGAGAAACACAAAGCTGTATATCAATTTGTTTGCTGCAGGAAAGCATCTGTTACTTCGCTATGTTTTGCAAGGAAACTTGGCATCTCGTATTCATAAATGGGTTGCTTGGAGTTTAATTGTACAGCTAACTGGAACTATAAAGCAGAATTCGTAGCTGTCTGGAGAGGAGTTTGAGGGAGAAGCAAACGAGCCCACAGGACCACTTTGCTTTGAGGAAAATCTGAGTGTTAACTGCACCCCCTGAAAGCAATGCACGTTCAGCCATCAGTCTTGGAATGCCAGGGAGTCTGCCTCCCATGGAACGAATGCTGGTAAAGGGAGGCTACCTCTCCCATGCAGTCTCTGTCACCCCCTCTCTCTCTTTCCCGCTCTCCCTCCTCCTTCTCCTCCCCTCCGTCTCCCTTTGTCTCTCTCTCTTGCACATGTTCCTCTTGAGACACGGTCCTGTTGTGCAGCCAAGCTGTCCCTGAACTTACACTCTTTCTCCTTCCTCCCAAGTAAGTAATTCCCGGTATTACAGGCATGCACCATCACACCAGACATGAAAGACTGATTTCTTGATGTGTGTGAACTCATGTAGACATGTATAGAGGCCAGAGATTGACGTTGGATGTCTTCCACAACTGCTGTTCACCTTATTTTTCGCAGATTAAACTTGGAGCTCACTGCCTGGCTAGAATGGCCAGCCATCCCCAGGGATTCTCTGTCTCCACCTCCCCAGTACTGGGATTACAGACGTATGATGTCACCCCTGTTTTTTATGTTGTTCCCAGGGATTCAAACCCAGGACCTCATGCTTGAGCAGCAAGCATGAACATCTCTAATAAAAATACTTGACTTTTTGAACAGCCCCAGATGTGTAGTGCAGACTCTCAGAGAGTTTGAGAGCTGAGCTAGCCAGGTCAATGAAATCTGTGGCTCCTGGATTTTGGTCAACCAAGGATGACAATTAACCAGGTAAAATACGCTTAACTTCAACCTAGTTCCATATCAAAGATCCTCACTGAAGTGTTTATTGAGGGAGAGAGCCCATTTTCTCCCTGGTAGAAGGGGACATTTCTGGTATTAAAAAAAAGAAAAAAATCCCTCCAGGAGACACACCCTGAGGCCACTCAAGTAGATCGTGAGATTTGAGAGCAGTAGCCCCAAATTCAAACATTCTGTTCTTGTGGGGGTCTTCTTGACTCCCTTCAACCTCATCTTCAAAAACTATGGGTTCATTTGGTGGCTGGACTGTCCTCCTCTATTGGAGGCTTGAGGACGCGTCCGTGGGGGGGTCAGCCCATCCCTGAGGGAGCCTTTGCTCTGTTGTGTCAGCAGCATATCGTCTTAAAGTAAGAAGTACAGTGGTTTTGGGCAGAAGACTTGTCTGGCAACAAGGAGGGATGGTTGAGCAGGCATCCAGATGGGATAAGAACCTGCCTTGCTTCACAGGGATAAAAGTGGCAGTAAGTATATTTTTTCCCCTCCATTTTGCAGATGGAAAAACTGATGTTAAGGAAGTTTTCCGTGGTTACCCAACTTAAATGTGACAAAGCAGAGGTTCAAACCCAGCAACCTGTTTCTGTTGCGCCTGCACTGGGATTGGACTTCCCACAACTATCCCCAGGACCCAGGGAGAGCCACAGTGTGAGGATCCTTCTACCACGGAGCCCTGTAACAGCAGAGTGTGGGGATTCCAGTGTGCTCTTAAGCAAGCTGCTGAGGGCCCTGTTCCTTGAGCCTCTTGTCTTAGCACCTCCTCTCAAGGCTGGCGAAAGGACCACAGTGATAGGACCCTCTTAGGGCAATTCCTGATACAGAGTAAGCGTGGTGTCAGTGTTAGATGTCAGAGCTATGGGATGGGATTTGAGCCAAGGGTGTCTCCGCTTCTTTACTGGTTCTCTACTTTCTCCCCTCTCTGTCTATCTCTGTCATTTGCCCATCACAGGCAAATTATGGACCCTTTGGCAGGACCTGTCCTGGTTTCTAGAGCAGGGATGGAAGTCACTCTCTGACATTCTTTCCTAAGAGAGACAGTCTGATGTCCCCTTGTAACTGTCTAAGTGGGTGCTCCAACTTTCACATGGTTTGATGTCCCTCTGTCACTGGCTGGGTGGGTGCCCCAACTTTTCCATAGTCTGATGTCCCCCTGTAACAAACTGGGTGGGTCCCCTGAATTTCCCCTGGTCTGGTATTTCCCTGTGACTGACTGGGTGGTTGCCACAACTTTCCCAGGATCTGGTGTCCTTCTGTGACTGGCTGGGTGGATGCCCCAATTTTCCCAGATCTGGTGTCTCCTGTGACTGGGTGTGTGTGTGTCCCAACTTCCCCATTGTCTGGTGTCTCCTGTGACTGGATTGGTGTTTGCTCCAACTTTCTCATGGTCTAATGTCCCCCTATGACAAGCTGGGTGGGTACCCCAACTTTTCTGCAAAGGCAGGGCTCAACATCACTACGGGCTTGTGTTCAAGATCACAGTTCAGCCTAGCCTGACCACAAAAACAAAGAGAAATTGCATTTTAATTTCTCACTGCATCTGTATTTTCCCCCTTAATTTAAAGTTTAGAACTAGGAAGTGAGGAGGGCTGTAATTAATTGCTAACATCAGTGGAAGAGGAATATGAATATAGTTTAATAGAACTTGAGCAAAAGAACACCGCCCCCAACTCCAAACCCATCTAGGTTGTTATTCCTAGTGTCTTTCTTTAAAAAATTCTTTCTGTTGCATTTATTTATTTCTCATGTGTGGGAAGGGCACCTGCATGTGGGAGGGGTGCTTGGGTGCAGATTCTTCTTGCATGTCAAGGCACGCACTTGAGAAGGTCAGGGAACAACCTGCGGGAGCCACTTCTCTCCTTCAACCACATTGGGCCAAATTCAGGTTGTCAGGCGTGGTCGCAATTACCTTTCTCTGCTGAGCCCTCTTGCTGCTCCCCTCTAGTGCTCTCCAAACTTCCAATCCATCCTACATAGCACAGACTCGGTTTCTCTTCCATATAATAGCTTTTCAAACGCTGCCACCTTAGCTAATGCCCATCCTGGCCAAACAGTTCCTACGACCTCAACTTCTGCCCTCTGGACAATTTCTTTCATTTTCTTGGCCTCTCCAATTTCTCCGACCTTCTGTTAAGGGGTATCGGGCTTTTGAGTTGAGTTGCTGGGCTCCATTTTCAGATACAGCTTGGTTGGTGAGGCTCCGAGTTTCTCAGTTGTCACCTTCTGTTGGGTGACTATCAGAGGTGGGACTGGCCAGTGTGCTCAGGAGCTGGAGTCTCTTTAAGTTTATAATATTACTGTAAGGAGATCTGGATTTTCCCCAAATGGAGCATATGGATATCTGGGATGTTGATGTGGTCTGAGGATCTCAGTGCGGCTAAGTTCACCTCCCTCGCTGATCCCAGAGAATCTCTATGGAAATCCCCAGTATGCTGGTTTTTAATATGAAAATAGAAACAAAGATTTTTTATGTGAAATTTCTCAGTTTTAAAATGTTCTTCTTAAAAAGCAAAACAAAAAAAAAAAACATCAAGAGCTACAAAACACATGATAAGGCTCAAGCCAAACGTGTCTGTTGCTGCTCACAGGCAGCCTGCATGTCTGGGATACTGTATATACTTGGTTTTTTCTTTGTTGATGTTTATTAATGACTGATAAAGTGCCAGAGACCTGAGGAGATGCTGGCGGAAGAACAAGTAGGGGACCCACAGTGCTTGCTCTTAGAGAGCTTGCAAACAAACAGGGTTGGGCATGGCTGGCGTGCATTTCCTCCCTCCCCCTCCCTTCCCTTTCCCCCACTCCCTCTTTCCTTCCCTACCCCTCTCTTTCTTTCCTTCCTTCACTTCTTAATATATATAAGGCCTGAGATAGCTATCAACCATCTTCAGTCGCTTCTCCATCTTATTTATTAAATGTTTAGCTTTATTTTTGAATTAGCACACAAGATATTGACTATCACTCTGTGACACTCAGTGTGCTTTAGTACATCTTTCTTTTCCTCCCTCACCTCTCCCACCCCCATCACCTCTCTTTCCTGTCACATCTGTCCTTTGGCTCTCTTCCTACCCATCCTTAGCATCTATTGAGACTGAGTATGGCAGCTAATCTTGGTTTTCAACTTTATTAAATCTAGAATCAAATAAAACCCAAGCAACTGGACAAGCCTGTGAAGGATTTTATTGATTGGGTCATTTGAGGTGAGAAGACCTACCCTAAATCTGGGCCGTGCCTTTGGATGGCAACCCACATAAAAAGACAAGGAAGAAGGAAGCATCTGCCTTTTGCCTGCTTGCCCTCATGCTGACTGGCAAGTTCATCCGTCCTGCTGCGGAGTCATTCCTTGGCTGGTATTAGAGCCCACTTCTTTGGGATTGCAGCATAGACCAAAGACTGGTAGCACTCTAGGACCTCCCTGGGACTCTAGCGCCAGATTGGGACTGCCGAGACATCCAGTCTCATGAACTGAACAACCACCAGACCGTTGGCCTTGGTCTCCACCAGGACACAATCACTGATGGACTCGAATCACAGCCTACAAGCCACTCTTATAAATCATGCATATCATTCTATCAGCCCTGTTTCTTAGAAAGCCCTGACTAATACACAGGGCCTCTCACTTAACCTGGAGCTTGCCAATTTGGCTAGACTGGCTGGCCAGCAAGTCCTGTGAATCCTCCATGTCTTCAGCACTGGGAACACAGGCATGAGCTGCTACCATCAGGCGTCTTATGTGGATTCTGGAAAATCTGAACTCAGATTCTCACGTTTTCACGGGAGACATTTTTCTAGATGAGGCATCTTTCCAGGCAAACTCAAGGTTTTGGTTTTATGCTATGAAGTATCTTCTCCAGTTTCCCAAGGTTTTTTGGTTTTTCAAGACAGGGTTTCTTTGTAGTTTTGGAGCCTGTCCTGGAACTTGCTCATGTAGAACAGGCTGTCCTCGAATTCACAGAGATTTTCCTGTCTCTGCCTCCCAAGTGCTGGGATTAAAGGCGTGTGGACCACTTCCTTGGAGTGTTGGGCAGAGACGTCCATCCACACTTTCATTACATAATATTTACAGCCTGAGATCTCAGAGGAAAAATTATTTCTATCAGCGTTTCTACTGCAAATGTGAGGGGATTTAGGATTAGCTGCGTTTGAGTCCTGATGACTAACAGACCAGAAGCTTCCTGATTGGTTGGTCAGGCTGCAGGTTCACCTTCATGGAAGCAGGGTTATCAGATGCATTCCTCAACAAGGACTACAAATCACAGAAGTTGTTCCATAGTAGAAACAAATAAACAAAAACAAGAGCCAGTGCCAGCCAAAGAGGGAATGACGCTGGCCAGGCAGAATCAGCAAATACCATCTATATTTTACAGCATCCAATAATTTTACCTCACAACACTATTGAAGAAAAGACAAACCAAGATAGGATACTTAGCAAACATGAGTGATTTCTTAAGTCTTTTGATTGCTGTCTAACATCTATCTTTGCAGAGAGTCCTTAAATGTTCCCATAGGTGGGACTCGACAGCTCACAGAGCTTTGTGGGCCGGTAGAAGCTTCACATTTTCTCTCACTGTGATTCACTCAGTCTCTGGTTGACAAATTGGGGGTTCCTTCCCAGACCAGTGGCCCCTGACCCTTGTCTGGGGTTCATAACCACGGAATAATTCCCAGGTTTTTATGGAAGGAGACCGAATGGATGGCCTTACACTCTCCAGGAGTACAGGAGAAGCTTGCAGATACAGACTTGGAGGAAGAATTCAGTGGTAGAGTTGCTACTTTCACATTAATTTACAGCACAGCAGCCCCAGACTGGCCGGCAGACTGATGGATGGCAATGCCTGCTGGGCATGCAGTCACACTGATGCTGCCCCAAGGCACTCTCCTTCCCTCACCACACCTTAGATGCATGTAATATCATGTAAAATGGGGCCAGATCACTTGGGCCATGTGTCCACAATGTCAGGTCCCTGGGGTGGCTTCCCAGCAGGATTGCCAACCCAGCAGAGGGCATTGAACTCCCCGCCTCTTCCACCATCTGTCTTTGCCCTTTCAAGGACACACACAAACCACAAAGGGGCTCAATTGCTTTCCCATGGGACTCCATAACAAAGTCAAAGACATGAGCACTCACTGCATCAACAGTCCTTCCTGCAGGACGTTAGGCACGTGGAATCTCTAGGGGTGCTCTACCAGGTGCCAAAACACATGGGGATTCAAGAGGCCACCGTTCAAAATGATTAGCTGCTCAAAAAACAGAGCCTGGATTTGGGGTTATCCAAATAGAATGACATAATACTGAATGCACAGTGAAAACCCAAGTATTCTACTTCTGATGGCTACCTCCTCTGCCCTATCTTTAGTGACTTGGTGTCAAAGCCAAGGGTGTGAGCCCTGGAGTGAGACACAGGATAGACTGTCAGTATTATCTCTCCACCTGCCCTTATTTGAATGAGCATAAGAGACATCCATGGATTCCTTAAAAGAATAATTAATAACACCACCAACAACACTAATAATACAGACCTTACAAGATTCAGTGTTTAGAGTGTTCCCTCAGTATTGATTGCTGCTTCAGGCAGGCATGCCTTTGCAGGCTTGACCCCCAGCTTCTTACATGCAATTTGGTATGACCCTTGAATTCCGCTTAGCTGCAGTAAAGAGTCGATCCCACTAGGGTAACCCAACTCTGAGGGAGCTGAAGAGGGTGGTGTAGCCCCCAGTATATTCCCGAAAGGGAGAACGATCAGATGGGTTCCAGTTTATTTGGACTCTAGCTAAGCCTTAGGCTTTAGGTTCTGAGACTTTGGGAGACACAGAACACTGGTTGTTTTGGGAACCAGTGACAGAACCAGGATCCAGAAGAGAGATCTCAAGAGAGTCAGGAGTCATCAGTTCAGCGGTTTCAGCTCCTGGCACCTGGAGGTACTCTGGGTCTTGGTACTTGTCTGGACCATGACAGGTTCCAGCCCCAGCAGATGTCTCTGTCCCTTCTCAGCAATGATGCCTCAGTGAGCAATGGCTTTTCCCAGACAACAGATGGCGCTGGCAGAGCCTCGTGTTCTAGAGACACAGACTCACAGTCATATGGGCCTGCTGCCTAAGCAGCTGTGGTCAAGTCAGGCCACACAGGGAAGCAAGGACTGGGGGGCTCAGTGGAATCTCTGTGAACAGGCTGGAGAAGAGCTGAGCACTGGTCGTTCTGGAGCAAACTGCTTCCAGCCCCAACATTTGTGAGTGGTATATGGAGGATGACAACTCATTGCAGGGATCTGCACTCACTAGAAGCTGGGAGTTGCTTAGCTTAGCTTATGGTTTTGATAGGGTCTAGCACTTGCAAAAATGGCTAAAGAAACTCCCCTTCTGCTGCTGACCCCCTTGGTAGAGCCTTCTCACACTAACTCAAAACTTGGCTGTGTGACTTGTTTGACTAATAGATCATAAGATGCAAACACTTGAAACACACTTAGGCACCAAGGTTTGCCCTTCTATGGACCCCGAACCCCTTGGCTACCACTGAATAAGACCAATATCTTACTGGAGAATGATTGGCCATGTGGAGACATGGCTCCCATGAGTCCCAGACCGAGCTTCCATATGTCAGCCAGCCGTAGTTGACCTGCAAGATGACCACAGATGCAGGTATGAATCCAACTGAGTTGAGCTAAGTCTGACCCTGACTGGAAGGACCATCCAGGTGACCTTGAGCCAAACCAGCACCCTGGAAAGTTGCTATACTCAATGCATGGTGATTGCTTTAAGGTAAGTGTTGCAGTCGTTATAAAAAAGCCAAGTAGGGTATATGGCCTCTTAATCCAATAATATTTGGATAACTGTCTACAACATCCTACAGTGTTAATAAAGAAATGTATTAATAAAGTATTTGCATCAAAGAGAGTGGAAATATGCTTAAGATTACCCGTGCCAAGACAAAAACATCCATCTCCTTCCGCTTTTTCCAGCCTGGGCTATTTGTCCCTCACATTTTTAGATGGTTATTTAGTAGAGGTCAATAGAAGATGCTCCAGGAAATTCACTATTAAAATCAGAGAAGACTTGATGAATATTTAAATATCTGCTGTGTTCCAGGCTTTGAATTTGATGTTGTGGAGGTTTTGTTTGCCTCCAATATTTCCATTCCATGGTCAGTGGAATAAATTCTGCGTCTGGACTTGAGGAAGTCAAGCTGCAGAAGTGCTGCTTTCTGGAGGAACCATGGAGTCCGGCTCTGAACTCCACTCTGCTAGCTCACACACTCCTCTTGCCTTCCTTCCCTCCCTCCCTCCCTTCTTTCTTCCTTCCTTCCTCCTGCTTCTCCCCTTTGTTTTCTTGAGACAAGATTTCACTGCATATCCCAGGCTAGCCTCCAATTCACAATCCTCCTGCCTCAGTTTACCAAGTGCAGAGATCACAAGCACACCCAGCTATTGAAGTCTTTCTATAAATGCCTCTCTCCCAGCTGAGCATAGTGATTAAGTACCCATAATCCTAACACTGAGAAGCCGTAGATAAGAGGATCAAAAGTTTGAGGCTAGCCTGAGCTATCTAGTGAGTGTCAGGCCCTCCTGGGCTACATATCTAAAAAAAAAAATTAAATTAAAATAAAAGGCATTCTTCCATTTTGCCTGTCATAAGCCACCAGAGAAGACTATTCAATAGGATTATGTTTGGGGCTTCAGGATACAGTTTGGAAAACTCCTATATTGTGGGACACAGGGGCTCCTCCCCCTTCTCAG
This sequence comes from Ondatra zibethicus, assembly GCA_004026605.1. Classification (NCBI taxonomy): domain Eukaryota; kingdom Metazoa; phylum Chordata; class Mammalia; order Rodentia; family Cricetidae; genus Ondatra; species Ondatra zibethicus. The sequence continues at coordinate 79,880 of PVIU01001833.1, forward strand.
AATGGTGACCATCACCTAAGGATGGAAGCCAGATTGGCTAGTTCAAACATTTTCTTTTTTTTTTCTTTCTTTCTTTTTTTTTTTTTTTGGTTTTTCAAGACAGGGTTTCTCTGTGTATCCCTGGCTGTCCTGGAACTAGCTTTTGTAGACCAGGCTGGCCTCAAACTCAGAGATCTGCCTGACTCTGCCCCCCAAGTGCTGGGATTGAAGGCTGCGCCACCACTGCCTGGTTAGTTCAAACTTTTATATAATCAAGCAGGCAGGTGAGTGTAGTGGGCTGGGCAGGGTGGATAAACAGCCCCAGGATACCGACTCCATTTCCGACGACCCCTGCAGCTTGCCACCTGATTGCCAACAAACGGGAAAATGGGTCCCGTGTTGCCCAAATCACCCATATTTCAAGATAAATCGTGTTATTTTTTGATATGCTTTCATTTTTCAGAAGGCATCCAATAATATTTTTTCCTCAGAATACTGTGTGAGCCTAAGCAAAACTTCTGGGGCAACAGCAGCCCAGGAGCATTGACTGTACTTGACACAGGAGATGAAGTTCAGGGCAAATGACAATAAAAATCAGGATACGTTTAAGGAGGAACTTATCTCCTGGAAAAGAAGTCGGAAGTCATCATCTTTTGGGTCGATATGAGAAGTGAAGGGTAGATTATTAGGTAGTTCCTTCCTGGGTTTATCTTCAGGCTGCTACTTGCCATCCGGATATTCCACTGACAGATCGCAGGGCTGTCCCTGTTCTGTGCAGAGAGATTTACAGGCCAGCTTCTGAAATGTTCATTTCAGGGTGTCTGCTCTGCTGCCGGCTTGTTTGGGAATCTAAGGTACACAGATCTCATTTCCATCAACAATAAGCAGTCTGGGGAATAGGGGCCATCTGTAGTTGTTATAACTGGCACCCAAGTAAATGATTTTATGCCTGGTCACTTTCCCACGGGGCCATTTCAGTCCCTTTACTCCTCCCAGCTGGCCCTATCTTGGCCCTGGAAATGTACCCCTGTCCCTGCCAACATCAGTGATGGAGCCAAACACGTGGGTAGCCCATAAGCTGCGCCACTAGCAGCTCTACTGATGTAGTCTTGCAAGATTCTCTAGGACTTTTACCCCCAAATACCAACCCCTGTGGATAAAAGGGTATGGGGCAAAGCCATATATCCATCAAACATTTATTGATCACCTACTATGTGCTTGGTGCTAGTCCAAAGCCCAGACATGGACTGACCAGAAAAGGCCAAAGTCTCAGGGGTACAGGGAGATGGGCATGGGATGTATCTGACAGGTAAGTCACATTAGAGGGCTCAAGTCCCAAACAGGAAACTAAGCCAGGGAAGGGTGGGGGTCTGAAGGGCAGAGGAGATTTCACTCAGATGTTTGAGTAAGGGCCTGCAGGAAGTGGGGGAGATGGTGGTGGACTGGACAGGTGTGCAGCCCCCCAGGTGGGCTCCATTGGAATCAAGGAGTTCACTGTTGCTGGGAGGGACAGATAAATTAAAAAAATACAAAGGCTCAGCATTTATGTCAAATATGACAAGAAGTGATGGAGGTCGGGGTCTAGTCTCCTCCATGTAACCTGTTTTACAGATACTGTGTGGGGACAGATGGAGGAGAGGCGAGGACAAAGGAGGACTCACTTAGGAGACTTGGACTGTCACAGCTAAACACTTAACTGTGACTGCCCTGACATTATTGTCCAGGCGTTCCCAGGAAGTTCATATTAGCTACTTGTCTGCTTCTGCAGCAAAACCCCGGACAAAGGTGATTTAACAAGGGGGAGGGCTTGTCTCCTTTTGCAGTTCTAGAGTCCAGCCCATCTTCACGGGGCACACATGAAGGAACTGAGGCCGCTGGTCCCACTGCGTCTGCACTCAGGAAGCAGAGACGTGTGAAAGCCAGGGCTCAGCTCGCTTTCTCCTTTTTAATCAATCCAGGACCCCGGTTCCAGTTAATATGGGTTTTCCTATCTCACTGACCCAATCTATCCACATAATCGGCTACAGCCTCTCTCCAAGGTGATCACAGAACCTGTCAGCTTGACAATCAGCAGTAGTAATAGGCTTCATGGATGTCCAGAAATTGTGAAGTGCTCTGATGTCTATGACTCATCCATGAGGCAGAGCATTCCAGAGGTCAAGAGGTACATCGTGCATTCAGATGGTTCGAGTTCTCCATAAGCATAGGCAGGCTTTCAAAGCTCCAGGCGCCTCTCAGTTTCTCCACTTGCAAGTTCAGGAAAGTCCACGATTGCACGACTCTGCAAATCAGCACTAGCATTTTGGAACATGACTGCCCTGCTCTGCCTGATAAGACGGACTGCGCACTTCACCGTTTTTATGCCGTCGTCTCAAGGAGCGTCTCCAGCAAGATCATGGCTCCACGTCTGATTTCAATCCGTGGGCTGGCCCAGGGCTTCTTCCGGATGCTTGGTCTAAAGTGACAAATGGCTGGAGATCTTAACTCTTAGGTGGCAAAGTCATTTGCAAAACCTCACTCAACTCCTGTGTCAGTCAATCTGAGGTTTTCTCTGCTGATATCCCAAATCAGCAATCGACACATGCATTTCCTGTTTCTAAAACAAAACAAAATCCTGCCCAAGAGCACGGAGCCGGAACTTGGCAGAGTGGGTTTGAACTCACAGCTGCCTGATGCTGACGCCACATCTTGAATCATGACCTTCTAGACACGAGGGGGATAGGCTCAGAGACTGGTCCAGCAGCTCAGCTCAGCTCAGGGAGGCTCTGTCTCCTAGGACTGGTTTCACAAAGGCCCTCCTTTTCCAACTTGACTGGGCTTCTGGGCTGTGTGCGTAGCAACATAAATCCCACGTGCAGGCTTTGCTTTAGCCCCTGTTGGGAGGATGCTAATTTCATTGTTGGTCCCACTGCTGTTCAGATGTTCACAAACAGGTCCATCATCAGTCCTCGAGGGACAGCGTTTATAAGCAATTCTTCCCCACAGAGTCCAGCATCAGAGGTTCCTCAAGCTGCTGCTTCGTTAATGGGCCATCTTCATACTTGTTAACGTCTAATTACTGACAATAATGGGTCCATGTATTTTAAAAATGAAATTATGAGTTATATTCAATTAGGAAAAACACTTGAGAAATCACCGAATAAATCTGGAGAGGGACACAAAGGACTGGGAGTTAAGTACGTGCCCCGGCTCCAGAGAACGGAGTGAGCTGCGGAAGCAAAATTAGCTCCAAGAAGAAACGGGTCGATGCCTGAAAGCGAAGGATGGAGCATCATTGTGTAAGAACTCATCGGAGATTAACAGCGGTCCCGCGCAGGGCCAGGCCTGGAAACAGAGCTGACACAACTGACAAGGGAGGAAAGGAAAGGGGGATCTTGCATAATCCCCGTCTGCAGGGATAAACACTATTAGTAGTGTGTTGTATATCCTCCTGGACGTTTATGTTTCCATTTGTGAGTGTGATTTGCTACCTGTGCAGTAATTTTTAAAACAGAAACAGAATCGGACTAAATGGTTGCTTTCTTCCATCATCATTTCACATGTGACTGTGAACTACGGATAATATTCTTAGCTTGCACTTGCTCCATCTTTTCAAACAGCTGCATAGTATTCCAAGTCAATCCCGCACATCAGCGTCTCTTTGTGCTTTGAGTGTTCGGCACAGCTGTATCAAGCAGTCTTGAGGTTGAGCAGGCGTGAGTAGGCATGCACTCTGTGTCCTTGAACTTCTCTGGAAGAAGCTTCTGGTATGACTGAGTAACTTAGCTAGCCAAATCTCCTCCAGAAGACTGTTGTACTAACCACCATGTACAAACAGCATGCCAGAGGCTCTTTGCCATTTGCCAGAAGACTTTGGGGGTAAAAGGCTTCTCCTGTTTTCTCACTGCATTCTTCCTGGCAAATAAGTTGACTGCTTCGTCTTTGATTTGTTGGTTTTCTACTTGAGTATCCTTGTTAGCGCCCAGTATGAGATCTTCTTGTTTGTTTGTAATAACTCTTTACTAGTTAAGGTGATAGATAACCCCTGACTTCATGTGTTCAGGATCCCACTGACCATCTTACTGTCTGTTTTGCTTTCATGATTTGAGAAAAATGTAAGATGCCCTGTGTTTAAACAGATGATATGGTTCTAATCTCTATCACCTAAGCCTAATTTCTTAGTTCTTTCTTGATATGTCATGGGCACCATATTTACATTGTCCCACCATTCTGTTGGTGTAAAATGTTTTTATTTTTAATGTTAAATCTGTAATCACTTTAAGACTAATTTTTGGTATGTATGAGGGAGAAATCCTTTCCTGCATGGCTAGACAGCTGTCCCAACATTACCAGCAAAGTAAGTTTCTCCTACTAACTAGCTAACAGCTTATCAGAGACTAATTCCAAACATGCTTACGGATTTTTCTTATTCATTGATTTTTTCTTCTAATGTCACCGTTTTTAAATTATTATATATTCTCATTGCATTTAGTGCAATATTCTTAATCTGTATTCAGGTAAGTACTCACTTTTATTCTAATTGATCCTCAGTTGAACTTGAAAAGTTTCTTTTTAACTGAATAAAAAGAATAGATGATCTGGAAGGTGACTCACACCCAGGGATGTACCACAGCTCCACACTCAGGTGTCCTGCCTACACCCACAGCTCCACACTCGAGTGTCCTGCATACACCCACAGCTCCACACTCAGGTGTCCTGCCTACACCATCTAGTAATGGTTTAAAGTTTTCTACATACAAATTCCTCCTGAAATTTATTCAAATATTTATGATTTTTGTATACCTCTCACATGTGGTCCAGTTGGTTAGTGTGTGTGTGTCTGTCTGTCTGTCTCTTCCCTCTAGTTAATTTCCTTGGGTTTTTGAGTAGACGATGCTAGTCTCTGTTCATCATGGACAAACATGACTCTTTCCAGAATTTGTATCAAGTCAGTCTCTCTCTGTCTCTCTCTCTTGTCTTATTGTATTGGCCATCCCTTCCACAACAGTATCAAATAACTGTTGGTATTTCCAGGCTCTAAATTCTGTGTTAAGGAAGCTACAAGCTGGTGTCTAGGTATCTCTATAATATGGAAGGTTACCCTGTAATTCCAATTCAGTGGTTTTTTTTTCATAGGCAGGACCACTGGCCTTCATCAGTGCCTACTTTAGAAGCTGTCCAGCTGATGGTGCTCTCTCTCTTTTCGGGCCACTGCAGTGTTTTAATTGTATTCTTGGATTTCCTAAAAGGAAAACATTCCTGAAAGAAATTTTACTTGGCCGCCAAGTACATTTCCCCTAAATTCTCTGGATGTTTATTTCCCTTTGCTATTTTTTGCTGAATATTCAACTTCTATGTTGTTTAGGTTCCCTATCTGTATCATCAGTGTAATGCAGTCACCAGATAGCCAATTAAACAGGGAGGATTCTTTTTCTGATGTCTGGAACAGCATATACATCCTAGCTCCTTGAAGATATGATTGAACTCTGTCAAAAAAATCCTTTTGGCCTGGTAGGTTTTTCAAAATATTTCCATCATTGTTGGGATGTTAGTTGTACTGTATTTTCTTGTAAATTTCTCTAGAAACCATTTCTTGAATAAAATTTTACTGCTTAGCAAACATAGTTTTTTTTGAATATTTGCCATTTTGTCTTTCTCATATTATAGTTTGGGTTTGCACTCTCTCCTTTCCTCCCATTCCTTCACACTCCCTCTCTTCCTTCCTTCTTACCTAGGCAGAAATCTGTCCATTTTATTTTCTGGAAGCAGCAGTCTCTGGGGGAATCTGCTTTGTTTGTTTGTTTGTCTGTTTGTTTGTTTATTGTTATGTGACTTGCATGTAGCAGGTCATTCAGATGAGCTCGTCCTGGGGCTGTCAGCTCCGCTTTCTGGGAGAAGCTCTGCTGCCCACAGGATATCCTCAGCAGCCACACTACTACCAAACAACCAAAAAGTTCCCACGTGGACTAGCTCAGCTATGGACACCAGCCGTACTATCTCTCCAGGCGACTTGGAGTTTAGAATCCAAAGTGATAATTAATAATGTCTGCTATTTACTCAGATGACTCACAGCCATTGTGGTTCATGTCTACAGTTCTTTATGAATTTCCTGTGCTTTGTGAAATTTCCTCATAGCTTTGTAGAAAATTCACTTATTCTTCTGTATATGATCTGAATACATTCCTTCTATGCATAGCCAGGTGATACTTAAATAAGACAGTAGTTGAGGGCTAGGCAGATCTCCACGCCCAAGATGTGACTGCCATGTTGTCATAGCTTCAACTGATGGAAGGAACAACAAGGATTGGATGGATGCCAGTCCCTCCATCACCTTGAAATTTAAATTTCCATATAACTGCAATGAAAATGTTTGTCTTGTACATCAGAAGTGACCCTGGACATGTGAACTGCAGGTTGGGGGCTTACAGATGGGGTAAGGACTTCGCCAAACCCATCGTGGGAGGAAACCGTGGGACACTGAGTGCTGGGAGCTGCAGAGGAAGAAGGGAAGGGGTGGCAGCTGGCCACATCATCACTGGGCTAGCCACATCACCACTGGGCCGTCTAGATGCCCTGTGAGTGTGAGCCCTGTGAGTGTGAGCCCTGTGAGTGTGAGCTCTGTGAGTTGAGGTGATTTGCTGAATCAGAGGAGCTGGTGACTTTAAGGGCAATCAAAAGAAAAGCGCTAACATGGGAGGTTGGGAACATTTTAAAATTTCTTTTAGTGTGTATGTGCCTGCTTGTGTACACACACACACACACACACACACACACACACACACACACACACACACACGCTTGCAGTGCCCATGGAGGCAGAAGAGGGCATCAGATATCCTGGGACTGGACTTACGGGCAGTTGTGAGGCACCTGTATGGATGCTGGGAACCGAACCCAGGTATTCTAAAAGAGTGACAAGTATTCCTAACCACTGAGACATCTCTCAAGCCTCTAGGTCGGAACTCTAAGGTGGTTTTGTTTTGTTTTGTGTTTGTTTGCTGGGGAAGAGGGGTGTAGAATCTGGAGATGTGTGTAGGATGACTACAGAAAGTGGAACGACGACTTTTATGGATGCATCCGTGGGCACGAGAGCAGTCCTGTGGCCCAAGGGGACAAACTAGCAATGGTATTTATGATAGCTCAGAGGGCAAACCATTCTCAAACACTCATTATGAGTTCTAAGCTTCTGGAGGTCCTAGTGAGGCTACCAGAAGATCCTTCCTTCCTTGTGGCCAGCCCATTTCCAGCGGTACTCTCTCACACTGCACGACGGAGGAGGCTGTATACGCATGGCAGGGTGATGGCCCCCAGCACGCTGGATTTAAACCCCTGAGAGCTAGGTCTTCTTCAAGAAAACAGTCTTTGTAGATGTGTGGGAGCCAACATGCCTTCAGGGACCACTTGATGGTAACCTTGGTCGGATGTTAAGGGCGTAAGCAGTGAACAAAACAGACCCGGCTCTATCAGATGGACTGCCTCAGTATGGCATTGATATACCTTGATATACTTTGATACGGTTACTTTTGAGAGATTTATCCTCTTTCCTAATCTTTTTCCCTCTTGGCTCTTGGCCTTGCTTTCCTTTTCCAGGACCAACAACCATACCTTGCCTATCCCTGGAACCGGGCAATGTTTGTATACATATCCAAGGCTGTCAGTGAGTGCCTGGGTGAGTGAGAAGGTTAATTCTCCACCCAGATCCCCACAAATGGACTGAAACGGGCAGCAATAGAAGCCACAGAAGTTTCCAAGTTCCAATGATCTAGAGGTCCAGGGTAGGTGGGCTTGAATGCTTCAGGAGCAGGGAGGCCACAGAGCTACGAAATGGGGATGCTAGAGGTGATCAGTGCTGAACAGCTGGGTTTGCAGCTTAACAGGTGCCTGGTTAGCAGGCCTTTAAACCACTTCTGGGGGCCCCTCCTGCAAATCTGCTGCCTCTTTGGAGCCTAGAACCTCCCAGTCTGCAATCTTTGCAGCCTGCCGTGTGAATGAGACAGTAATGCCTGGTGGCTTGTTGGTACCTTCATTGATTTATTCATTCAATAAATGTATAGTGAGCACCTAGGCAACAGAGGGTGCTGCGTTCCTCCATATTGAGCCTACAGTGGTAAATGAACCAGGGGAAGGGTAGGCGCGTTCACACAAAGTGGGAATGGAGAAAACAACCTGCTGTCTTCTCATGGAGGTAGGACACAGGAACACAGGAAAGGTTTCTCTTCTGAATACTCTGGGCTGGGGTTTGCAGAAAGGGAGCGACAAACCTGGGCAACCGAGAAGTCTAGGAATCAAGGCCAAAGGCCCTAAGGTAGATTCAAGAGGCAGAGAGGGCCACATCTGAGTCGAAAGTGGCCACATCACAACCTCAGAGGCCACTGTTAGAGCCTTGTGTTTTATCAATCCGTTGTTGAGTGCATGTGTGTGTGGTGCATGTATTTGTTCATTTTTCTGCATGTGTATGTGTGTCTATGTGCTTGCATGCATGTAATGGCCCTAGGTTGAAATCAGGAATTGTCCTAGCTCGATATTCCACTTTATTCATTGATTTAGAGTCTCTCAATCAAATTTTGAGCTCGCTGACATGGAGATCCCCTGTCTCCACATCTGAGGCTGGAATTACAGGTGGGCCTCTGTGCTCAAAGAGTTTTTGTGTGAGTATCTGAACTTGGGTACCAATGTTTGTGCAGCAAGTGCCTAACCTCAGCATCATCCCTGCAGCTCCATCTCAGGAAGTTATATTCATCTGTGAGTCTAGAAAGTGACCCCAACTCCATATTTGGGGTGAGAAGATGCACTTTGAGTCTTGCTGAAAAAGTTTCTTGTTGCCCAGGTCTCCGTGAATTGCTTACTATTTAGGTGATAGCGAAGGCTACCATTTTATACAACTAGGCCTAGCTGCCTAGGGATGGACCTGCCCACAGTGGGCTAGGCCCTTCCACATCAATCATCTGAGATAAACCAGTCAAGATAACCCCCACAGTTTTCCCCCTCTAAACCATCTGCTGGGGGCAATTCCTCCGCTGAAGTTTCCTCTTCCCAGATGTTTGCGTCACAATAACAGCTAGCCAATATGATATATTTTCATACTATCATAGTTAAGTATGCTGCATATTCTTGAGTAGCCATGATGTGTAAAAGCAAGCTGTAAGGGCAGGCAGGGTATGGCTGTTTCAGTTTCTTCTTTCCACAAACACTTCCCCAGAGCCTATGACAGCCTGAGATGGCCCTCGGTGCCAAGGGCTGCAGTAGTGAGTGAAATAGAAATTTGTTAGAGATGGGTGGAGAGGGCTGAAGACCCACAAAAAGGAAATGATGCAGGCCAAGAAAATCACTGCACCAACCAATAAGAGCCAAGGCAATTAGAATACCAAAGTGATGAAGGGTTCTGCTGTGGATGGAGGATGGAGACCATTGTAATTTTAAGTAGAACTTTAGGGAGACACTAGAGCAGGGTTTTTGTAAGCCAGGGGAATTAGCCATGGTGGTAACTGCAAGAGTCTGGTGAGGATTGTGCTTGTAGGTCTAGAGGCTTCAAGGAAGTTTACCAAGGAAGGGTGACATGGCCTACAGCCAGGGAGGGGTCTGATGGAGCTGCAAAGCACGTGATCTGAGCTGTCCTGTTCTGCACTCTGCCTCTATTCTCTAACTGTCCGACCCTCCCTGTTCACCGGGTCTCAATGCAACTGCCAGGTTCCCTGGGAAACACCCTCAGACCAGGCCAGCTTAAATTCAGAGCCGCGAACAGCGTACTTACAACCAATGTCCTTATTTGTCCCTCAGTCCTGCTGGAGATTAAAGTTTGCAGGTCTCACTGAGTGTAAATCATGGGTTGCAGATTTCTGCGTTTTCCATTAAGACTAAGAATAGAGGTTTTGAAAGCTGAGAATTCCTCCAGGAGAGGCCAGGCAGCGGACTGGATTCTGGGTAGAGGTTGGGATGGTGAACCAGTCTGGCCCAAATAAAGAAGATTTTGAGACCATAGGTGGTCCAGGTACAGTCTCAATGAAAGTCCCATTTTAAGGAAAAGTCAGTCTTGGAGGAGTAGGTTTTCTGATACTCAATAAATTTCTTCTTTAAATTAGAAGAGACAGAGACAGAGACAGAGGGGGGTGAGGAGGTCTGGCAGCCGACATGCCAAAATGAAAGTAGAGGGTAACTTATTTTCTGCAAAGGCTGACAGAATACACGTCACTGTTGGTTATCCTGCCTTCTTCAAACTTGGGGGTCCCTGGCACCTTCCCCAAAGTGTCCCCTCTGGGTTGAGAATGACTAGGAGCAGTTAGCATTGTCTACAAGCAAGCACAGTTTACGCTGCGGGTACTTTGAAAGACTTCACCCTTGCCGCCTATGCGAAGGCTCCAATCTGTCTCATGTGGGCGGTAGCTGGGAAAACCAGCAGGGAGGCTGGACCAGAGAAATCAGGGCCATGCAGTCTCGCGATATTTCAGATGAGTAATGGTTTGGATTTTCTCTGCTACTGGTTAGAGCGCTTGGTCATCCCCACGATGAGTTCGTGCATGTGATCGCAGAGAGACCTAGTGAAAGAAGCCATTTTCTAACATAGAAATGGGCTCAGAGACGTGAATCAATTTGTATAAGGTCACACAGTGCTAAGCTGGGACTTGTACCTTGGCTGTCTCCTGCAAGTTCAGCGTTTTCTTCTCAAACCTCCTTATTGAACCGACTGTCTCCCCAGAATAGCTTACTCTCTCTGGAACAAAAGAAACTGGCCCCACACAGGCCTTCCTAAGATTATATTTGTGATAACGTAGGGATCTAATTATCCCATTCTTCATCATTTGAGAACAGAAAACATTTTGATTGTTGTAGCAGCTGAAGTTTGCTGCTAGCACACAAGCGCAGTCCACACCACAGATGTTGGTGCGTGTATGTCTGCCTTCACGGTCAAGGGCTTTCTGCAATAAAAGCAGGCATTTTCCTGTTACCTTTGGGTCTAGCGAGGCTCCTGCATCCTGTAGACACCAGTAAAGGTTTGTAAAAATGAATGAATGAACAGCCACCGAAAGAGCCGTGCTCCCAAGGAATGCCTACCGTCTCTCCTTCAGCTCCCCTCCAATGCACCGAGGGGCTTATTAATTATGGATGAAGCTGGAAGCTCTGAAACAGAAGCTGATGTGGGTATAATCACACCCTGTGTTTGCATGATCATAAGTAGATTATTAAAAATGGATAAGGCAGACATAATTGGGCTCCAGCCTACCAGAAATCTTAGAGGAAGCAGATGGAACGTTTGGGCATTTTCTGTGCTTTAATCTAAACCAGCAGGAAAAAAGAGGAATTGATTAGAAGATTGTCTTTCACGTTCCAGTATTGATGCTGGGGCTATCATTAGCAAAGGGGTCGCTGGAAGGCTCCCCCCAGCACAGAACTGGGAGAGACACAGGGAATTTTATTTAGAGAGAGTTCAACTTTGTTCAGCCTGTCAGGCTCCTTCCTGCGCTCGGGCAACTGGCCAAACTTGTAAGTGAATTTTTTTCCCCCTAAACACATTTCCCTTTCATTTTGCAATGGAGCTGGAAAAGAAATTATATTAACGAATTTTCCACTGTTTACGCTTTAAAACCACCTCAAATATCCACCAAGGGGCTATGGGTGGGCTATGGGCAGTTTCTTAAAAGGAACCATTGGATGGCTTGCACAATTAAAGAGGAGGCAGTGCTTCACAGGCTTAGCAAAGACACAGGGAGCAAGCACTCTGTGAAACAATTGGAGATCAAGATTGCCTTCCTCTTGTAAGATGTTAAAAATGTGGAAATTCACAATACCATCTTCAGCTGCCTACTCATCACGAACACTATGTTGTCAGGAGAATGAGACCCTGGCCTATTTGTTCATTCATTCATTCGCTCATTCGTTTGTTTGTTTGAGGAAGGACAGATAGGCTGGGTCTCATTATGTTGCTCAAGATGGCTACATCAATGGGCAATCCTCCTGCCTCAGACTCCTGAGTGCTTAGTTTATAGGCATGCATCACCACGTCTGGCAATGATTGTGTGTATGTGTGTGTGTGTGCATGCGTGTGTATGTGTGCATGACATATGCCTGTGTGCGTGTATGTGTGTGCCTGTGTGTGCACATGTGTGTTTCACCTCTGTATGCTAGTGCAGATGCTTGGGCATGCATGCAAATGTGGAGACCACAGGACAGCTTTAGGTGTTTTTCCACTTTGTTTTGTCGAGACAATCACTCAGTAGAATCAGGACCTCACTGATTCAGACAGGCTAGCTGGTTAGGGAGACCCCAAAGATCTACCTATGTTCACTTTCTCAGTGCTGGGATTGCAGGTGTGTGCTCCCATGCCCAGCTTCTTAGATGTGTGTCCCGGGTATCAAACTCAGGCCCTCGTGCAAGGCAGGCACTTCAACAACTGAACTATCCCCACGGCCGCCAGCACTGATTGTTAAATTTTGAGTGAGGAGTCCTTAGCTCGATGAGTCTCCTAGTCGTCACTGATAAGCAGAGGTCTCAGTAGCATCCACTCTGGGTGTGGTGTGGAAACTCAGGAGAGCAGCACCCACGGGTGCTGACTTAGTTTGAGTCAACTAATGATTGTTCAGCTCTCCACGGCAGGACAGCAAGCCTCACTCAGTAACAATTGTGCTTTTAATTCTGACCTTGCCCCAGGCTAGTGCTGTAGGGATCCATCTTTTCCTGAGATGCTGGGCAGCAACAGCCAGCTACAACTTCCATCTGGCCATGCAGTCACAGCCAGAGAGAGACAACGAATGCTACAGTACACTCTGATGCTAAGCTGCTATATTCAGAAGGTTGAGAGCTGCACATGCATTATTGACTTAAAATATTTTCGGTGTAGTATGTGTATTTGGGGGATGCAGCATCCCCACGGTATCTTCAAAAAGCACTGGTTCAGTGCCTCTTGGGATTACACACAGCAGTGGGCAAAGGGCTTCCTTTGATACGGTGTATCCTTGATTGGTGTGTTTTTATTCTTCCCCACCGAACACCAGCAAGCATCAGATAGCATCCGATTGGAGAGAGTCAAGCCATGGTAAATGGCCCATTCTGCTCTACCACAGAAAGAGCCAGAGAAGTGTTGAGACACACAAGAGAACAGGCAAGACTAGAACCCAGGGAACTCCCAGCCTACGCACCTGTTGAGGGAGGGCTACTCCCTCGGGATCTCTGAAGTCATTGCCAGCCTAATGGTCCCTCAGCAACCAAACAGGAGCAGAGATGAGCCTAGCCTGCTCCTCTAGAGTCTGGGGGCAGGGTTTCTCTGTATATCAGCACTGTCTAGTTCCACTAGCTCTTGAAGACCAGGCTGGCCTCAAACTCACAGAGATCCTCCTGCCTCTGCCTCCAAGGAGTGCTGGGACTAAAGGCATGAGCCACCACTGCCAGGGGGAAAACGCCATTTTCATGCGTGTATATCATGTACTTTGAGAATAATGCGCCCAGCCCCGCTACTCACTCCGTTCTTCCCCCTCCTACCGCTTCTATTACAACCCCCTCTGTTCTCCAGACAGCTTAGCGTCTACTCTCGTGTCATCGGGACATCTATGACTTTTATTTACAATATTCGTGTGGGTGTGGGTGTGTGTGTGTGTGTGTGTGTGTGGAAAGAGAGTTGGTTCTCTCTTTCTACCTTGTGATTCCTGGGACTTGAACATTACTCATCAGTTGGGTGGCAAATGCCTTTCCCCAGTGAACCAATGAATCTAACCAGGCCCAATAGATGTTATTTTATGTGTTTGTAAGTTTCAGGACCCACAAATCAAGGAAAATGTGAGATATTTGTCTCTCTGAGTATCTTTCCCATCAGAAATGCTCAACACGAACATGGCCAGGATGGGGAGAACTGGAGCCTTTAGTACAGGGTTGTCAGAGAACCGTCCTAGATTAGCAACAGGTTTCCGTTTCTGGGAAAAGACAAACTATCAGGACTTAAAACTTAAAGATGCAGAATGGTCTGAAGAAACTGTACCAGGATTGACAGCTAAGGGAACCATCTCAGCCTGCAGGGAGAGTCCCGAGGAAAGGTATTCTGAGAGAAGACCTTTATGCTGTTTGCAGAGGGTGCCCCTACTGAACAGCTTTAAAGGTTTCCAGAAATCCACAGAGTCTGTGATGTGACTACGTCCTCTTACATATGAATGGAGCCGCCCAACTCAGCCCACTCATGGCCTGCTGTATTTTGGAGGTAGGGCGCCTTTGCAGAAGAGGTGGGAAGTTCCCTATGACATATGTGTGCCCTTTGTGCTGCTTTCTGTACACTCAACCTCCTCTCTGGGGTGGTGTGCTGACGTCTTCTTAGGATTTGGGTAGATCCAGGTCCTGCTTAGGAAGTAAGCAGGTGTCTCTGCTTGGCTAGGCAAAATATCCTGTCCCTAGGTGTGAGGAGTGGGCCATACAAGGAGTAAGTAGCCTTTGTCTGGGATGCTGATAAAGAAGAGAATGTTCTTCCTGCCGTGTGTGGGTGGGAGGGAAGAGGGAGAGAGACAGAGACAGAGACAAACAGAGATGACAGACAGAGACAGAGACAAATTGTTTCTGATAACCCAAAGGCTAGAACCACTCCTGCATTTCTGCAATGTGCTTAGAAAGCAGCTGGGCCTTGGCAGCTGTCAGTGAGAAGGTGAAATATCTTCTCCTAATAGCGGGTATCATGTGAGCAGCCAAGAATCTGCCACACTGCTAGGTGTGGACACTGGGGAGTTTGAAACTGCTATGGTGGCCTTGCCCATGTGAAGTGTCAGCTCAGGGTCAGAGTTGGCACTGACTTCACCTTTGTCCTGAGTATCAATTCCTATAGTGGTAATTTTTCTGTTATAAAACTCCGTGACCAGAAGCAACTTAAGGAAGAAAAGGGTTTATTTTGGCTTGTGGTTTCAGAGGGAGAGAGTCCATCAGGGCAGGGAATGCATAGCGTGACAGCAGGAGCAGGAAGCAGGATGATCCCGCTTCATCTGTACAGGGGAAGCAGAGACAGAGAGGGGGAGGGAGGGAGGGAAGGAGGGAGGAAGGAAGGGAGAAAGGGAGGTGGGTAAGGCCATAAACCCTCAAAGCTCATTGCATGTTTCCTAAAGGTCCACAAACAGCACCACCAACTGGGACCAGGTGTTCCAACACATGAGCCTACAAAAGATATTTTCATTCAAAACACCAAAGTCTTTAAATTTAGAAAATCTCTCACCTCAAGGTCCAAGGAAAATCTACTACAGGAAAAAAATGGGCTGGAGAGATAGCTCAGTGGTTAAAAGCACTCGCTAATCTTGTAGAGAACTCAGGTTCAGTTCCCAGCACCCACATGGAGGCTCACAACTACCTGTAACTCCAGTTCCAGGAGATCTGATGCCCCTCCTGACCTCTGCAGGCACTACATGCAAATAGTACATACATGTATACATATGTATACATACAGTCAGGCACATGCACACATACACTTAAATATTTTTTAAAAAGAAAACAATCCCCAGACCCCAATAGGAGTTTCATCAATTAAAACTAACAGAAAGGGAAAAAGTGAAGTCTGTGAAAAATGCCTGTTGTAAAAGAGAAGAGGAAAAATGTTCTTCTGTACGGTAGAACAAATCTACTGTAGGAAGCAGAAGGAAATTCCAACAGCATTTCTTTGTGCTATTGAAAAAAATTGCTTTAAGAAATGCATACTCAATGAAACTACAGTATGGATGTGAGGATAAGGCAAAGAAAAAATAATTACGCTTTTAACACAGAGAGAAATTGAACTATTTAAAATGCATTTGATACAGTAACAGCTAAATTAGCAAAGTAGAAAAATGGCTCAGAGGATGC
This sequence comes from Ondatra zibethicus, assembly GCA_004026605.1. NCBI lineage: Eukaryota > Metazoa > Chordata > Mammalia > Rodentia > Cricetidae > Ondatra > Ondatra zibethicus. Next base: position 95,630 of record PVIU01001833.1, read on the forward strand.
CGGCCGGCCGGCTGTAGCAAGCACCATAGGACTCAGGGGAGAACTGAAAGGAACGTTGAGGACAGACGGTGTGGTGTGGCACAGCAGAGGAGGTGTGTGTCTGTGATTGGGGTTGGGGCACTGGGTTGTAATCTGCCTGCAATCCCAGCACTGGGGAAGTTGAAGCAGAAGGGTTGTGAGAACAAAGTCACGTGGCAGCCTATGACTATAGGAGCTGTGTAAAAATCACATATGAACATCTACCAGATACTTACAGAAGAAGAGCTTAAGTGGAGTTACCCTACCACAGTAGAACAAAGTCTCCCCCAGACACCACAGGCTAACAGATAAAAAACCCCAGTGCTGAAAATGGCTTCCCTCTGTTGGAGATGCTGGCCAGTGAGGCTCTAACATGATAGGCTGTTGCCTTTCCTTTGTTTACTCTCCAGAGCTTGACATAAGAACAGATTGCTGAAGAGACCCACTTATCAAGTCGTAGAACTTGATAAGATGAAGCTGGTACTTACCTGGAAGCTATTCCCCTACTGGCTAGTTCTCATGGTGCTTGAAAACATGATGTGTACCATCAGAGGGGGAAGATAATCACAATCCTTACCTGGTTGTGAACCCAGCAAGCTATACTAATAACTGTTCTGGCAAGACATGCCCAGTCGCATTGGTGTGGTAGGTCCTTCTGTCTATGTGTTGCTTTTATTGGTTAATGAAGAAAGAAACTGTCTTGGCCTGTTGATAGGGCAGAATTTAGTTAGGCATGGAAAACTGGACTGAATGCTGGGAGGAGGAAGGCAGAGAGAGAGAGAGAGAGAGAGAGAGAGAGAGAGAGAGAGAGAGAGAGATGCTATGCAGCTGCCACCAGAGTCAGACATGCCGAAACTTTGCTGGTAAGCCACTGTCACGTGGCGATATAGAAATGGGTTAAATTAATATAAGAGTTAGCCAATAAAAAGCTAGAGCTAATGGGCCAAATAATGATTTAATTAATATTGCACGGTAATGGCATGATGTTATGGCAATAACCAACCACTTTCTAATTGAATTTAAGACCCACCCTACAAGAAGGAACTCACATCTGGCATCATGACCAGGGCCAAGAACCTGAGGCTATGTAGGTCCTCGTTCTTAAAGGAGATCCTAGCTATTGTTCTGCTAAAACAATTGCTAATGACTTATACCCATAGGTTAACACATCTCTCAGTCCTCATTGGAGAGCCTTCTCTTTTCAATAGGAGGGAATTAACACAGAGATCCACAACTGGTCAAGGAATACAAGATGACAGGGATCTCTGACTTCAATTGGACGTCCATACACACTGCTCCTCCCAAGGCTCAAGGATGATTTCAGAAGAGTGGGTGGAAAGACTGTAGGAGCCAGAGGTGGTGTGTGACGATAACAGAACTCCTCTCCAGACACAACAGGGCAGTCGCACAGTAAGACTCCAGCAGTTGTCATAGCGTACACAAACTCAAGCCAGAGAAAACTCAGCATGGAGGAGGGAGGTATGAAGTCCCACTCCTAGCTGGGGAGCTAATGGCAATGGACATCTGCGGGGACAGGGAGAGCCAGTTTCTGAAGGGCGTGGTCCCTGGTGAGTTGATCATGTTCTGGTGGCTAGCCCGCTACCAGAGAGTGTGTGTGGGTAGCGCAAACTGGACTCCACAGGTGTTTTGTCTGCCCGTTCGTTAGTTTTGTTTTGAAGCGTACACAAAGTTGGATGGGTAGGGAAGAGGAGTAGGCTAGGGAGGATTTGGGGTGGGGATGAATATGATCAAAATATATGGTATAATATTCTCAAAGAATTATTAAAAAATAAATCACAAAAAAAGAAAACCCTAGGACTTCAGGAATAAATCAGGGCTAGAGAACTTGCCTGGCATGTCTAAGACCCTAGGTTTGAGCCCCAGGAGAAAGGAAGAAATGGGGGAAAGGGCACACAGGGTGGAAGGAGGACAGAGGGCAGAAATGTATGTTTCATGCTAGAATGAAATGAAATAAATGTAACAGAAATAATAATATTCAATGTGAGGGAAAAATGTTCCCAAGTTAAACAAAAACCCGGGTCTGTCTTTCAGAATACAAATCAAGTCAGAAAAAAAAATTCATGAAAAGAGACATGCATCCTGGTGAAGTTTTAACTTCAAGGAAAAGATCTCTATAAATACCCAGGGGGGAAGCTTAGAAAGGAGAGGAGACAGCCCAGCCTTACATCCCACATCCATGGCAGGAGACATCAAAGACAGCGCCATGATTTGAGGGTTCTGAAGCCTGCAGCCCCAGGGCTCTGCAGACACAACCCCAGTTCTGTTCCACCCAGCTCCAACAACAGAAAGGCATTCTCTAGGGTTCAAGAGCCCAGAAATTCCAATGTCAATACTCTACAGGATTTAAGTCAAAGATGCCTGCCATCCTTTGGCTGATTCAAAACACAATGGTCAGACCACATGCCCACACTTTAAAAAGGGAAATCTTGTGTAGGGGGGGGGGAATCACTCATCAAAACTGACTAATGAAGAATTAACCTGCTTAGACCAGTAACTATGCCAGGCTTCTTGTGCGATCAGACAAGCAGCCTTGGAGGAAGCCCCACCACCTCAGTGAGTTTGTTTATTTTGGCTCTGTCACTGGGGACCGGGGCCAGAGGAGCATTCCATAATTATACTGTGGCAGCCTTCCCATGTTGGAGGAAGCCCAAGCCCCACGCTCCCTCTTGCTTTAGTTCTCCTGCCTGCCCTGTGGTCATCTCAGGCTGCAGGGGTAGGTTGGGGGTGTGGAGAGATCACTGTGGGAGCTTCAGACTGTCCTGGATCTAGCACAGATTCCTCGACCTTTCTTAGTCCTCCTGCCTCAGCATCCTGAGTAGCTGGGATAGAAGCTCTGTGCCACTGCACCTACGTAGCTTGAAATGTCTGTCATATAGGTGGTGCCATTCTTAGTACAAGTTCGGTTTTCCTTATCCAAAATACTGGGTACCAGTCATATTTCAGATTTTTAGTTTTTTGTTATGGGACATTTGCATACATATAATGAGATATTTTATAGACAGGACCCACGTTTAAACATCATGTAATAAATTTCACATATGCCTTACTGCAAAACAGGAAAATAATTTATAGGGTATTTCCAGTGTGTCACAGTGTCAGGACATGTATGTAATTTTCCATTTGTGGCATGAAGTCAGCCTTCAAACAGTTTTGGGTTCAATTTCCAGCACCTACATGGCAGCTAAAAACTGTCTGTAACTCCAAGATCTAACACTTACACACAGACATATGTGTAAGCAAAACACAAATGCATATGAAATAAAATAAATAAATTATAAAAAAACCAGTTTTGGATTTTGAAACACTTGGGCTTTGGGACTTTGGGATTAGAAATGCCCAAGCTATGTCTAAACCTCTGTGCTCATGGTCCTCCTGTTATGCTGTGTTGATTCTCATTGAGGAGGTGATGGGAGGTAGAGATGCTAGTGTTAAATGGCAATTGTTAATCCCCCTTTTCATTTATTCTCGGACTCATGAGCTAGCAATGGTGGAAATTCTACCCACCATCTATCTCCCCTTCTCCATGGAAGAGGCCATTTAGAACTCTCCGATGTATAGTCCTATCGACATAGATAGATTTAAAATCATGTCTCCCCTTCTCCATGGAAGAGGCCATTTAGAACTCTCCGATGTATAGTCCTATCGACATAGATAGATTTAAAATCATGTTTCAGAGGGGGGAGGGGAATGAGAAGCAAAAGAGGACACCCTGAGTGATTTACTAGTAGGACTCACCCTATATGATGTTCAATAGCAGGCAAAATTAATCGTTGTTGATTATTAGGCTTGGATCTGAATATCCCCAGAAGAGTCATGTGTTGAAGGCTCAGCCCCCATTGCAGCAGGAGACCATTAGTCCACTGATCATATCCGGATGGAACATTGAGAGAGAGGCACTGGAAACTGTGTATGTGGGGCCCAGCTGGAGCAAGTGAATTGTTAAGGCTTTACCCTTAAAGGGTATATTCTCATTCATTCATTCCTTCTCTGTCTCTCTCAAACTCTCTCTGCCTTCCTTACCCACCCATTCCTGGCCATCAGGAGTTGAATATCTCTGTCCCACCACGTGTTTTGCACACCCTAAAACCTCTGAAATCGTGAGGTGACATGTCTCCTCTTTTTAATCTAACAACACGGGCATTATCTCACAGCAGCAAAAAGCTATGGTGGCAGAAGATACAACAGGGATGACCTTTGTCAGGACTGATGGTGTGGAAAGGGCTACAAGGGTCTTTGGAGGCAGTAGAATTTTCTATTACTAGAGCTCCTTAGAAGTGATTACACAGATGACAGATAAAAGAATTTATCAAGTTTGCTCGCTTGATTTCTAAATTGAAAGGGTACACACCAATTTATACATATATATATATATATATATATATTTGAGAATTTCACACATACCTTCAATGTCTTTTGATCATATTGACTCCTCTCTCCAACCCTTGCTCCTTCTAGGGCTACCTCCAATCACCATCCCCTCCCAACTTCATGTCCCCCCACCCCCTTCGCTAATAGCCTGCTGGTTCCAATTTATGCTGCTCCTACAGTCCTGAGTATGAGGCCATTCACTGAAGCATGGTTCACCTTCCAGGGGCCACACCCTCAAAGAAAACGGACTCACCATGCCCCAGCAGCCATCAACTGCCAATAGTTCCTCAGCCAAGACTGGGGTTTCCTAAGCACCTTCATCCTCCATGCTGGACTTTGAGTGGCTTTATCTTGTGGAGGTCTTGTGCAGGCAGCTGCAGCTGCCACGAGCTGATGTGAGCAACAGTCTTGCCATGTGCAGAGATACTGTTTCACACCAGTCCTTCTGACCTCTGGCTCTTAGAATCTGTCATCCCCTTATCAAAGATGTTCCATGAGTCTTGGTGGGAGGGGTGTGATATATATTCTCCATTAGTGGCTGAGCACTCCGCAGACACTAACACTCCGCACTTTGAACAGTTACATGTCAACTCTTAAAATCCTTCCATATCAGATATGTATAAAAACTTATCTGATATAGAATGTAAAATGGTGTGTTCAGAAAGGTTTTTAAAGATCTGTAATTTTTTCTTTGTCAATTAATCAAAACCTGATTCTTCTCTCAGCTTGGGAACTAAGATGCTGAAAAGATGGAAGTTTGGGGGGTTATGAAGAAGCACTAGGAACATGTGCTTCTGGTCTGGAAAAATACAGAAGGGATTAGGTTCCTTTGGGAACGCCATCACCACTGCAGCAGGTGGCCCTCAGTGCCGGAGAGTCCCGGCTGCAGGGAGGAGTGAGTATGTGATGGTTTCCGCAGGAGGAAAACCATCGTTATCACCATCTGGAGGAAAATCTTAAATAGAATGTGATGGAGAGGAGGAGGAGGCGCATTCCTTGTGAGGAAGAGACTCATTAAGGCTCATGGTGGTTACAGTTAACTGTCACCTTGACAGAACCTAGAATCACTTGGGAAATGGGCCTCTGGGAATTCCGGCAGGAGATTATCTTGTGTTCACTGAGCTGGGAAAAGCCCACCCATGGTGGGTGGCATCATTCCCTGGCTGGGATCCCAGGATGTGTAACTGGAGAAAGGAAGCTGAGCAGTGGTGTGCATCCATCAACCCATTCGTGGTTTTTGATGGGTTACGACCAGCTGCTTCCAGCCCCGGCTGCCTTGGCTCCCCTACCATGGTGGACTATGCCCTTGAGCTGTGAGCCAGAGCAAACTCTTTCTCCCTTAAATTGTTTGTCAAGGTATGTTATCACATCTATGGGAAAAGTAACTAAGACAGGGCTTCATAGGGCCAGAGAAGCTGTAACACATAAGGGAGGAAGTAGATACATTTTGCATCTAAGATGTCCTCTCTCCAAGAAGACTATGAACTACAGAGAATCTGCAGGCCTTCCCTTTTCAAGAGAGAATGACCGGGGACCAGAGCCAGCAAGGAGATTGCAAAGTTAAGCAATTTTATTGAGCTTGCCTCATAAAGCATGGTGTTCACGGTTGCCGTTAAGGCTGCCATTTATTACCACAATAATGCTGCATTTAAAGCCTCCCACAAAATTCGGGCTTCAAATAGCAATTCTTTAGCTGTGCTCACGTGTCTGCAGGTGGGCTGGAGTTTTGCTGATGTGGACCAGGGCATCTCACTCACCTCAGCACCACTGACATTTTGTTTTTGTTTCTACATATGTGTGCATGCCTACATGTATTCTGGTGTACATATGAGTGTCCATGCATGTGGCGGTCAGAGGAGAATGTTGGGTATTGCTCTTAAGGGAGCATCCATCTTTGCTTTTCTTTGGTGTGGGGGTCCCTCGCTAACCCAGAACTCATCAAGTAGGCAAGGCTGGCCGGCCAATGAGCTCCAGGGATCTGACTGTTTTCACCTCCCCAAAGTTTGCATTGCAAGCATACGCCACCATACCTAGCTTCTTTTACGCAGGTGCCGGGAACTCAGGTCCTTGTGTTTGCATGATAAGTGCCTTACCGACTGAGCCATCTCCCCACTCCTACTACTGACATCTGAAGTTATTCCTTGTGGGGACTGTCCTGAACAGTGGAGGATATTTAATAGCACCCCTGATTTCTACACACTGTGCACCTGTGCCTATAGTAGCTACCAAAGATGTCTATGAACACTACCACACATTCCCTGACAGGAAAAATATCTCCCTTTTGGCCAAAAGCCACTGGCATGACAGGCTTGGGATGGGCTCAGGTGGGCTCAGGGGACCAGGCTGCTCCCAATGTCTAATCATCTAAACCAGCTAGTTACCTGGGATGTGCTCTTCCAACGGGCAGCTTCAGAGGCCTCAGAGAAATCTGTTACACAGACACATTATAGATCATCGATCATAATCAACCATCATCCTTTAAGCAAGGCACATGGTCAAGGTTAGTGCTGATGGAGCAAGGAAGCCCTCAGTGGGGGAGATAAGAACCAATACTATGGGATAATAACCAAACCATCAACATTAAAATTTACTTTAAATTACTCTAGTCTGGGTAGTTCTTTATTTTTAATCTTAAACAACTGTAGAGGGAACTCAGGAAATACAATATAGTAGAGGATGTAAAGCCAGTCACAGCAGTGAAGACTTCTAAGTCCAGTGCTGGGGGATGAAGAGAGGCAGATCCTTGTGGTCCCTGGTCAGCCAGCCCTTACTATTTTGTGAGCAACAGACCCTGCTTCTAAAAACATTGTGAATGGCTCCTGAAAATACCTCTGGTTTCCACTTCCATATGCATATACACAAGCATGCTCACTTATACACACACACATGCACACACACACATAAACCACAAACTCTCTCTCTCTCTCTCTCTGTCTCTCTCTCTGTCTCTCTCTCTGTCTCTCTGTCTCTCTCTCTCTCTCTCTCTCTCTCTCTCTCTCTCTCTCTCTCTCTCTCTCCTGCTGTACACCAAAGAAAAGCAAACAGTGGGTGTGAAACTCCCATGAATATGGAAAACAGGGCCCATATTGGAGAGCTCAGGTGTTTACAGCCCCAGTAACATCTAATGCAGTAGTAGGAGAGAGACTAAGCAAAAAGTAATTGCCTAAATTAGCTCATGAACTCCGTGGAGGCATGAGAGATAATCAATTATTGGTTTACTTAACCGAGTTTTGAGATGACTTGGTTTTGATAACCAGAACACTGCCATGCCATTGCCAGCTGCTATTTCCAGGGCTCTGTCACATTGGGGAGGGATATCACGTCCGTTCATCCTCAGTGTGAACAACTGTGGTCCGTGACACTCAGTATGGTTCCTCCATCTTTGAATACATTATCTGCTCTAGCTTGCTTCTTATTGCCGTGATAAACGCCATGACCAAACCAGCTTAGGGAGGGAGGCGTGTATGTGGCTTACACACCCATCGCCGAGGAAAGCCAAGGTAGGGACTCAGGGCAGGCACCTGGAGGCTGGAGCTGAACAGAGACCTCAGACAAAGGCTCCTTGTGGCTTGCTCAACTTTCTCGTACAACCCAGGGCCAGGGGTAGCACTGCCCACAGTGAGATGGACTCTCCCATATCAACCCTAAATCAAGAAAACACTCACAGACAGGCAATCAGATAGTGCATTTTCTCAGTTGAGGTCCCACTTCCAATTTGACTCTAGCTGTGTCAGGTTGACAAAAAACTAACCTGCCCAGCATACCAGTTTGGAGAAACCAGTTTTGTTTGGTTTGGCAGTAAATTCCCTTTTAGGGTTTGTCATTTTTTTTTCAAATAAAATTATAGGACACCTAGCTAAATTTAAATTTCAGATAAGCAAAAGCTTTTTAGTGTAAGTATAATACATGAAAAAATGGACCGACACTAAATAGGTATTTCTTGTATAAAATTCAAAGTTATTTTCTTTTTAAAAAAATTAAAATTCGTATTCTTGATATTTTATTAAATACTTTGCTGCTGTGACAAAATATCTGATAAAAGCAGCTTAAGGAAAGGTTTGTTTTAGCTCACAGTGGGAGGGTGGAGTCCACCATGGTGGGGAAGGAACGGCTGTAGGGTGTGAGGCGGCTGTCACATGGCTTCTGCTGTCAGGAAGCGAAGGGAGGGGAAGAGATGCTGGGCTCAGCTTGTTTTCTCTTTTCAATTCAGTCTGGGATTTCAGACTAGGAGATGGTGCCACCCACATTCCTGGTGGGCCTTCCTACAGCAGTTAACGTTTTCTAGGAACTCCTTCAAAGGCACACCGAGGTTGGTCTCCTAGGTGACTCTAGATGCTGTCAGATTGGAAATCAAAATGAACCACTACCTTACAGACATATTCTTATTGTATTGATGGGTTAGATTCTCAGTGAGACTTCCACATGGAATACATTGTGCACTGACTTTGTCCATCCACTCTACATCTAAACAACACTCAACATACATACATGCACACATGTACACACGCGTGCACACACACACACATCATATCACATCCTGGAACCTTTCCTAGCCCCTACTAATCCCTCTTTTGCCTCTAAGTCAGCCTTCCTTCTTTCTTCTTTCTCTTTCATTCATTGTGTTCTTTAGTTTCCACATCTAATCTTTATGATTGAGCAATATTATATATATTACACACAATATCATATATATACATATATGAATATATATGACATGTGGAAATCAAACTAAACAGACAATCTACACTTTGTTGTGTAGAGGCAACTCTGCTCCCAGACTCTACTTCCAGGACTTATACTAAGTCAATAATGCATTGTAGTCCCCAACTCACAGACATCACTCCGAAGGGTCCAGAGAGCTGGAGACCCTTGGTTTATGTGGGAACTACTCAAGGGGACATTTGTCTCTTTGCTGAATTGAGTGCTGAGAGTTATGGAATGGTAAGCCACAGGAAGTAGATTTTCAAGGAGCATGTTGGGCTCTTGCTGGCAGGAATGTAAGGAGCCAGTGAACTTTCCACCTGGCTCCCTTTCCACACCTGTGCGGAGCTGGGAAGCAGATGGTGGAACACAGCTCGTATCAGGCGCACCTCTGATTGACTACAGCCAGCGCACATCTGCCGCAGACTTCAAGGGACATGTAGCAGAAACAAGAATAAACCTTTACTGTGCTAAGCTGTTGCATTGGGACATTGGGGCTTTTTGTTACTACCGCACAGCCTACTCTATCCTGTCTGTCTACAAAGCTTTAGAATGAGAGCCAGATAGTAAAATGGGTGGTTTCTCCACACATAAAGATTAAGCATCTACACAGAGAGCCTTTTGGTAAAGTATCTGTGTATTTGTCGCTTTTCTCATCATTGTGATAAAAACAGATGGGAGGCACGGCAGGGCAGGCATGGCGGGGTAGACATGGTAGGGTAGACATGGTAGGGTAGGCATGGCGGGGTAGGCATGGCAGGGGAGGCATGGTAGGGCAGGCATAGCAGGGTAGGCATGGAGGGGTAGACATGGTAAGGTAGGCATGGCAGGGTACACATGGCGGGGTAGGCATGGTAGGGTAGGCATGGCAGGGTAGACATGGTAGAGTAGGCATGGCAGGGTAGACATGGTAGGGTAGGCATGGCAGGGTAGGCATGGTAGGGTAGGCATGGCGGGGTAGGCATGGTAGGGTAGACATGGTAGGGTAGGCATGGCGGGGTAGGCATGGTAGGGTAGACATGGTAGGGTAGGTATGGCAGGGTAGACATGGTAGGGTAGGCATGGCAGGGTAGGCATGGCAGGGTAGGCATAGCAGGGTAGGCATGGCAGAGTTCGTGGTGGTTGTTGGCAGCAGGAACAAGACGCTGCTTGCTAAACAGCTTGGTGGATTGGGGAAGAGAGGCAAGGGTGGGGAAATGGGACACCAGAACCAGAAAATAACCCACGAAATCTGCCTCCAGTGACTCACTTCCTCCATCATGGCCCCATCTACAGACCTTCCCACGATCTCCCCAACAGTGCCACCCACTGGGCACCAAGTCAAACCCTAACAGTGTGTTTTCTGTAATTTATGCTCTCAGGCTGGGTGGCTGATTTCAAGAGCAGGATGACTGGATTGTATCAAAGGTAAGTACAGGAATAACAAAAAGGAAGTCCTCCCTAGAGGGTGGGAAGCCAATTCTGTCCATGTGTGGCTACACATGCAAACCCAGTTACTTAGGACCAGTACCTGCTCCCTCGCCCTCTGGGTGTTGAAATACTCCATGCTTAAAGATTATTCCCGTTTCCCAGATGAGGAAAACAAGGCCCAAAATGTGACAAGGCAGTTGCATCGTCCAAATCTGCTGGATTGAAAATGTTCAGACTGTGAGAGCTTTTAAAGTTTCTCGGGTTGAATGGGAGATCTTAGGAAACAGCTGGATAATTTTATAGTGCATATAAACCTGCTGCTAAGATGAACGCAATCAAGCTAAGGACCTCAGAAAATCACCGCCGTCCATGCGACAATGTCAGGGTTTCTTCACTTGGCAGCAGGAGCGGGGATAATCACAGAGTCCGTGTAAGCTCTGGTCTCTCTAACAGACAGCAGAGAACACGGGCAAGACGGAAATCAACTTAAAGCGCTAAGGGGACTTCTCCCTGGGGGAGGAGGTGAGTGAGAAGTCACTGGGTCCTCCAGACGGAAGGCAGGAGTACAGCTGGGAGGGCAAGGCGGAGGCGTGTGCTCCAAGGTGACAAGTCCTTCTTAAAGGTATTCATGGGAGGTTATTCCACAGCGCTTAGAAACAACCCTGGGTGTTTTAAAAACACTGTGTGGAAGTTCTTTCTTTCTTTCTTTCTTTCTTTCTTTCTTTCTTTCTTTCTTTCTTTCTTTCTTTCTTTCTTTCTTTCTTTAAGTTAAAGCTTGAGCCAGCACCAGCACCTCTTGCTCTAGTTTTTGGTGGAAATCAGCATATTTCTACTCAAGAAATGTTGACTGAACACTATGTGTTGCAGACTGAGACCCTGGGCAATATTATTAAGGAGAAGGCCATCATGTCTGTGGACTATCTATACTAACCACAGCATTGTAAATATTTGGAATTTCTCATTTCACTCCTGTAACAACCCTCAGGAGTCTTGGCTCTTTACAAATGAGGAAACTGAGGCCCAGAAGATGTAGTGATCCATCATCCAAGATCAAAGAGCCAATATGTGGAAGAGACTTATCTGGTCCCCAAGTACATTCTGTTACATCTTGCTGCAGTCAAGTAACCATGAATATGGCACTACTTAATAAGAAGTACAGGACTCCAGAAAATACTTAAGGGTGGGTGTGTGTGTCAACTGGACAGTCTCCTCCGCATTTTCTGTTTTTGTTTGTTTGTTTGTTTTGTTTTGGGTTGTTGTTTTTTATGTCGTTTTTGAGACAGGACACCTACCCCCCAAGTATGTGTGTGTGTGTATGTGTGTGTGCGTGCACTCTGCATGTGGTCCTCCTACACCTTGCCCCCCCATGTGTACGTGTGTGTAGCCCAGACTGGCCTCAAACACATGGCACTCCTGCCTTAGCCTTCCAAGTCCTGGGATTGTTGATGTACACCATCACACCTGGCCTCCTTCTCTTTGTCTTTTCAGCACCATGTGTCCAGCCAGAGTTAAGCATCCTCCTGACTCTGTGGCTTGTCATCACTGTTGGTCTTTCCACAACATCTTTCTTAGTGTTTATTAATTAATGTATTTGTCTATGTCCTTCCCCTCTTCCACTGGGAATCCATTCTCACATATTTAATGTTTATCTTTTGGCTAGAGTCTCTTCTTGAAATATGTATATTGTTCTGCGTGTGGGTTTTAAAATTTTACATGAGTGTTATTGTACTAAGGCTCTCCCTTTCCTGTATTTTTAAGCTTGGTGCGGCTCTTTTACAGTCTTGCCACATCCTGAGTGCTCTGACCCTACCCATTTCTAGGAGCTGCAGAGAACGCAGAGCCTCCTTTGTCCACCCACTGCCAGGGGTGAGCATCAAGATGATCTCCAGTATCCTCTCCCCTTTTCATTACTACCCTACAATGGTTGTCTTTGACCCTGCACCCTTAGGAAGTTTTGTGAGGATGTTGTATTAGTTAGGGTTCTCTGCGGGGGGGGGACATAAATGAGAGAGAGGGAGAGAGAGAGAGAGAAAATGGTGTGTGTGTGTGTTTGTGTGTGTCTTCTAAAGGGGCATTCATTAGAATGTCTTACAGGCTGTGGTCCTGCTAGTCCAACAATGGCTGTCTCCCAAAGGAAAGGACAAGAATCCTGGGGCTGTTGTTCAGTCCATGAGGCTCGATTTCTCAGCTGGTCTTTGGTCTATGTTGGAATCCTAAAGAAGTTTCGACACCAGCAAAGGAATGTCTCAACAGCAGGATAGATGAACTTATCAGAAAGAGTGAGAGCAGGCAGGCAAAATGCAAAAGTTTCCTTTTTCCATGTCCTTTTATGTTGACTGCCACTAAAAGGTGTGTCCCAGATTTAGGGTGGGTCTTTTGACCTCGAATGACCCAGCTAAGAAAACCCTCCACATGTGTACCCCGCTGTTTGGTTCTAGTTGATTCCAGATGTTGTCAAATCGACAACCAAGATTAATGCTTTGGGCTGTCTACCCAAGAAGGGAACTCTGGGCTTTGATGTGCCTCGTTAGACAGCACATTGAGCCCACCTCCCATCAGCTCTGCATGCCAGTTCCTTGACCCTTTCATCACTGAGCACTGATTTAGTCTCCTCCTGTCTAATAGGTATGAAATGACATCCCGGACTGTGTTCAAGTTAGCATCTATGTTTAAAGGTGTACTCCTTTGAGAGGGGCGGGAATAAGGGGAGGGGGGAGGAGAACATGAGGGAATGGGATGGTCGAGTTGGGGGAAGCACAGAGAGGGAGAGCAAGGAAGAGATATCTTGATAGAGGGAGCCATTATGAGGTTAGCGAGAAACCTGGCACTAGGGAAATACCCAGGAATCCACAAGGATGACCCCAGTAAGAATCTAAACAGTTTTGGAGAGGGTGCCTGAACTGCCCTTCTCCTATAATCATATTGATGACCACCTTAATTGCCATCATAGAACCTTCATCCAGTTCTACATCTGATGGAAGCAGATGCAGAGATCCACAGCTAAACACGGGGCCGAGCCCCTGGAGTCCAGTCATAGAGAGGAAGGAATGATAATATGAGCAAAGAGGTCAATACCATGGTGGGGATACCCTCAGAAACAGCTGACCTGAGCAAGTGGGAGCTCACTGACTCTGGACTGAAAGCTGGGAAACCTGCATAGGACCAAACTAGGTCCTCTGAATGTGGGTGTCAGCTGAGTGGCATGGGCAGTTTGTAGGGCCACTGGCATTGGAACCAGTATTTGTCCCTGGTGCATGAACTGGTTTTTGGAGCCCATTCTCTACAGAGAGATACCTTGCTCAGTCTAAATACAGGGGGAGGGCTTTGGTCCTGCCTCAAGTGATGTGACAGACTTTGTTGACACCCCCCCCATGGGAAGCCTTACCTTCTCTGAGGATTGGATGGCGTTAGGATGGGGGAAGCGGGAGGAAGGGAGGGAGAGGGAACTGGGAGAGATTGTTTTAAAAATAAAAAATGTGCTTTTATTAAATATATAGATTATTAGCATGTTTACTGTGTGCTTGGCAGCATAGGTGATGGCAAGGTGACTCTGACAAACCGTTGCACAGGTCTTAGTGGGTGGAGCTATAACGCACTGAAGGACTAAAGCTGTGACACCGAGTTCATGTAAAATATTACCTGGGACTTAGACCAAGTGTCGATTGAGGGATCCTATGCTGGTCATTGCTTTAGATGAGGAAAACCAGAGAAACTCTTCCCCCACAACCTGCGAACTACGAAGAACTCTGGGATCGAGGGAAAAACCTTGATTACACGTATGAAAAGTCTTGATTACACATATGGAACATGAATTGAAAAGCAAGAAATGAGCACATTTCGCTAGGCACGGAACCACATTCCTTTAATGCTAATGCTCGGGAGGCTGGGGCAGGAGGATCTCAAGCTTGAAGCTAGCCCACATTGCACAGCAGGTTCAAGCCCAGCCAGGGTTACCTAGCAAGCCCTGTCTCAAAAGAAGGATAGAAGAGGGAAGAGAAAGGGAGGAAAAGGGAGGGGAAGGAAGAACAAAATTGTGTTTCAGTACACAAATTTACATGGGTTTGCTGTGTTTATTTGCTTTAGGCGATGGATGGCTTATTTTGATTTACAGTTCAAAGGAGCATGGTCCACTGACACCAACCAGGAGGCAGAGAAAGGGGAAGGCAGCTCTTAGACTGCTTTCTCCTTCCCCCCATTTTTTATTTGGTCTAGCATCCCAGCCTATGGTCACACTCACATTCATGCTGGGTTTACTCACCTCAGTCAAATCTCTCTGGAGACAACATCACAGATACAGCCAGAGGTATCTGCTGCTAGTGCATCATGCTCTTCTTAATCCAACCATCACAAGTCCTCCCCCCAACCAGTCTCACACCCAAACACATCACTTTACCATTCCAACCCTGGTCCTCTTGGCCTCATGGCCAGCTCGTAACTTCAAAAGTCCTCATTGTCTGAACAGTTTCAACATTCTTAGAGATCCCAACATCTCCTTTGAGACTCAAGGCAATCCCTTAACTGTGAACAAAATAAAATATCAGTCACAACAGCTTATACATGTTCAGTATGCAATGTCTTAAACATCCCTATTACAAGAGGGAGGAATAGGGCACAGCAAGGAATGATGGGACCAAAGTAATACTGAAACATTGCAAGGAAAATACCCAATCCTGCAGCTCTATATCTGGCCTCTGGGGCACTTGGTGGGATGCTTACTGCTTTCAAAATGGAATGAAAGGTGATCAGGTGATTTGTGCTGTGGCACCCATGGTGTAATTCAAACACTAGACAATTGCATGGTGGGGGGTTGGTGATGAGTATTTCTGTGCAAAGTTGTCGTGCTATTCAGAAAAAAAAGATAAAATACTGATAATTCCTAGATCAAATCAACTTCATTGTAAAACCAACCTCTGTATGACAGACAGCACATTTCCAAAGTCCATGAGGCTGGTGATTGCTTGTGGCACCCCAGCAGAGGAAGACAGTCAACAGGGCCTCTGTCCAGTGTTATAAAATGTTTCCTCTTTGCCAGGGGCGCCTTCTTTCTC
The DNA here is from genome assembly GCA_004026605.1 of Ondatra zibethicus. Taxonomy (NCBI): domain Eukaryota; kingdom Metazoa; phylum Chordata; class Mammalia; order Rodentia; family Cricetidae; genus Ondatra; species Ondatra zibethicus. Next base: position 111,196 of record PVIU01001833.1, read on the forward strand.
CTGTTGGTGATGGATCACGGACAAGATGATCTCCACGCCATGCACTCTAGCACGCTCTGAGATAAACGGCTCCCATCTTCCAGTGGAACCATTTTCTCCTCCTATGTGCACTCTGGCCATCGAGTTTTGAACGCTTCCGGTGCTGAGCTGCACGAGCAGGACAGCACTTTGGAGGTAATGAAGTTTCCTGGCCAGGTTCAGAACACGTAGATGAGCTTGACCTCAATACTGAGAAAGGCCAGGAGTATGACGGGGCATGAACTCCACCAAAGGGAAGGAGCAGGGGAGAAATCTTGCTCTCCTTGACTTCAGGACAACCTCACTGGGTAAAGCTGCCCATGGCAGCTTATAAATGAGCCTCATCTGCTTGTGCTCACCTTTGTGACTAGGTGCCCATCCAAACCGAACATCAGAGCCCGCTGCTGCCAAAGATGGCATAAGCTGTGCAGCGTGGTTATCACATTATTAAAATTTCTTGTCTGGTTAAAAGCTAGTTTTGGTCTTACTTCACACAATTGCAAGTGTAGAGACTTTCCCAGAAAATGGTCCATTATTCTTACATTTGGAAGTTGAAATGAGAAGGCCTAATTCTTCTTTTCTAAAGATCACATCCATACTGCATGAACTTGATGTGCCCAAGCAATGAGATGAACTCCGCGAGAACGGAGGTGTGTGTGGATCTGTAAACTCGAATGGGTGGGGTAGTTTTCATCACCGTCTCAGAGAAACTTTCCAACCAAAATGAGAGCAAGGGGCAGCCGAGGCCTTGGTTCTAGCAGTACGAGTGGCAGGCACGATGATGGAGGAGGACCATCAGAATCCTAGCTGAAAACGTGGAGGGGGGGGCATTATGTGTCGTCTTAACAGAAAATGCAATATGCTGCTGTGACTTGAGGAAAAAGCATGAGATTACAACTGCCCACAAGTCACCGAAGTTACCTATATTTTAGCTTTTCTGCCAAGAAGAAAATGCATTGAGAAGTGCTGCTTAAAGGTCTGATTTAATTTATCAAGTGTGATTGACAGATCATTCGAAATTACAATCGTTTGAGAGCTCTAAGCAGGAAGGAACACGGCTGTACCCTTCCTTCACTCTTTGTACTTTTGTTCTCGCCAAGAGCTCTTTCCACGTTGCCGAGAACTGCTGCACTCTCTTTGTGTTTGCTGCCGGGAGCCAACCGTCCAAAGGGCTTTCGGTGGGTGCCCGTGAACTTTTCTGAGCCCTGTTCTTGCTAATCTTATGATGTGCCCCGATAATTGCTAAGGCTTGTGGGGACAGCAGCGCAGACAAGGCTTAATTTCACTTCACAGCCACACGGTTTATGTGGAAGCTCAATATAGTGAGGCATGCGTTGCCCAGGTTTGGCAAAGGCAATCAGGGATGCTCCGTGGGAATCACTCTTTGGAGCAGTTCATGGATAAGGGAGCTGCACTGGCATGTGCTGTGCGGGCTGAGCTCTGTGGAGCAGTGGAAGATCAGATATTTGGGGCTGGGTACTATAGGGCAGCGTGGGGGCATGGCTGGGATTGTGTGGTGAAAACAAGGGGTGGGGAGATGGCTTAGGGGTGTGAAATGGTTGCTATGCAAGCATGAAGACCAGAGTTTGGATTCCCAGAACCAACGGCGATGCTAGAGGGCACGCCAGCCTGCCTGTAATCCCAGAACCCAGGGAATGGAGATAAGAAATCCCCAAAGCAAGTTAGCTGACCAGAGTAGCTAAATTGGCAAGCTCCGGATTTAACTGAGTGACCCTGCCTCAGTGTAGAAGGTGAAGAGTGAACAAAGAGACACCCAACACCAACCACTGGCATCCACATTCACATGGCGCCTGTACACACACGAACACATACACATATGAGAACACACACGCACAGATCACAACCATGCACACATGCAAACAAAAAGGGACATGAGACTGTGGAGAGATTCGTTGGTAAAGTCTTACAAGCACAAAGATCTGTGTTGGCTCTCTAGAACACATGTAAGAAATCCAGATGTGGTGGCTTGCACTTATGCAATCCCAGTGTAAGGGGGGGCTGGAAACAGGTAGACTCCTGGGGTTAGTCAGCTAGGCAGCCTAAGCTAGTCATTTAGTTCCAGGCTAATGAGAGACTTTCTCTCAAAAAAAAATGAAAGAAAGTAAAGAAAAAAACAAAACAAAGTAGGTGATTCCTGAGGAATGATAGTCAAGATTGTCCTCTGACATTCGCATGCATGTGCACACATGTGCATCTGTATCCACATGATCATACAACAGACACATACACACATGAACAAAAAATGGAAAATAATATGAATTAAAGAAAGATTTCCCAGGAAAGAAGCAGCATCCCCAGAGCCTTGCCCTGGCTGCAAGAGGGAGAAAGTCACACCCCGCAGACACTTGCATGGCCTGTCCCAGCACAGGCAGAGCTGAGCCCAGGTCTTCCTGCCTTCACACACCCTTGTCCTTTAAACAAATCATCTCCTCACTTCCTCACAGCCTTGCCCTTCTCTGTGACCCCACGCCCTTTCATAAATGCAGCTCCAGAAGCTTCTGCCCCTGAGCTTCAGCAGCTGTGGACACCTAATCGATAGCTCTTCATAATGATTTTCTCCCCGGCCCGGACTCTGGCCCAACTCTCCAGCTGCAACCCACCTGGACTGCACTAAACAAGGACGTCAAGGTGGCCGCAGAAGCAATTTGTCATTTATGATTTTCAAAGGACCCATTCTGTGGCTGCTGCAGGGGAGAGGCCTCCACCAACTGTCAGGAAAGCTTCCTTGATGATGCAACGTCCCAAAAAGGAGGCATCAGAAGGATGCCAGCCCCAAGACCAGATACGAGACTACTCGAGAGGGGCGCCAAAAGGGATCCTTCAAAATCCTGAGCCATCTGACTGCGCAGCCTCCACCCCGAAAGTGCGGATGATTTCATCTGGAGTCTAGAGCTAGGCAGACAATCTAAGCTCATTTTCTTCCAGTTCAGCCTTCTCACACAACTCTTGGAATCCCACATTCTTGCTGCACAATTTTCCCCTTTGGGTTACTCTTTAATGTTTTAATTACATAAGTTTCTTTTTTCTCCTAAAACTCTACTAAGGGCCTAACTGGAAACGCAGTACCTCTTTCCCTTAACAGTAGGTAAATGTAGCAAATGCCGAGAGAAACTGCCAAGGTTAAACTCTAACTGGACTGTGACTGTAGTTCCTGTTGGAGAAGGTGGAGCCTTCCAATTCTATAAACGAAAGGAAATATACCAAGAATATGCAAGTTATTGGCCAAAAGTCAAAGGAAAGTTGGTGACCTGCATGGAACTAGAGTGGGGGTTTCCTGACTCGGGACAAGGGCTCTGGACATCAGTCCTTCCCTCCTGATGCAGGATCCCTGAGCCTTGTTCAGCTCTTTTGGGAGAAGCAGTTGAGGACCTCAGGCTGAGGCTCTGCTGTCTCTCACACACCCATGGCAGCTCTCATCAGCTGAGTACCAATGCCCTAAAAACGGCTGGCTGCTTTAGCCTGGTGTCGCTAGAAACCCTGTTCTGGGGAAGACAGCCTGATTTGAAGAATTCAGAGCAGACTAAGGTCTGGTAGGCACATTTTAGCCAAGAGAACAAGAACAGAACCAAACACTGGCATACGGATGCCAGATCCAGACCAAGTCCAATGGAAATAATTGAAGGTCACGGCCGAGTTAGTCATACAGGGTGGTAGGATCAGGTCCTGGGAGGGATGCTTAGTCCCTGGCTGGCAGAAGAGTGGAGCTTCTTTTTAAGTTCCTCATAAAAAGCAAAACTCTTGTACTTTAAGGAGCAGGCACAATGTGGTCTCATCGCTCTTAGCTTAGCCCGCTTAGAAATTCAGTTCTGGGAAATTCCTGTGACCCCCAACTGCACCCCTCATGGGGTTTCTTCATTGCCCAGGGCTTTATCAAAAGTGGAGACACTTGGGTTTTTTTTCCTCCTCTCTCAAAAGGGTAGACTTGAAGTATGGGAAGGAAGAAGCACCCTTTGGAAATACCCTCCACCAGATGGGTGATTCTGAGGCACTGTCTACCTGATCTTCTAGGCTCCCCAGCAGGATCGACTCTAACTCACCATTGTGCAAGGTGTCACCTCTAACTCGTCTTTCTCCCTTGTTTTCAAGAAACACCTCCCCCCCCAAAAAAAACAGCCCGCAGGCATCTGTACATCTTTGGCTTCATGGTGTAGAAAATTATATATGTCAGTACCTCATGCAATTTAGATATAGCCCAAGGGCGTGTTATATTGGAAGGGGTTTACAGTATTAACAATTGGCTAGAAAGGACAAATTCCTGTGCTTCTCAACAAAGGATGCTCTACCTTGGAGAGGAAATACCTAATGCCCAGTAGTATAAAAGAAGGAAGAGGGACTATCTATAGACCGATGAAGAAGCCTAGGTTTAAAATATGAATTTCCCTCTGCAGAAACCCCACAGTTTGAGGCAGTGAACCATGATCATCAAGTTGGTATCAAGAACAGGGATGCAGCCAGGCTCACAGAGCACTTGACTGACATGCACAAAGCCTGGGGTTTGAGCCCTCGTACCATGTAAACTGGACATGCTGGTGTACGTGTGCAATCCCAGCACTTAGGAGGTAGAGGCAAGAGAATCAGGAGTTCAAGACCATCCTCAGTTACATGTGGAGTTTAAAGCCAGCCTAGACTACACGACACCCTGTTCAAACAAACAAAAAAGCAGAAAAGCCAGCTCTAGACTAAAAGGGCTCTTTGAACCTAGAGCTTCCTCCACTCGGCCTCTTTGGCCTCTTAGTAGTGACGAGCAGAAGCCTGTGGCTGTGCCGGGGGGTTGGGATGCATCTAGCAAACATACTAGAAGCAGAATAATTTCCTACAAGATGCAATGAAGATGAGACCATAAAGAAGGAAGACTCAACCAAACTGAAAATTGCAGCATGAGCTGTAACTGCTTGCCTGGGGTATGTGGGAAAAATTCAGCAGGATCGGGAAGCATTCCTGAATTCAGAACTAAGATGCAGGAGGAAAGGCTTACTGGGCACAGACTTGTGGTGTGTGCAAATATCCATCTTATGATGTCCAGGGGCTTTCTCCAGATACAAGAAACCTTGGAGAACACAAAACACTCATCTGAGGCACATTGTTGGGGTGTCAGTCTGTGCCAGGTACAGAGATAATCGCCTATCATATGTCCCAAAAACAAGGAAGAGAAAGCTAGTGTGGGAGGTGACATGCCTATGGGGAGCTATGGAAAATTCCCTCTTAGGTGCTGGAAACCTTGGCCACGTATAGGGTCATATATAATTAATAGCAAGATAGAACCTAGATATTTAGTAGTAGTAATTACAATGATGAAATAATATTAAATAAAATATTAAATACAATATAAAATAATATTAAAACCAGATACAGTCCTTGCTATGGGCTTGGTTCTTCTTCTAAGCACTGTGCACACATCAATTCTGGGCCTTGTATGGTCCCTATACAACCAGACATCACACCTGTGACACCCAGGAGAAAATACAGTGCAGAGCAGGAAAGTGAGCTTCACAAATGGGCACACTAGTGTTGAAGGGAGCGGGGCCTCTTACACACTAGTGGGTAGAGGAGTCTGGATTTGAACTGAGAGCAACCTGGCTCAGAGCCTGTATTTTTAATTCAAGTAAAGGGGAAAATGTATGTAAGCATGTTAGGCAGAGAGGAAGAAGTACAGCCAAGTGGCATGCCTATGAAGAGGAAAAGGATCCAGCTGACATAGGATTCTCCTCTGCTACACATTCACAAAAGCCTTGTGACAGATCATATTTTCAAAGGTTTTAAAAAAGATTTTTGTCCTAAGAATTCCAACCCAGCCAAAGTATTATATGCAAAAGAAACAGAAAAAGATTCTTCAGGGTGCAGTGGGCTCAGGTTAAAACACTACCACAGGGCTAGAGAGAGAGCTTAGCTGTGAAGGGGCTGCTCATACACAGGACCTGGATTCAATTCTTAGCACCCACACTGTAACTCCAGTTCCAGGGTATCAAACCCCCTCTTCTGGACTCTGAAGGCTCCTGCAAGCACATGGTGCATATAAACTCACAAAGGCACTCACACATAAAAACCAAACCGAATAAATCTTTTAAAATTGATTAAGAGAAAAATGAAACCCATTTTTAAAAAATTGTGGGTTGGACTAGAAAGCCCAGGGTCAGAACCAATAAAGACTGGGGTGGCTAACAGCGGTCTTAGAGGGCTGGTCTATGGCTCGGTTGGTAGAGTGAGGAAGCTCTGGTACAGTGTTCAGCACCACATAAACCCAGTGTGGTCGGTCATGCCTGTAACCCCACCACCTGGGTGGCAGAGTCAGAAGGTACAGAAGTTCAAGGTCGTTCTTGGCCATGTACTGAGTTCAGAGCCACCCTGAGCTATGTGAGGAGGCCTGGTCTCAAAGGCAAATAAACAAAAACAAAAACAAAAATCAATAAAATAAAAACATAGTTGTGAAATTTAGGTCCCTCTTTAAATTAAAAAACAGAAGATAGTTGAGAAAAGCTATTTTAATAATTTTATGCAGAAGTGGAACTCTTGGATTGCCACCATGCTCTCTGTAGAATTCCCTTTCTTTAGTTCTGGGCTAAGGCTTCTGTATTTATTTGCTACTGCATTGCTCTCCTGTCTGTACCGCACACCTCGGCACCTCGGCTGTCTGTCAGTGTGGACAGTGTCGCTTACATGGGTTCAAGACCGCAGCTGTGTCTCTCTTTACTGAAAATTAGTTTTGAAACTATACTTATGAAATATCACCTTTAGCACTTTTTTGATTCTCTAAGAAGATTAAGCGTTTGATTTTTACCTAATTCTTTTTCAGTATCATAAAGTTTGTGGCCTTCACAGATTTTTAAAAAGTATTCTTGAAGTTATATTCTTCCTTCCATATCTATTTTTGTTCATTTTACAACTTTCTCAAATAGCTAATTCTTGTATTTGTTTATTTTTAATCATTGCTACTGGCTACTGCTTTTCCCCGTCCGTTAATTTCTTGCCTCTCGGAATGATTTCCTTGTTTGCTTAAGCTGTCTCCTTCTTCCTCTGACTCCTGGGTTGGATTCTCAGTAAATGCACGTTCTGCAGTTAACAAAGAGCCCTAGCTGTTGTTGAATAACTCTTCGGTCGCATCTGTCTGGTCTGGGCAGCTATTCTAGGTATTATCATTTTTGCTACACATTGCACAGTTACGAAACTGAAATTGTTAACTGAATGACTGGCAGGTGCAATTGTAATTCCCAAGGTTAGCCTTTATATGGCTTATAAGACACAGTTACACAAGCTTGTTATTTAGTAATATGCAGCACATAGAAGTAGCAAGCTGAAGTAATCCTAAAATGGATTACTTCTGTAATCAGAAATCAGAATTCACAGATGTCAGGCTGCTGCTGTTCATTAAATATCACTATATTGTTTAACTGTTAAAACTATGTAGACCAGTGGTTCTCAACCTTCCTAATGCTGCAATCCTTTAATACAGTTCCTCATGTTGTAGTGACCCCACCCCACCATAAAATTATTTTCATTGTTACTTTGTAACTGTGATTTTGCTATTTTTATGAATCATAATGTAAATACCTATATTTTCTGATGGTCTTAGGTGACACCTGAGAAAGGGCCATTTGATCTCAAGGGGTCATGACCCACAGATTGAGAACCACTGACGTAGCCGTGAAGGCTTTGATAAAAGTCAACATCACAAAAGCAAAGTGGAGTCAAGTGCCTGGCAGCCACGCTATTTGAACAGTGTGGGGGCTGCATTCACATGCATTCACTGTTCTGTATTACTCTGCATTCACATATTCTGTATTACTCTGCATTCACATGCATTCACTGTTCTGTATTACTCTGCATTCACATGCATTCACTGTTCTGTATTACTCTGCATTCACCGTTCTGTATTACTCTGCATTCACATATTCTATATTACTCTGCATTCACATGCATTCACATGTTCTGTATTACTCTGCATTCACATGCATTCGCATGTTCTATATTACTCTGCATTCACATGCATTCACTGTTCTGTATTACTCTGCATTCACGTGCATTCACTGTTCTGTATTATTCTGCATTCACATGTTCTATATTACTCTGCATTCACATGCACTCACTGTTCTGTATTACTCTGCATTCACATATTCTATATTACTCTGCATTCACATGCACTCACTGTTCTGTATTACTCTGCATTCACATGCATTCACATGTTCTATATTACTCTGCATTCACATGCATTCACTGTTCTGTATTACTCTGCATTCACATGTTCTATATTACTCTGCATTCACATGCACTCACTGTTCTGTATTACTCTGCATTCACATGCATTCACTGTTCTATATTACTCTGCATTCACATGCATTCACTGTTCTGTATTACTCTGCATTCACATGCATTCACTGTTCTGTACTACTCTGCATTCACATGCATTCACATGTTCTATATTACTCTGCATTCACATGCACTCACTGTTCTGTGTTTGTGAAGTGTTTGATCACCTATAAAAGCACCTACTAAAAATCCAGATACAGATAAGACAACTTCCACTCCAGAAGAGGAGAGAAAGAAAAGCCCACTAACTACAAGAGGCAGGATGGTGTGGAGGGGGCAGCAGGGAAGATGAAAGCTGAGCTTAGAGATATCTATGTGATCCTATACTCAGGAAACTGAGGATAGAAAATCTCTGTGAGGCCAAAACTAGCCTGGGCTACCCAGCAAGATCCTGTCTGAAAAAAACAAAACAAAAACACACACAAACAAAAAAAGATAAAGAACATAATAAGCGACTTCTAGAAAGCCCAAATATTTCATCACCAGAGTGCATAAAACTTAAAGCTTTTATACTTGAAGATGAAAATTATCAAGCTGGAGCCAGGCCTACAGGTATGGATATATCGTTCCAACTGCACTCAGGTAGGTGAGGCAGGAGGATCACAGGTTCAAGCCCTGCCAATACTACATAGCAAGCCCAAGCCCAGCCTGGGCGCTTAGACTCTCAACCTAAAAAGCAAAAATTGCCAAGGATGCAGCTCAGTGATGGGGGGCTTACCCTGAGGGCTCCAGGCCCTGAGCTCAAGCCGCATCACAGATTTTTTCTTAAGTAAAGGGAAAAGAAAATCATCATCAGGCTTAATGTAAAGACAATAGCAGCCAAACTCAGCTGTCAGGAACACATCAAAGGCTGAAGTCAGCTCGAGGTCAGCCCAGTCATTAGCATCAAGTGTCTCCTCTCAAGACAGATGAAGAAATACCTAATGGACCATATTAGCAAATTTTTAAGAATAAAAACACAAATGGACTAAAACATTTTTAAAAATACTTACAACAAATTCCAAATTAAAGGGATATAATTTCTTACCTTGAGCTTGCAAAGATCAACTAGATTAGCAATATTAGAGAATTGACAAAACTGGAACTCATTGTTTGACAAAGGGCAAAGACCCCTTTCAGATCCCCTAGGGAAGAACATACCCCTCTCTTAAGATGTGGGGACTGGGGTTGGAAAAAACTGGAAATTTATACTAAAATTGATACTTCCATGTTTTCAGTATACTTAGTTTCAAAGCTAAAATTTCCTCCAAAAGAGATTTTATCTTGAGAGAGAATTGGGCAAACAGCCTGCTGCTGCCCTTATATTAAAATTTTCAGGAACAGAAGTTGGGAAGCAATTGAAGAGCTTATCAATACTTGGTTTAAATAGACATCTCTCCGTCTATACAGTCAAATGCTGCAAGACATTTAATATGATTGTATAGCTCTATACTTTCTGGCATGAAGAAAACCATGTCACATTGTTAAATGAAACTGCAACTTATAAGATGGCCTATGATGCACAGGACACTTACTATATACATGGAGGGTGTGTGTGTGTGTGTGTGTGTGCGCGCGTGCGTGCGTGTGTGTGTGTGTGTAAAATAGTATACAACATACACAGTGATTTATCCAGAGTAGTAAAAAGCAATGCTCTAATAGTGACCACAACCCTGAGGACCGCTTGAGCAACTATGTATCCTCTTATCTATTTCCTATTTTCCCCACACTGCACAATTTCCATATCTTCAAAGGTTGAATGCATAAAGCAAAAGAAATATAAAAGTGTGATCAAGTCTTTCTCCTATCCATGTCCTCCATCCACCCAATTTTACTCTTAGGAAGCTACTGTTAGTAGGTTGGATTTTTTTCTGTAGCCATTCAGAATTTATGCATAAATAAGAACATTTGAATATATTATCCCCCTTTCCTCTTTTATACAGAAGATAACATATGTTTTTCACTTTGCTGCTTTGGGGTGCGCATGTGTATGTGATTGGGGATTGAGCCCAGGGTCTTGCGCGTGCGAGGCAAGAATTCTACTGCTGAGTTACATCTACAACCCATGCTGTTCTTGTAATTGGGCAATATATCTTAAGAATGTTTGTAAATTTTCTTGATCTGCTGCGCCGAATTCTAGCCGGATGCCTCTTTCTTTGCTTATTCATTTAGTTATAGATCAATTTCTCCTTAATCCACATAAAGAAAAGTAGTTCTACATAGGAGAAAGCGATGGCAACAACAGGGATCAAACATCTTGATACCTGATGTGACCATTATTTTTGAAATATGCAAATCCCAAGCTGACCCTCCAAGAGCCCAGGATACAAGGTAGGCAGACCAGCACAGTGGATGGTAAAGTGGAAATATATTGTGCCTTTCCATAGACACTCACATGGAACAAAAGATGCTGAAGGGGTGGGTACCCCACCAAACCTGGTCATCCCTTCCTTATTTTCTTCATGACACACCCTACCCTGTCCTTCATTTCTGTGCACACTGCCGGGTCACTACAGTCACACTCTCCTGAGTAATTATCATCCATGGGATGGCAACGCCCACCTGTTTTCGGCCTCTGGTCTAGGTAGTTTGGGTAAAAACACTTCATTGAGGGGAGTGACAATAATATGAATGGCATCTTAGTTCTCTAAGGACAAGCAAAGCATTTCAGTGAAGTCAAGTAACAGACAGGACCCTGGTCAGGTTGCAGGAGCATCTCATATGAGCACTTTAAAGGCAGTCCCTGCTGGTTCCCTTCTGTTCCTGGCTTGTGGACATGCTTGGGGACCTCTGATGAACACTGTTTGAGAAGTTACGCAGCACTCGGGACTCTAGGAAGGTGACTCAACAGTGTGGTTGGAGAGCTGTGGGAGTCTACACTTCAAAATCAACATTCTTCCCAGCCCTGGCTGCTTTGGCCGGGAGGTTTTGGTCTCTGCTCTGTGGACTCATGACAGAATCTAGTAGGGTGAGCAAGAGGATGCTTCTAGCTCAGTCATTATGCTCTCTGCCAGGGAGGCTTCACCACAATAGGTTCACCCCAGCCTTGACTTCACACCTCTGTGTTATTCAGGAAGGTACGTGTGGAACATGGAGTAAGATTTTAATGCAACTGCAGCCTTGAAACTAACAGATAACAAGGATAAAAGTTAGGAAACCTTGGAAACTCAGAAGAAAAAAAAAAGAGCTATCCCTCGATAATTAGGACTCGCATTCTACTGAGTGTGGGTCCATCAGTCACTGAGTCCTAACATTAGGGATGTTTCTAATATTTTCTTTTCTAGTTTTATCTTAGAAAATATACTATAAAAGTAGACTTTAATAGGGTGTTCTGTGCTATGATTTTTGTTTGTTTGTTTGTTTTAGACTGCTAAATTTAAACCCAACACTTCATGCATGTTTGATAAGTTTCTATCACTGATACCCTTGTAGTTTGTATTTTAATATTTTTGATCTATTGTTTAAGAGTTCACACATGTATGTAATGTGTTTTATCAGATCCACTCCATTCCCTCCCAAACTCCTGCTTGTCCATGTCAATCTCAAGTTCCCTTTTTCATAACTCAGTTAACCCTCCTAGAGTTGTTCCCATCTATAACACGGACAAATGTTAACTCATGTTTGGCTTTGTTTGACTACCACTCTGGACAGGATACAGAACAGTGGCTCTCTTAGGTCAGTGGTTCTCAAACTGTGGGTCACAACCCTCTTGAGGTTCAAATGATAGGGATCATATATCAGATATACTACATATCAGACATTTACATTATGATTCACAACAGTAGCAAAATTACAGGTATAAAGTAGCAAAGAGATAATTTTATGGTTGGGGATCACTACAATATGAGGAACGTTCTTAAAGCGTCACAGCATTAGAAGGTTGAGAACCAATATCTTAAGGCAACCCTGCAGAATAGCTCCCAACTTGACTGTTTCTAGGCACCCTCCCTACTGTCCTAAGCCCTGGCAACCACTAGGTTTTTCTCTAGCGCCTAGGTTTGCCTGTTTGAGAGTGTCACATATAATTGGAAACACACAGTACATAACCTTCTCACTCAGCACGGCATGATGCCTCCAAGACCCATCCAAGTCACGGTGTCTTTTAAAGGAGTATTTTGCAAAGGCTTCACACAGGTGGGTTTCAGAGTGATTGTGAGGAAGCCTTGGGTTAGCCCTTTCTGAGTGTATTGGTGAGTAAAAGATGGAACTTATTGAAGCCAAAGTCCAGATACAAATTATGCAAAACCGATCAGGGGGGAGATCTAAAAATACTGCCGAGCTGGATCTTTTCCTCCCATTTTTCACGGCTGCGTTCGCTTTCCCATGATGCCCCATCCATTTGCAATTTAAATCAGAATCACAGCTTTTTAAACCACTCAGACTTGGTAATGTCAGCCAGTCCCTCCCAAGCTGTTGATGGACCATGACAACTAAATATGATACAGTAATACGGGTGACACCAAAGCCGGAGGAGTGGAGGTGGGTCAGCACTTCCCAAAATGCGGGAGACACAGCACCAATGCTTAAAAAATGAGGTGGTACACACAGCCACTTTACTACCACTCAGTCATGTCATTAGCAAGTAATTAGCCTTCCCGTTTCTACATTTGAGTCTCCTACTTCACCATGGCTAAAGTCTTAGTTGCTAGAATGCTAGTGAGAGCTCTCTAAGTATGTGTGAGCATGGGAGTGTGTGTGTGTGTGTATGTGTGAGCATGTGAGTGTGTATTAAGGCCTTACATGTGCTAGGCAAGCACTTTACCACTGAGCTATATTCCCAGATGTCTGATTGTTTTTTATTTTCCTGCTCAACAGAGAAAGGCTGCCCCAGGCAGAGCATGGTGGCCGACAGCTTTAGACTAACACTGAGCTCACGGTTTGGTGATGACTGTGTTTGTTTTCTTGGTTACTTTCTGTTTCTGGCAAAAAGTGAGGAATGTCATTAATGATGGTGATATAAAGTTCCAGTGTGTGTGTGTTTGTGTGTGTATGCATTCATGCAAGGGCACATGCCCTTATGTTAACATACATGTAAAAGTCAGGTGTTGATGTCATATATTTTCTCAACTGTTCTCCACTTTATTAGTTTCCAAAGGCTTATTTATTATGTGTATGGGTGTTGCCTGTATACATGTCTGTTCATTATGCATATGTCTAGTGCCTACAGAGGCCAGAAGAGAGCATTGGAACCAAAGTTATATATGGTTCTGAACTGGCATGTGGGTGCTGGGAATCAAGCCTGAGTCATCTGGAAGAGCAGCCAGTGCTCTTAACCTCTGGGACGTCTCTCCAGCCCCTACCTTGTTTTTTGAGGCACAATTTCCCATTGAATCTGGAGCTCATCAAATTGGCTAGGTTAACTCCCCATGATCCTCTTGTCTCTGCTGTTCCAGTGCTGAGATTACAGGTGCATGCCATTTTATCTGTCTTTCTGACATGGGTTTGGGGATGGACCTCAGGTCTTCATACTTGTGCAGCCAATAATTTTCTGACTGAGTCATCTCCCCAGCCTCCTAAAGTTTCATTTTTAAGTGATATAGGAAGGTAAAAATTATGAGAGGGCATTACTAAAGTATAAAATAAATGATATTTGTAGATACACGAAAATTAAGTCATGAAGATTTCTGGAAGCCCCATGAATGCAGAGGTATGTGGACACTGCCTCAAGAGGCAGGGTATAGTCTGGGTGACTTCTGGCTTGTTGGTCAATGGCTCCTACTGCTGGGCACACAGCCACAATGGACCATCCTTGGCAGCAATGCCTCGCTTGATTTTAAAGGGGCTCGTGTTAACCTTGGCAGCCCATTTGTTGTTGAGCTATGGCTGCCTATTTTGGCCATGACTCTCTTCTTCCTCCAGCCCCCTTTACCCGCCAAACCTCAACGTTCCTCTATCCTCTGTGCATGCTGAGAACTGATCCACAGAGGTTCTTCTAGGCTAATCTTTATGGTCCATCTCCGTACATCCCCTGGGCTTCGTCTTGTCAAGAAGATCTCCCAATCCAGGATGGATTCCACCTATCAAACTTCCAAAATCAGTGGGCATTGACATTCACTACAAGCAATATTATCTCTAGAATGTGAGCCTCTAAGCACCGGTCCCCTCCAGATGCTGGTGACAAGAGAAGTGTGGACGGATGCAGAAATGGAGTCATTGTGAATACATCAAGAGCCTGAGGAGTGACCAGGTTTTGCAGAAATCTGGAAAACCATGGAAAAGCAGCTTGGAACAGTTACAGTATCACAAATTCAGCATCCTACAGGGATGCTGTGAGCATTCACATGACTGACAAGGAGCAGCAGTGACTGCTGCTCTCTCCCTGGAGTCCGGGAATAGAACCAAATGGGTTTCTCCAATCATGTATCATCCTGACTCTGGACATTCTCCTTCTCATTGGCCCAAATGAGAAGACCATAGCATTATTAGAGTGAAAGTCTGCTCTTTTCTTGGCATAGCCATAAGCTAACCAATAAAATCATACCTGCTTCAACCACAGCTCTGGAAAGAGGATCAGTGGGGGTGACAATAAAATCTAATACTGTGTGTTAGACTGACTTATTTCAGAGAGCTATGGGGTAAGAGCAATTGAGACCATCAGCTCATATAAAAGAAACCAAGGCATAGCAGGATGGAGCAGCACACACTGCAGTATATCGGTAGCAGGGGTCTGGTGGTGCCTGCTTCTGAAGCCTGCTCTCCCAGTTTCAAAAAGACAGGTGACCAGGGTCTTAGTTTGGGTTTTTATTGCTATGAAGAGACACTTTGACCATGGCAACGCTTATAAAGAAAACATTTAATTGGAGGGTCGCTTACAGTTTCAGAAGTTCAGTCCATTATCATGACGGAGAGCATGGAGGTACGCAGGTAGATGTGGTGCTGGAGCTCAGAGTGCTACATCTTGATCAGGAGACAGCAGGAAGTCAACTGGCTGTCACACTGAGGGAAGCTTGAGCAAGAGACCTCAAAGTCCACCCCTACAGTGACACACATCCTTCAATAAGGCCACGCTGCCTAATAGTACCACTCCCTTTGGGGTCCATTTTCTTTCAAACCACCACACCCAGTAATACTCTCTCCATATAATTTTTTTGCAAGAAGTTTTGAATCAGTAAAACACAATTACAAACGGAGAATTCATCATCTGTTTTTTGAGGTGGGGTCTTGCTGTATAGCCCAGACTAGCCCTGAACTTGCTACATAACCTAGACTGCCCCTAACTTATGATCCCCCTTCCTCAGCCTCCCCAGTGCTGGGATTATAGCTGTGCACCACCATATCTATTATATTGTAAAGGCCTTTTTTAATGAAGGAAGGGAAGGAAGGATGGCAGGGAGAAAGGAAGGAAGAAAGGGAGGGAGGGAGGAAAGGAGGGAGAGAGGGAAGAAGGAAAGGAGGGAGGAAGGGAGGGAGAGAAAGAAGGAAGAAGAGAGGGAGGAATGAGGGAAGAAGAGAAAGAGCAGCGAAGATTTGGCAATACAAAGATGTTGAAATGGTTCTTAGGGCTTTGGAATGAGCCCCTGATTTTTTTTTTGGCCCACAGCCAACATAGTTCATTCATTTATGACCCACAGAGCCCATGAGAACACTCCATCTTTGAAGCGTTGGACTAGCCACTCTGGGAGGCTCAGTCCCTTCCTCCGGTTCCCAAAGCTATTTTCAGATAGCCCAGGGTGTCCCACCCCTTCTACATGTTTCTCTAGGCATCAGCCCGCTGGTAGATGTGGAGGTGCTTAGATATGATCTTATTTCCATAGTTGCGATTAGAATGAGTCCCAGGTTCAAGAACCTGTAAATGCCTTTGACAGAGTGCCTGTCTCCTAAAGGAAAGCCAATGCCGTTCTTTCCCTCGGCAGAATGACTAACAGAAAGAGATCTAGCCATTTGCCTAGGATTTCTGGTTAACTGAGAAATTCATGCTGGAGAAATACGAGAAAGGCAACCAGGGTGGGGCTGGTGCCACTACAGAGCTCCGCAGCGACTTAACTCATTTTTCACAGAATTAATAATTCAGATCCCACACTGTTCCAGTGAGAAGTGGCTATAACTGCAGAGAGTTTAACCAACCACTTCTGAAGATGGGGATTGATCCTGGGAAATGCTGCCTCCACTTTAAGCCATCTCGCCTGAGCAAAACGAAAGCTGTTAGATGATTTCATATCTTCATTAAAGCCATCAAAGCAGAAACACGCTGCAAAGAGGCTGCCAAGGCAGAGAACATTCCCTACGCTTCGGCAGCTTGGGGGAAGTTCGGGAGGGTTTGGAACCCGATTATCTCAGAGCCATGCTGGTGTTCAATTCTTTCAGAAGGAAGCCACAGGCGTCAGTCTCCAATCTGATCACGTCATCAAGACGGCTTGACACACCTGAGGGTGGGCTAGAGCAAAACGGAGAAGCTGGGTGACACATACAAGTGACATGTGCCTTTTGGGGGCTGGATAAGATCCTTCAAAGGACGCCAAGAGGTTATCCAAATACTTTATTGCTTAAAACGGGCCCCAAAGACCCCCTAGAAATGGGTGCTCTGCCATTGACCACCTATTTCAGAAAGAAGGATGCAGGTTACAGTTGAATGATGCTCTGTGGTTAGTTCACCCACCCACGCCTGTTGATGGATGTTTGAAAAGTCAGCCCAGGGGTTGGATTTGGGAGGGTTAGGTTAAAACCTCAGTGGTCTATAAAAGCTTAACAGAGAGAAACTGCAGATGCTCCTGTAGCTCAGCTGGGCCCAACAACAGCATGGCCTTTGTCACCCTCACTGTCACAGTCATAGTCTCACTTGACTTCTCCCACACACCTTGCCCTCATCAACCAATCCCAAAACCACGTTTTCAGACCATGTTGGGCATCTGCCACTGGGCTTCTCTGTCCACCACTACCATTGCTGCAGCCTTGTCCTTTCCTGCTCTGGCCTTGCTCTCCCTATCAGAGCAGCTCAGGAGAGCTTGTTAAAACAAGTCAGGAGTAGGGCTGTAACTCAGTGTGTAGAGTGCTCGCCCAGAATGCTCAAAGCCCTGGCTCTGCCCTCAGTGCTGCATAAAAACCAGACATGGCATGCCCCTGTAATCCCAGCACTCAGAAGATGGAGGTGGGAGGATCCAAAATTCAAGGTCATTCTTGGCTACAGAGCAAGCTGAGATACACGAGAACCTGTCTAAAAGCAAAATCAAACAGCAACCACAAAAATATCAGAACACAGAATCCCAGAACTCCAGCCACCCAGCTCCCTCTCATTGACTCAAAAGCAGAAGCCAAGGTTCTTGCGGGAGTCTCTAAGACCCTGCTTAATCTGCCCCCTGCTGCTCCCTGAATTTATTATGTTTTTCCCCCTTGGTGGACCCACTCTGGTCACCCTGGTCCTGAGGTTCTGAGGACTGTCACCATTACTTCACTGTCTCAGATGCCATCGGAAGCTTTGTGTTTGCTTTTCTCTTTGCTAAACGGTTCTTTCCATTAAATTATAACATAATTCTTTGCCCCTGTACCTCTTTCGGGTCTTAAATTCAAATATCACCATCTCAGAGGCCCATTCTACTCGTTAACCATTGACAACTGCAATCCCTTGCCCCCACCAATACTTTTCTGCCCTTCTCCCCCATTTTCTCTTTCTCTCTCGCACTTAGCATCATCTGGCACAGACATATCTTAACTGTTGACTGCAGAGGAGGTGGGCTCCTGTCTTGATGTTTCACTACTTTCTCTCTCTCCAGTGACTACTATAGAGCCTAGTACATAGTAAGTGCTCAATGGACATCTGATGACCTGATGACCAAGCCCCAAACATACAGATTCCGTATTTTCTCACTCTGTCAGAGACCATTAAATAATCCAAATAAAGGGATGTAAGCTACTGGTGGCCTCAGAACAGACTCATGGTCTCAGCCATGCCTCACATCTGAGCAATTCACTCAGTTAATATTTCTTGAGGACCTACTGTGTGCCAGGCTCTACTCTGAGCTCTGGGATGTCAGCATAAATGAAACAGGCAAGGTTTCTGCACCTAATGAGCTTTCAGAGTCAAGAGAGAGTGATCAAGATACACTTGACTTGGAGCAAGAAGCATGCAGAGAACAAAAGAAAGCAGAGAAAGTTACAGAAGGGTGAGGAAGGGGAGTGGGCCTCTAGTGGGTGGCAAAGGAGGGCTTTGCTTTGTTTCCTTTTGGTTTTGAGGAGGTGACATGCATATCATCTGAGACCTGTGTTACAAAAAGAACCAAATCGAGAGACGACTGGGAAAGGAAGAATCCCAGTAGAGGCAAAAGTGACTGCAAACTCGCTCAAGCTTTGGCCTCAACTGGAAGGCTTCTCACTGGCCTGCCCAGCATGGGGGCCTCTACCCTGTGATCATACAGGTGCTGGGAGTTTCTGCTGCTTAGGTCTTCCTGACTTGTATTTCCCATTCAGCTCCTGACAAAAAGACCCCGCTTTCTGAGGCGCGGTATGTGTTTGACACATAACAAAGCCATCACCAGGTGGATGGCACTGACGTTGTGAGTTCACTAGAGGCAAATTGTGGGGTGGGTATGTTTATGCACAACATGCCCACAAGGACACCTCTCCATCCACTGGCAGGACATCACCTCTGGCTGTCTGCTCTTTGGGGGTTCAGATCATACACCATCTCTTCCAGGAAGCCTTCCTCTGACTAGATTCCATTCTACTCTTTGTCTCCTGGTACCTCTGTTGTACTGCTCTCTGACTTGGGTATGAAACTGTCATGGGCATCTCAAAACCCTTCCAACATGTGAGAAGCCCAGAGGCAGGACCTGAGTTCTGTTCATCCTTAAGTTATTAGTACAGAAATAAAGCCTCAATGATGGTATCAATGGTCAATAATCACAGTTAATATTTGTTGGACACTTTTTTTGTACAAGATATGCTTGGAGCACTTTTATTGCCCATTGAGTCCCCACTGCTTCCCAATCAGACACTCAATATGATTGATCCCTAGTGCGCACTATGCCAAAACACAGAACACTGTGCCAAAAAGAAACAACGGGTTGCTGGACACATACCCAGCGAGTGGTGGAGCAGAGATACCAACACAGTCCTCCTGACTTCAGGGTCTGAGCTTTTGATTGCCATTTACCCATGCTCCATGTCTGTGGTTTGGCTTTTGGCAGTTTCTCATGCAGTGTGATTTAAACTTATTAAATAAGAAACTCCAGAATAAGAGAATTTGTGTTAATTGTTCATTGTACTGAATAACACGATGGTGTTGCAGGATATTTGTTTATGTTGGGAGGAGATGTGTCCCTGTGATTGGTTTAATAAAGAGCTGAATGGCCAGTAGCTAGGTAAGAGAGAATAGACATTGCTTCCAGGCAGAGAAAAGAACTAGGAATAAATCTAGGCACAAGAGAGATGCCAGTCAGACACTGAAGAAGTTAGACATATAGTACAGAGGACAGGTAACCAAGTCACGTGGCAGAATGCAGATTAGTAAAAACAGGTAAATTTAAGTTATAAGAGCTATCTGGGAAAAAGCCTAAGCTAAGGTCAAGCTCTCATAATTAATAATAAGTCTCCTTGTCTTTATTTGTGAGCTGGTGACCCAAAGAAAAGCCCGGCTACACAATGTCATTTCCACCCTTGTATCTTCTAAATGGGAAGTGAACTGCCCTTGTATGTACTGTATCCACACTATATATGCTACCCACCCATTACTCAGTAACTGCCTTAGTTATCAGACTGGCTATCATCAAGTTGTTATTTCAGTATTGCATTCCTCCCACAGGTTCAGATGTTGAATGCTTGCTTTTCAGATGATGGCACTAATTTGAAAGGGTGTGGAAGCTGTAGAAAGTAAAACTTAGCTGCCAGAAGTAGACCATTGGGGGCAGTTCCTTAGGGAAAATATTGGCCTGGACACTTTCTGTTTCTTCTCCTCCCCCTCCTCCTTTTCCTCCTCCTCCTTTTCTTCCTCCTCCTCTTCTTCTCCCTCCTTCCCTCCCTCTCTCTCTCTCTCTCTCTCTCTCTCTCTCTCTCTCTCTCTGTCTCTTTCTCCCTCCCCCTCTCCTTCCTTTTGCTACGAGGTAAGAAGTTCCTTTGTCTGACCCATGCTTTCATCACTATGATGTTCTTCCCAAGCACATGGGACAAATGACCTCTAAAACTTTGAGCCAAAATACATCCCTCCTCCCTTGAGCTTGTTTCTCGGTGTTTTGTCTTGGTACCTGTGCTAAGTAACCCCTATTTACTTAATCACAGCCCCAGGTTGCACTGGTAGCAGTGCTGGAGATTTGGAGATGCCAACGAGAAGCTTGTGACGTGCCTCCTTAAGAGAAAAAACAAGGGTAAAATAAGATGCTAAGAGAGAGAACCTAATTTACAATAGTACATTGCTACAAATGTTCTGTTTTCATAATTATTGCTACTCATTTCTCACCGTACCTAATTTATGGATCACATCTTATTATATTATACATGTGGGGGGCAAATCACAGGGTATATAGCATTTATGCTTACACTGCCCATAGTTTTAGGCTTCTCCTTGGTGTGTTGGAAAAGCCTGCCAATAAGGTGACCCACAGAAGTTTCTGTGTCCTTCTCAGTTTTAGTTTATTCCATGCTCTCTTTGAATCTGGGTCCCCACACTCCACAGTGATCTATCTTTTCATTCTCCTTCGAGGCTCCCAGGTCAACCAGGGGGCATAGCTTCCATGTTGATTCATTTGACTCCAGCTTCACAGTAGATCTGGGGCTCTTTGCCTGGCAGTGGGCACTAAGGGCAGGGAAACACTTAGCAGCAAGCCATCTCTCCAGCAATATTGACGTCTGTTGCCCCATTAAAGGCAGGGTCTGGGAGCCTTGTCATCGACACCCTGCAAATGTCTCTGCCTAACAATATGGGCAAAGTCCCAGGGACTGCTTTCTTCAGGGAGTGTTTTCGCACACACCTTCTTCCGCTCTTGGCTCAGGGACAGTAAACAGACAGGGGAAACAGAACTGACTCCCTGCTCTGCTACAATAACAACGTGGGGAGGAAGGGCTTCATTGTGGCTGATAGTTCCGGAGGGTTCAGTGCGTGTCGTGGCAGGGGTGCCATGATGGGGTGCACGGCAGCGAGAGGCCTGGATCAGCAGCTAGTCATATTGCAGCGGACCTGGAAACAGGGTATGGGACCAAAACTGGACCCAGGTAACCACCCACCAACAACAACCCATTACCCACTTCCACTAGCCAAGCTCACTTCCTGAAGACTCCATGGTCCCCCAAAGAGCAGCAGCAGCCAGGACTGAGTGTTCAAAGCACAATTCCGGGGACCATTTCAAATTCAAGCTCTAATGCCTCGTGTCACTCGCAACAGAGTAGAAGAGACGGAAGCCTTCGCAGGCTTTTGTGAGGTGCACAGACATAAATGTGCACGTCTGTGTGGAGATCAGAGATCAGCTTCGGCTGCCGTCCTTCAGGAGCCGCCTACCAGGTAGTGTGTATTTTCTGAGTTAGGGCCTCTCACTGGGACCTGGGGCTCACAGGGTAAGCTAAGCTATCTGGCCACTGAGCTCCAGTGGTCCTCCTGCCTCTGCCTACCCAGGACTGGGATTGTAAAAGTGTCCCCGTGCCTGTTTTTTGTTTGTTTGTTTTTTAACAGGGAAGCTACGGCTTAAGCTCCGGTCCTCAGGCTTGCGTGGCAAGCACTTTGCTGACTGAGCCACCTCCCCAGCCCCAGATGTGAATATTAAAGAAACAGCTGTCTCATGTAAACCTCAAAAGAGATAAAGAAATATTCCTAAGCCCCCTTCTGTATATTTCTGACTCCCTAACAAAAACCACTTTTCTCTTGTTTTTACGCTGACATCTTGGATTTGACATCCATGATTATGCACAAAGTAGGTTAAAGTGACAGTTGTGGGGTGGGCTGTGGGTTCCCCCTAATAGTGGGAATAACAAGGAAGCCTGGTGGCTTGATATATTTGTTCCTTTAAATGCCCACCATACATTTTCTTGAGGGAAGTTTGGCTATTCTGAAGCCTCAATGTGCTTGTGAACACTGCACATTGGAACACTTCTCTTAACGCTTGTGTTTGTTCTGAGTTTTCATTTTGTTTTTAATTCCCTGTCATTAACACATCACAGGAGCCTCAAAAACCCAGAGCCACCAATGCATTCACTTCAGCTGGGCTTTCTACATACTCCAGGCATGTTTCTCCTGATGTTGGTCATGTCCTGACTCAAAGAACCTGCAAAATACCACTGCACTGTAGAAAGGAAATTTGCCATCATTTTAACTGTGGCTCTATTTCTAGTGCTCACATCAAGGAGGAATTTCTCAGTTTGGTACCAATATTTCCTTAACCTATTAGTGTCTCCTGGTATCCCCACTAAAGAGAGAGAATTCTGTAGGCTTGGAGCACTCCAGTGTGCTCTTTGGTAAAACCTCAATAACACTGCTTTATTTACCCCAAAGCTGTCTGCTTTGAGGTCACCTTCAGAAAGTGATGCTGGCTTTCCATTAGGGTAGTTTATTTAAACAAGTTTGCTTTGTAAATATGTTTATTTGAAATGTATTTGCATAAACTGTGTTAGGTTTACAAATAGATAACGTCATTAGAGGGATGCACAAAATGGCCGCTTGTCATTTATTCTCAAAAGAGGAACATTGTGCCTAAAAGATGAAGCATTTCCCTTTGTCACTCTGAGCTGCATTACATACATATATTGAAGTATGCTATTCATTCCAAAGTAGGAACTAAACGAAATAATGAAACCTCGTTCTTTATGAAAGATTATAATTTCCCTTTACTCTAGAGAATTTATTTATGTATACAATAAATATGATTATATCCATTCCTTACTCTCTCCACTAACTCCCTCCATAAACTCCTTAACATGTGAGATTATATAATTTTTAAAATTAAGTTTATTTATTTGGATGATGCATAAAATATTTCAAATATTTCAAAGTATATAGATGGGGCCAAGACTTTGATCTAGAAACAAGGACTTGGTGCTTCTGGGAGTAGTAGAACCTTTAAGAGAAGGGGCCCTACAGGGCTAAGAGACCTCTGAGCTGGAACTGACCTGAAACCCTCCTACTGAGGACTAGATTTCATGGTACCAGAAGGCATCAAGCAAGGTTCCAAAGGAGAGAAGCAACCGACTGTCCTTCCAAGCTGTGATGGCAATGAGAACCCTACCTCATCAAAAGCCAGCAAACCCAGGGTGCAGTAGTGGATCGCATACCTTGGTGGTAGCCAACAGCTCTCTTGTTAGACTTAAGACCCACTCAACAAGAGGAAGGTCATGCCTGCTACTGGAAACCTAGCCAACTACCCAAGGCTACTGAAGCCATGGGTCTCAGAAAAGAATCTACAACTCCCACAGCACAATCCCTAACTACATTACAAATAGTGATCCTTACGCCACAGAGAAATGCAGTTTTTATTCCTCATCAAGGAAACTTCTCTTTGCAACAACCCTCCGAAACCTCAACAGTCAAAATGCAGAGTTATGGATCCCAGTCACAATGGCTACATCTACAAAATGCTCTTTCACCTAAGGCTCAGGAAACATTGCAGGAGAGGGGGCAGAAAGGTTTCAAGAACATGGAGTTTACTTGAGAGTATGTCTCCTAGTAACATCAGGAAGCTACACGCATGAAATCTCACCAACATTGCTGCCTAAACATGACATGAACAAGGACAACAATAATAGTCTTGCTAACACGGATAAAGCCCAGGAAGTCTCAACCCTACACAAAGAACTACAGGCAACTAAAGAATTCTGAAAGCAGGAGAAATAGTCTTCCCAAGGGAAGAGCACACTAATTGGTTATCCAATACCAAATGATGAGTCATGAAAACATACGTACAACTGGAATTATACAGAATGAGTCATTCATATTTATGTATTTAGGAATATATGTGTACGTACATATATGTATGGGACAACAAATAATAAAAAGGGGGGCTATGAATTCAAAGGAGAGCAAGGGGTGTAAATGAGAGGGTTTGGATGGAGAACAGAGAAGGGGGAAATGATGTAATTATAGTACAATCTCAAAAACTGAAAGAGATAACTTTTTTAAAAAGAAGTTGGGTGTTGTGGAAGGTGTTAAGTCCCTGGCATGTATCCTCGGAGAGAATAATAGGAATCTAGACCATTTCTCTCTTTCTCCTGTGCTCCCAACCATGAGATTCGGGCTTCCTCCACCTACTCAGCATAGTAGACTGCCTTTGCACATATCATAAGAATGGCACAATGGATGGGGAGCTGAAGCCTCTAAAACTATGAGCCACTTTCCTTCTTAAAGTTGCCTATCTCTGGTATTTTGTTATAGTAACTAATAATAAGGGGACTAATTGCCACCTGAAATTTCAACACACATATACATTGTGTCACATGTATGTCAGGTTAAATCTGTGTATCTCCTCATTTATCAGTTCTTTATAGTGGAGCATTTGAAATTCTCCAGGTTTTTTTTTTTTTTTTGGAATGTGGAATGCATTTTTGCTATCTTTACTCTCTCTGGTAAGCAAGAGCCTTCTATCCCTACCTGTAACTCACCCCTCACCGGCCAAGCCTCCCTCTGTCACATTCTACTCAGCCTCAGCTAAACACCATCACAAGTTTAAATGAGATCACTGAAACACAAGTGTTAAGAAAATGAAAGCAGAGGTGGTGCACTTTAATGACTGAACTCTAGAAAATGCTGGGGTCACCCCTCCAAAATGGGAGCTCTGCCATGGATCGTAAGATGGTGGTGGTAGGAAGTCCCTTTAGACTCCACCTAGAGCCGAAATGGGAGATGTAGGCACGGAGAAAGAACCATTGCTGGCTCCTCTGGCTGGAATTTAGGAAGACACAACAGCTAATGGGTACCTAGGAACCCTACATGATGCCGAAGACCCCATGACCAAGCCAGCACACCTGGCTATGTCTCCTGGGAAAGGGTTCTCAAGCAGAGCCTTCAGTGCCTCACCCAGTCCCATTTTCCCCCAGAGAAAGCCCTGGGGAGTGAAGCATTGGACCAACAGCCCAGCTGTGTAGCCTGACAGGCAGCAATTACCTCTGAAATGCTAAGTTATTTCCTCTCACTGGTGGCTTTTACCCACCTTGTCAAGCTGCTCGTGGACTACAAAGCACTTCAGCCCATCAGTGCAGCCCATTAGGAGAAGAGAGTGGCAGCAGAGCCAGCCCACAGCAGCCTGGCACTGAGCCTGGCCAATGGTGGGCGTTTGACAAATAAATGGATTAACCCACCTCAGAGTTAGCTCTGGGGGAAATGGTGGGTGCCACAGACTTAGCTTGGCTGCATGACCTTTTCGACCCCTCTGGCCTGACTCACAGCCGAGTATCTGCTTATCTACCTCCCTCCTCCCTGCCCACTGGCTGTGAGCCATCTCAGAGAATTGGCCTCCCCTCCAAGTCCTCCAGCAGATCCGGATCAATAGGGAGCTGTGTGCTTCCGCCCTTCCACACCCACTCTGTCACTCAATCATTCAGAAATGATTCATGGAGGGCTAACCAAGAAAAGAATGCTATTCAACACTGCTGAACACTGGATGTGGAGAACATTAAGAAACACTCAGGAAACAGCACCTATTGGCATTGACTGTGCACCAGAATGGATAGGGGCTCTTGCGACATGCCTCCTGGTATACGTAAGTAAGTGTCTCTTTACAGCTGCCCACGGAGAAAATTACAGCGGCACATCTCTGGTGGGCATCTGCCCCACAACTTCCCTAGTTGTAAAATAGATGCTTTCAGGAAGATGGCATGGGTAACAGTTGGAATTTCAAAATGGATACAGCTCCCAACAGAGACCCCTGCTGCTGGCTATTGAGATACCATGTTGGGGATTCTCCGTGTAGTCAGCAGTCCTGTGGAAGACTGATGGAGTTCAGGATGACTGGAGAAGCCACACTTCCAAGGCAGAAGACTGGTGAGGAGCAGTTCTGCAAGCAAGGTGGAAGCAGAGTATTTCATGGAAGCCGGAACATCCACCATCCATTGCAAGACATTCTAATCTCAGAAAAGTTACAACAAAACAAAACAGCTATGCTTACTTTCTCAATTAAGCGATACTTTTCTCTGTTTTAACAATGTGAAAATCTCAGGGCCTGTCAGGGTCTTCTTCACTTCACAAGCTCACGCCAAGACTTTCCGTTCCCATTCTCCATTCCCAGCTCATGTAGTTCCTTGAAGCTCCAGAGAAAAGGAAGACCAACTCTCCCCTCCCCTTTCCTCCTGGAGCAACGACAACTCTGCATTTGGGATAACCCTCAGTGCCCGAGAAGAACTGTACACACACTGGACTAACTAGTATAACTCCAGTGTGCTGCAAGGCTGGCAGATGGGGGATTGCCACACTCAAAAGTTTCATTTAATCAGAATGTGTCACACTCCCCTGGACCCAGGTAGAAAACTCATAAAGAAAGACACCTGTACAGGAGACCACACACGTGCAGGGGAGGGAGGTCACAGATCACCTGAACACACAGTGAGAAGAAGTCTGTTTCACGTGTTGATCAGTTTGTTCTAAGATGAAAAGCCTTCTGTGTTCTCTTCTTCATGCAGAAGGGCCCTGTCTCCTGCCTGTGGGCTTCCTCCTAAGGCTTGCTGAGCCCGAGTTTGGCTTTGCGGCTACATATGAGTCACTGATTTGGATGAGCTGATGATGTGGTAGGGTTCACTCTGTGCTTTTCATTCTCTCTCTTACTTAGGCCATCGCCCCTGGGGCAAATCCTGTGTCTGTTTGTATTATACAGTCCCAAGAAGACACCAATGCTGACCAAGAAAGTAAGCAGAGATCGGAGATGGAGTCTAACTTTTATAGCAAGTTCATCTGTCAACATTTGGACACTGGCGTAGAGTCAATTGTCCTGTATTAACTTGCTCCTGCTGGCATTTTAATGCATTTAGAAAAGACTCCCGGGCTGGAGAGATGGCTCAGCGGTTAAGAGCATTGCCTGCTCTTCCAAAGGTCCTGAGTTCAATTCCCAGCAACCACATGGTGGCTCACAACCATCTGTAATGAGGTCTGGTGCCCTCTTCTGGCCTTTAGGGATATACACAGACAGAATATTGTATACATAATAAATAAATAAATATTTAAAAAAAAAAAAGAAAAGACTCCCTTCTCCACATGCGCACCCTGCCAACACATAGGGCTGGCACAATCAAGACGCTTGAAACCAAACTCACCTTCCTCTCGAACCCTAAAGACTCCTGGACACAACAACACATATTTCTTCATAAATGATGATTATACCAAATAGGCTTTATCAGAGGCAAACTTTGGTAAAACAAAAGTATCTTATGTGAAATCTTAGGTTGTTGAATGTTTCCATATAAGGTATCATATATGCTTTTTATACGACATAAAAGACTAGGTCAGATATCATTCTCATTTTTAAAGGTGGGTGAATAGATATGCAGAAATATGAGGTAAAATTTTATCAATGCAAGGTTAGGAAAGAGATGATGGGGAGAGAGGAGGAAGAAGAAGGAAGGAAAAAATTGGGGAAAGGGTAGACGGAAAAAAGGAAGAAAGAAAAAGGAGGGCTGAGGGAGGGGCTCAGCTGATAAACTGCTTGCAGTGCACACAAGCAGGAAGGTCCTTGATTCAGGCCCCCAGAACTCACATAAAACCAAAAACCCCGGAGCAAGCACCTATAATCCCTCTGTTGAGGAGGCATTTCCCTGGAAATCGCTGGCCATCCTCCCTAGTGGAATCAGAATCAGTGAGCTCCAGGTTCAGTGAGAGACCCTGTTTCAAAACACAAAGAGGAAAAGGGCTCAACTTCTAGCTTCCAAGCATACCCTCACAGGTGTGTTATCAGGTACACACTCACACCACACACACGTGGGAAAAGGAAACTGTTTCTTTAGCAGGGCATTCTTCAGCCCCATTTGGTGGCACGGGCAGGTTCAGCACTAACAGTTGTGTTAGCAACAGCGCTAATGGCAATAACAGGAGTATTGGTAGCAAAACAGCAGTAATTGTGGCAACAGTAGTAACACCATTGCCTTGCTTCTCTTTATATACCAAAGATTTTCCCATGGAACTTTCATATGCAATGTTTCAAGGTTTATTCTTCAAACCTGGGATAATTATAATGGCTCCATTCCATAAGAAGGCAGCTGAGACTCAGGGTGATCACCCTTTTCCAAATTGCATAGCATCTAACAAGGTCATCTCTGGCCTTTGACATAGTGTACTCTGCCCTGGGATTGTCATCAACCTATTTTAGCTTTTCCTTTTCCTTGGCTTCCACCCTGCACCCTTACAGATCCATATACTGCATCTGGGGGGAAATTTGAAGAGGGGAACTCAGAACAGACACACAGGTGAAGTTAGAGCCAGAGACTAGATCACAGAAGGGCCTTAGAGGAATTCCCCTGCAAGAGGGTGGGCTCTCTTGAGGGTGGCCTGGCTCAGAGGTTCCCAAGAAGGGATTATTACCCAGCAATAAAGAAGGTGAGGGCTCTATAGACTTGTTCCTTTTGCTGATGGTATCTCTCTGACTATATCAACTCTGCCTTCATGGAGAAGTCTCACCTGTGGCTTGATGGCCGTGATTCTTATTTTCCCATTGTCTATCTGCATTTAGACCTTCTGGCCTAAGAAGTAGTGCTCCAGGGCTTCAAAATGGGATGGGTATCATGGACTCTACTGCAAGCATGCAGCTCCACCCCAGGAAACCCAGGCCATAGCAGTGGGTAAAAGGCCCCTTGAGCAGATAATGTAAGGAATCCCAGGAATCCCCATAGTTTCTGCAATTACTGCATGCTACTGAAGTGATGGTAAAAGATAAAACAGAGAGAAACAGTGCCCAAGTAAGGGGTGTATATCACATTTTGTGGAAGCAGCAATACCTATATGAAATCCTTGACCAGGGATGGGGTTGCATCCCCCCTCAAGAAAAAAATCACAAAACACCCAGCCCTTTCCTGAGTGCTGGAACTTCCCAGTCTTCCTGGGAAACTGATGGGTATCATAGTTATAACTAGACCTCCAGGCTAACCTTTCCTTTAGAGAAATATCAAGAAGGAAAGAAGAGTGGGGGAGGGGAGAGAGAAAGAAGTGGAGCTGTCAGTGTGCTTCATGTTAAATAAAACCTACCAAGATTCAGCTGAGAATTTTAGCAGAATCCAAATGTGCTAGGGAGAAAAAAAAAAGGCATGGCTCCCATCTCCAAGGTTCACAGCTAAGCTGGCTTAGAATCACACATGCCAAGGTTAAAAATAAAAAGCAGTCAGCCCTGAATGACACGGGCTCCAGAAAGGAAGCCTGAGGTATGGCTGTTTGGTGAAGGAGGGAGGAACAGAGGAGGAAAGCCTGGGCTCAACATAGAGGTGTTTATGGGAGACACATTACCTAAAAGCTAGATGTTCAGAATTTCACTATTTTGCACTTAAAAAGCACTTCACAGTTGAAAAAGATTTCATAAGGATCTTCATATTTTCCGTCGAGGAAACCCTGGCATGCTCTGAGTGTGGCTGACCTCAAGCAGGGCACTAGTGTTCAATGCTTCTGAAGTCTATCCCCTGGGGTCTGGTTCAGACAGTGTTCAGAAAACATGGTGGACCATCGGCACTGGCATGAAGCCACACCTGACTGTGTGCCAAAAGTCCCTTGATTGACTCCACTACAGACAGTGTGTCTGCCTCTTGGGGACAGCACACGTCCCATCCCTTGCTCCTAACAATCATAGCTGCTGCTGGCCAGGGCTAGCTGAAAAGGGTGACAGGCCATTCCCATGGGTCCCCCTTCTTTGGAAATCCAGAACTCTTTGTTAAGACTTCATTAGGGTCATCTTTCTAATGAAACCATCCTTTGTCCGGTATGCTCATGAGTCTACTGACTAAAGGGTTTCCTTTATGCGAAAATAAAAGAGACAGCCTCAGCAACTGTCAGCCACAGTGACTCTCCACAATTCCATTACTATGCAGAACTGTCTAGAATGTCTTCAGGTAAATTCCATGACATCAGAAGTCCATACATCATTCTCCAGCCCCAAAGGTGCTCTGACTCAGCCCCTCTGTGGACCTATCCTTCAGTTCCTCACCACACAGGGTGTGGAAGGCCAATGGACACTGGAGGACTGGAGAGTGAAGGCCGCCACCTCAATGAAGCCTCATTGTACATTGAGACACCACCCACTGGGGCGAACTGTAGCCAGCAGAAGTCCAAGGGAAGAGTGGGCATTCTAGGCATGTCTGACTATTCCCAGGACTCATTCCATCTAGCCTTCGTTTTAAGTGCCCACCTGTCTTCCAAATCCCTCCCGTTGGTTGCTATTTTAAAAGCACCCCCCAACGCTGTCATTTTTACATCTTTCAAACACTTTGAAAAAGTCTTGGCAGGCAAACAGGGCAAGAACTATTTCCCTGACCCTGGTGATGGATGGGGAAAGAGAGGCTGCCAGAGTTTGAGGAACTTGCTCAATCTCCTTGTCAGAGCCAGGACTAAAATACAAGGTTCCTTCCTTTCCTCCAAGCTCACTAACCCAGGACTAGAGACTAAGGGAGTGAGCCCCAGAATGGTAGCAAATCTTTGCAGCTGAGAGTGGCATTCTCAAAGGGGCCCTTTCTCATGGCACACTGTCATTTTGTCGGAAGTATGGGACCCTATCTAGGCAGGAATTACCCCCGACCGCCTTTGTCCTGGCTTCCTTTTCTTGGCGTCAGGTGCCACAGATCAGGGAAGAAAGGCTTAGGGTCAGAGTAGGGCAGCGGTCCGACAACCCTTTGCCTTGGGCAAGCAGCCCCATATGGCCTAAAAACTGGATATGGAAGCCAACCTTGCAGCCAGCACCTGTGTTTGACTGGAAACGCCCCCTTTCTTACAGGGACCCCAGGGACAGGAAGGGCTGCCCTGCCTTTTGCACTTCAAAGAACTAGTCTCCGGAAAGTTTGGGGTGGATCCTCCCACAATAATCATCCACATCCCCTTACCGACTTAAGAAAGGCAAGGGGTGGCTCCAAGGATGGAGCGGATCTAGCAGAGTGGAGCTGTGGTGGCCCCCTTACCTGTACCAGTCCAGCCCTCGGCCGTAGTTCCTGTCGAAGAAGTGGGGCTCGGTGCCCAAGGCCCTCACGTCCGGGTGCACACGGATAAACTCCAGCACCGCCCGGGTTCCCCCTTTCTTGACGCCCACAATGAGGGCTTGGGGCAGCCGTTTGGTGCCCACCTTCGGAGAGCTGGAATGGTTGGACCCGGAGAGACGCGGTGCTGGAGCAGCGGCGGCCGGCGCGCTGGGAGCGCTGGGCTCACTGGGCGTCGGCCCCAGGGGATCACACGGGCGGGACTTCGCCAGAAGTTTCTGGCCGCTTGCGCTGGGGCTGCGGAGGCAGCGCGGCGCGCCTAGCAGGCGGCTCTGGCCCAGACCGTCGCAGCAGCACAGGAAGCTGTAACACAGGTAAGTGCAGGACAAGGACAACGTGAAGGCGAAGAGCAGCCTGCGCGCTCTCCGCGGCTGAGGTGGCCCCGCGCGGCCCAGGACCCTATAGGCCATAGCTCCATGGGCCCGCGCCAGGGGTCATGGTTTCTGAGGTGGCACCTGCGGCGGAGCTGCTGTGTGGCCCTGCGATTGCCTAGAGGGCTAGCGTGGAGCTGTCCCCGCCGTGCGGGTCAGACGTAGTGGACGCCGTCTCCTCCGAGGGTTGCTGACCTGGGCGAGCACCGTGCCCGGGGGTCCCGGGAACGGTGACTCCTCGGGGACCAGGTGGCTGCATTGCCAGCATCTCCCGGTGCTAGGCGATGGGGACTCCGGGTAGCGGGGCGGCTCCCGGCACTCTTCGGCTCTCACGCGGGTCGGGTTCGGAGCGCGCCCAGCGCCCGAAGCCCCATTCCGGATGCTCGGAGCGCCATTCAGGGGACGCTCGGTGGCCGCGCGGCTGTGCCGGCGGGAGGATGAGCGGACCGGACGGTGGCGCTGGCGCCGGCCGCGATCAGGCTCTTCGGGAAATGCCGAGTGGAGCGCGCTGCCGGCTCTATTTAAGGAGTCGCCTGACGTCAGCCGCGCGGGTCCCCCGAGCCCGCGCCGCGCCCGGGGACCTGGCCCGCCCCTTGCACCCCCACTCTCTTATTCCGCTCAGGTACAACACTGCCCCAAGCCCTCCCCATGCGGACTGCTCCCTAAAGAGTCTTGACCAGCTTGGAGCGGTGAGGGGAGGGTGACCAGGTACACTATGTACTCCTGCGGAAGTCTGGACACCCCCACCACTCTGGCCTCTTGACACCTGAGTCGAGATTACGCCAACACCCACCCAGGACATAGACTTGGGTGCTGATGCAAGCACCAAACCCTGATACTCGGTTCCACTACACTCACCCACACATGCACGATGCACGCACAGGAGCAAGCTCACCCTAATCCGGACACACCCCAACACCCCACAGAGGGTGGTAAAGAATACCCCTAACACGAGCCTAGGAACACAGCAAGGACACACCCCATCCCCAGTCATCTCCCTGGACCAATACACACAGCCTGGAATCTGACTTCGCTCAGTGTGCGTACACGCCTGGGACCCGGGCGCACACTGTAAAACGGATGGGTGGAGGAACAGAGCATGAGTGAGATTCCGTGACTAGTTACCAAGCCCCGGAGCACCCGCGCGCTGACTCACACCCAGACGTCTTGCTCCGTCTCGCACCCATAGAGCAAAAACCTCCACCAGACTCTCACACCACCTCATACCGCCCCACTCCCCGCTGTCCCCTTTCCCCGCCCTCTTCCCCCCACCCCCAGCCTGTAAGGAAAGGGAGCCCCAGAGCTGCAGACTTATTCATCTCTTGGCGGCTGCCCCCTAGCGGTTGACCGCTCCCCGGGGAGCTGTCCAGGGTACCAGATGCTCTGTAAGGGCCAGAGTGTAGCTGGTTTCTTCACAGTGAACAGTTCCCAGTGGCTAACCCCAGAAAATGCTTGCATGAGAAACCTCAGTACTGTCCTGAGAGGTCACACTAGTACCTGATTAGAACCCTGCATCCCAGGTGGGAATGCTGTCCCCTAATAGCGATACCAATGTTCCCAAAGTGAAGACTCTCACAAGATGGCTGAATGACCCCTCCACTACCCTCAGCTTCTGTCTACTGATAACTTACTTCAGGGCAAGGTCTGTGTATTCTTTTTTTTTTCCGAAACAGGATATCACTGTGTTGCTTTAGTGCCTGTCCTGGCACCACCGCCCAGCTGGTTTGTGTATTGCTCCAACTAGGAAATACATTTTCTCCTCAAGCCATGCCCATTCCTAGAAAACTTAGACCAGACTCTACTGTAGGCACTAACTAACATATTCCCTCCCGATTTCATTTCTTGTTCTTCTTCTTCTTGTTCTTGTTCTTCTTGTTCTTCTCGCTCTTCTTCTTCTTCTTCTTCTTCTTCTTCTTCTTCTTCTTCTTCTTCTTCTTCTTCTTCTTCTTCTTCTTCTTCTTCTTCTTGTTCAGATAACCTGATGCCAGGATGTGGTAGCACACGCCTTTGATCCCAGGACTCAGGAGGCAGAGGCAGGTGATCTCTATGAGTTCGAGGCCAGCCTGGTCTACAGAGTGAGTTCCAAGACAGGCTCCAAAGCTACAAGGAAACACTGTCTCAAAAAACCAAATCAAACAAAAATGACCTGAGTTCAATTAGACATTCCCATAGACAGTTGGGTGTAGGGCCATTCCCTGGAGCATGGGGAACATACCAGTAGCCACACCTCTGAAGAAAATGGGTTCCCCAAGGGCCATCAACTACCAATAGCTGCTCAGCCAAGAATGGGGCCTCAGGAGTTTCTTCTCCCTCTCTCCTGGGATATCGACTGGCTTGATCTTGTGTGGATTTTGTGCAGGTGACCAATGATACTGTGAGTTCAGGGGTTCGAGGGCATTGACATTTTCAGAAAGCACCATTTCATAGGTCTCCTCCCCATCCTCCAGCTCTGACATTCTTACATCCCCCTCTTCCGCAATGTTCTCCGAGCTTTGGGAAGCACATGATAGAGATGTCCTTTTCAGGGCTGAACACTCATAGCCACTTATTCTCAACACTTTGGCCAGTTATGAATCTCTGCAGTAATCACTGCCTACTGCGAATGGAGGCTTCTCTGGCAGAGGCTGAGAGCAGCACAGACCAACGCCTGTATCTCCAAGTGTGCTCTGCACTTTAGAATCTTAATTCTGGCAATTGCTAGCATGTATCAAGTGCCATAATGAACAAGCTACTTAAAGGCTTTACATCATTTATCTTTGGAGATAGGTATTATTATAGGCATTATTGTAAGTCCTAATTTACAGAGAGTGGAAAGAGGTTAAATAAACACATACTCAGTAATTGGCAGAGCTAGGATTAAACCCAGACAGACTGGCTCCAAGATTCAAGGTTTTAATTACAGAGCTCTGAAGCTTCCGAACTTCCTTTGAGCAGTATTCACATAATTCCATCCCAGGCTACTCTCCTGGATATGAACGAATTTGTCTAGATTGCTATTAAAATCTGGTACCCAGGACTGGATGAGAATTCTAGACATAGAATGAAAAGTTCAACAGAATCTCCGATAAATTCTATTTTTAGTAATGCCACCTAAGACCCCCCCAATCTTTTTCTTGTAGCTACATCACACTGCTGACATCTCCAGCTTACCACCACGTAACATCTCCAAATGTTTCCTACAAGTACTAGTGATTAAGACATAGTTACCCCCTACTGTACTTGCACAGTGGACTTAAAGGGGGTAAAAAAAAAGACCTAACGTGTAGGTCCTTACACATTTGACCTGATTAAATTTCATCTCATCTCATCAGTTCATGGCTACAGTCATTTTTTTTAAATGTCTGCTTGAATCTCAGGTCATGATTTAGCTTTCATATTCTTGGAAAAAAATAGGAAGATTAAATTCACACTTTAATTTTTGAGGATTTTAGAGATTGAATCCAAGTTTTTGTACAGCGAGGAACATGCTACCACCAAGCTGCATTTCCAGCTCTTGGCTTTACTTTTGATTCTCTGTGTATGCTGGGCAGGTTTTTTTCCCCTCTCTTAGCTGCAGTTTCTTTAATCTGCAAAATGGGGCAGCTATGAACAAGCATAGAAGCCTCACAGTCTACGGTTGTAACTCTGTAGTTATATGACTTCACTTTCCAAAGCAGGAGCCAGTCTCTTGGCACTATGTCACCTCCACATCTGATTATAATTTAATTAATTCTTCACTCAAATTGTTAATAAAAATGTCAAAACAGATATGCTGAAAGGGGTTCTAATGCAAGCTTTCAAGAGTTCTTCATATCACCAACCTGCTATTTCAGCACTCCATTGTTAAAATCACAAGATTGGATGCAGTGTAATCCACCCTGGCTCACCTTTTCCTTAGGAAAATGAGCACTGGACACAGCTAGACCTTGTCATTTTGTACTTGCTTTTATTTTTAAATTACTTTATTTTTGTAAAGTTCAGATACATTAGAAACAAGTGAATTTTCTCCTTCAAACCTTAACCAGAGTAAAGACCAAGACTAGTAGAATTTCTGAGGGGATGGTATATATGTCTGATTTTCTATCACATGCAAATCCGGATGAAGATGATTCAGGGCTGGCATGGAAGTTCCTCAATGGTAGAGATCCAGGCTACTGCATGCTTTGCCATGTTTTCTCCATTGTAAGGTCATCCCAAATTCCATGATGACCTTGTTCAAATTCTGATCATCAGTCTGAAAGAAAAGGATGGGAGATACATGGGTCATCTGCATTATTTCCATGCATAATTTATCAGTACGATCACATGCTGTAGTGGGCTGAATAAGAATGGCTCCCATAGGCTCCCATATTTGAATGCTTAGTCACCAGGGAATGGAAGTGTTTGATGGGATTGGAAAGATTGGGAGGTATGTCCTTGTTGGAGGAAGTGTGTCACTCAGGTGGCCTTTGAGGTTTCAACAGCCCAGGCCAAGTCTCACTCTCTGCCTGGGCCTCAGGGTGCCACTCTCAACTATGCATCCAGCACTGTGTCGCTCCCTGCAGTAATGATAACAGACTACGTCTCTGAAATGTTAGCCAATCCCCCAGTGAAATGCTTTCTCTTATAAGAGCTGCCTTGATTGCGCTGTCCCTTCAGAGCAATAGAACAGTGACCAGGACACCTGCTTTCTAGCATCAGGTTACCTGTCAAAGCATAGTCTTAGCCTTGGGTGACTGCGCCTGGTTCAATCTGGGTATTTTTAAAAATTATCTTTTAGATTTATTTTATTTGATGTGTAGAGTTGCTTTGCCTGGATATATGTATATGCACTGTGTGTATGCCTGATACCTCAGAGGTCAGAAGAGGACTGTTGAATCTCCTGAAACGGGAGTTTCAGACAGTTGTGAGCTACCATGAGAGTGCCAGGAACTGAATCTGTGTCCTCTATCGGAGCAACAGATGTTCTTCATCTCTGAGCCACCACTCTGGGTTCTAAACTTGGGAGTATTGTTACCAACGAGGAACTTGCAGCAACTGTAGAAAATAAGTAATCATTTCTACTACCTTGAAAATTATTTTTCTGTGTAACTCGTGTGGGCTGGATCTAGTTCAAAACCAGATGTGTGGCCAAGCCCAATGTCTTATAGTTCTATTTCCATGAATCTAAGCAATTCAACTCTTCCCAGGGAGAATTAACCACAGAATTTTTATGGAACTTTCTTTTCTTTATGACAAACTGGACAAAAAGAGCTTCAACTCCAGTAGTCATATGAGCTACCAAGGGGCCTGTCCTAGCTTGCTTTCTGTTGCTGCAATAAGCAACATGGCCAAAAGCAACTTGGGGAGGAGAGAGTCTATTTCATCTTTTCAGATTCCAGTCCCATCATCAAGGGATGCCAAGGCAGAAACTCAAGGCATGAACCTGGAGGCAGGAACTAAAGCAGAAGTCATGAAGGATGCTGCTTACTGGCTATTTCCCCATGACATGATCAACCTGCTCTCCCTCCTTCTCCCTCTCTCCCTCCCTCCCACCCTCCCTCCCCCTTCTCTCTCTCTCTTCCTTCCTTCCCTCCCTCCCTCCCTCCCTCCTCCTCCTCCTCCTCCTTCTTCTTCTTTTGATAGGGTTTATCTGTGAAACAACTCTGGCTTACTTTGTAGGCCAGGCTAGCCTTGAACTCACATAGATCTGCCTGCGTCTGCCTCCTGAGAGTTAGGATTAAAGGCATACACCATCATTGCCAGCTATCAGCCTGCTTTCTCATACAACCCAAGGAACACCAGTCTAAATAAGGATGACACCACCCAGTGAGTTGGACCCTCCCACATCAATCATTAATCAAAGAAATGTCACATTAGATAAGATTTAAGGGCACTTTGATGAAAACTGAAGGCGCTTAATTTTAAGGACCCGAAAAACTGAAACTGTTATGAATTGGAGACAATTGTATGTTCAGCTACTTTTTTCAACTCCTCTGTTTCTCTGTGTATTCAGTAAAGGTTACTGACATAAGAGCAACAGAGACTGATTTTTGGCTAAGATAAGCATACAGGTGAGTAACTCACACAGGACAAGCACTCCAGATAGACCATAGAACCAGAAAGGACTAGAGCAGAAGAGCAAGGTACGGAGCTGATGAATGGCAGCTGAAAGGGTCCTCCCCTCCCACCCTGATGCCCTGCACTGAAGACCTTGAATTTGAAATTGCAAAACAAGGAAGTTCTCTTTCCCTTCCATTTTTGGACCTAATCAAGTCTCATTATTCAGTTTTGTTTGAGAGTAAGTTTCAATTTTTTTTCCTGGGAGCTGAGTTTTGTAAAATGTAAGAAAACATCCCCCAAAGAGAGTGATTCCTAGGAGGCAGAGGGCAGTGGAGTGGCGTGGTCTGTGGTTCCCTTCTGGGAGACATGGAGTTCACATCTGAGCCCAGAAAGCAGGCATAAACATTGCACTTTTAGAAGGAGGTGGAAATAAAGGTGAGGGAAACTGAACCTTGCTCCGTTGTCTCTATAAACCCAAAAGCTAAAAGTGCCCCAGATACTGTGAACAGGAGAAAAATCCGGAAGATCCCAGGACTCTGAGGATTTTAAGAACTAATAATCTAAACCCTCCTTTATTCCCCACTTTTGTGACTTTTGCTATTGGCAACAATCACAGACCTAATAATAGACAGCATTTATTGCACCAGGAACAAAGGTTTGGTTGCATTACCTAAGTTAATCCTCTCAAGAAACCAATTCCATATGCATTGTTAAAATCCTTACTTTAAAGAAAGGAAGCCATCTCCAGGGGGTTGGATTTCCTATGTTCTCCCAGATGCTGAAGCCCAGGGTGTATGCAACAAAAGCATAAGCCAGGAGGTTCCACACCAGCCTCCCTCACTTTAGCATCTTTCCTTAGCAGTCCAGCACCAGTCTCTCAGGTCCTGCATTATTTAACCTCTTTTATCTTATCTCCCTCTCTTGCAACTACACAGCTACTTCCAGCTCAGCCTGGTAATTAGAACTTGGACTGCATACTCATGTTATGGTATTCTTGTTTTCTTCATGGTTTTTTTCCCTTTTGATCAACCACTAAATGTGATACCTGTCCAGGTTCCCAAGGATGAAATAACATTTCATTTCAAAATGTACCTGAAGTGCAATGTCAGGGAAGATGCTAGCCCCCGTCCACTCCTTTGCTCAATACTATGGTATAGCTGACTGGGAATGGCCATTTTCCTTAACCACGCACTTGTTGGTGAGACTGGCACTACTGTTGGCATCGGTCTCACTCCACTGAGTTCACAAAATACACACCTAAGTTGTGCAAGAGGAGTGAATGCAGGATAGCTCCAGGGAGAAATATGAAATCTCTCTATACTTGTTAGTTTGTATTGTTTTGTGTTGTTTTTTAAATTTTTGAGACAGGGTTTCTCTGTGTATCTTTGGCTATCCCGGAACTCACTCTGTAGACCAGGCTGGCCTCGAACTCACAGAGATCTGCCTGCCTCTGCCTCCTGAGGAATTAAAGGCATACACCATCACATCCGATCTCTGTATTGAACTTTTAACACTTTCTTTTAAATTTTTTCTTTTTTCCTTCTTTCCTTTCTTTTTTTTTCTTATCTTTTTCTTTTGAGACAAGGTCACACATGGAGGCAACACTGGCCTTGAATTTACTGTATAGCCCAGGTTTGCCTCAATATAACACAGGTCCTCCTGCCTTAGCTCCCTGTGTTCTTTGGTTACTTTTATTAGGTGATAACATTCTTGATGTAGAAGCAAATGAAAATGCCAGGAATCAGGAAGGACAAACACCCTAACAGACAGAACTTGTTACTATTTTGCATATTGCTGATTTTGTTAGGATTCCGTCTGTCCCCTTCCTATCTGTGTTTATTCAGTTGCCTGTTTGCGTATGGGTCAAGCATTTCCTGCTGCTTTGTGAAACGTTCTTTTACTTCACGCATTGTGAGTCCTTTTCCTAGCATTAAGTACAGATCTATGTAACAGGGCTTCCAGAGAGAAAAAATGTTCCATGGGAGATGCTAGTCTGAGGGTGGCATAAGCCTGCAGCTGCTGAGTGGAGGAAGCCTCAGCTGCACGAAAATTAAGTGAATTAAGCAAAGTGAGGGTGAAGAATTGGTCCTGGTGAGAAACTGGAGATCCCTGGATCCAACTTTGCCTGATGCTGTCCCTTAAAGAGGCAATAAAGCATGGAGGTTAGGAGTGTGGTCTCTGGGAGCAGACTGTTTATGCTCAAATGCTGGCTTTGCTTCTGGCTTAAACAAAACAGTCAGTGTGAAGCCTTCAGGGTAGAGTCTGGCTAATGGCAGTCTCCAGTGAGTACTGGCCACGACAACACTGAGAGCGGCCAGTGGCATGGGTCAATAAATTTTCTTTCTGGCCTGAGTCATTTTGATTGATACAAATGAACACACTTCAGAGAGATATACATCTTTCAACCAACCTGAAAATTATACTGATAACAAAATAAAATCAAGTTCGACTTCGAGAATCACCCAATATCTCTCCTTTGGTGGATCCATTGTACAATCCCAGTACTTTAAATATCCCCACTGAAGGGGCCAAACACCCTCTTTAGATACAGCTCATGGCAAGTGTTCTATAAGTGCTTCCTGGATAAGTAGGCAGATAATATCCCCAAAGAGCCAGCTGTCAAGATGACAACAGCATTAGCCACAAGAACCTGGCCCACTTGCGTTAAGGGACCAAACCGACCGTTCCCTCTCATGACCACTCCTCTCTTTACTCAGTATGGATAATAGATAAATCTCAAATGAACAGGATCAGCACATTGTTAACCGTCTTGTGGAGTCCTTTGACCCTCTTTCTCTGTACTAGATTTCCTGGTTGAGATCATCTCTCTTCCCACTCAGTGCTTTCACCAACGTAGTTGAATTCAGCCAGTGCAGAAGTGTCCTGATCAGTACCACTTAAAATGCATCATTTCCGGTCTCAAGTGGCCCCTCAACACTTCCTCGCAATCATGCTACATTTTCTAGCCCATTCAATCTTGAGTCCTCCCATGAACATCTTTAAGACTGCCGTCCTCTTCCTGCACCCCGATACCGTCTTCCTGGGCCCGGCAGCTGATGACCTTGATCCCACTTCGCGGGGAAATCAGAGCAATCTCCAGAGAACTTTGCCCCTCACCTCCTTCCCCACTACTTTCCCCATGTGCCAGCATCTATGGAGTTGGATGTTATTTTCTGTCCTGTTAATGTGATTTCATTGTGTGCTTTTAGATAAGATTCTTTTGCTTGTGCACACATCCAATCTATTCCTGTCTTCTCAAGGACATGACCCCAGCCATCTTTCCATTTCTATTCTGCATCATCATTCTTCCCCCCGTGGCCCTGGACTGCTCCCAACAGCACACAAGTGTGGGGCTGTTCATTCCATCTTTAAAAGAAACTAGCCTGTCTTGAGCTCACCTTTCCCTCCCAGGGCTGCTCCATTGATATTTTTCCATTTACAGCTCAGCTCGAAAATCATCCCTGCTCATTGACTCCTCCCATTGGCCCAGGAGCCTATGCTGCTCTGGCTTTTACTGCTCCTGCCCCCATCTTAAAAGACCGCTCTTTTTAAGGTCACCCAAGAGTCTCATAATGATAAATCCAATCCGTTTTAGTTTTTCTTTCAATGCTACAGTGTTAGGTAGGGATCAAACCTAGGGTCTCGCTCGTGTTAGACAAGCACTCTACCCCAACCCTCCCCTCAGTCCTTAGCCTTTCTTGATCCTACATACAGGGAGCAGCTGGCACAGCTGGCATGCTCTTCTCCTAGCTGTGACCCCTGGAATGCACAGCTTATGACATCCTCCCTGTTTCTTCCTCCAACTCTCCATCAGTGGTTTCCTCTTGTTTCCATGACCTCTAACGTGGAGTGTCCTAGAGATTAGTTTTGAACATTGTTTCTTTTCTATCTAGGCTCATTCTCTTAGTGACATTATAAGTTCCCAGGGTTGATAGCCCCCTAGGTACCTAACAAACCACAAATGTGCATCTTTTCTCCCCTGGGCTGTCAATTTCTCAGTGCTCCATTGGGGTGTCTAGACATCTTTGTAGATGGAGGCTGCTCTTACATTTCCTGGCCATCCATGGCCCAAATAATCACACAGAAACTATATTAATTACAACACTGCTTGGCCAATAGCTTAGTCATATTCCTAGCTAGCTCTTACATCTTAAATTACCATTTCTATTAATCTGTGTATTGCCATAAGGCTGTGACTTATGGGAAAGGTTCTGGCGGCATCTTTCTCCTTCAGCAGCTACATGGCATCTCCATGACTCCGTCTACTCCCCCACTCTCTCCGTGTGTGTGTGTGTGTGTGTGTGTGTGTGTGTGTGTGTGTGTGTGTGTGTGTGTGTCTTTCAGCCTGGCTATATTCTGCCATGTCATAGGCCAAAGAAACTTTATTCATTAGTCAAAAAAAGCAACATATATTAAAGAAGGACATCCCTTTTCTGTCTAATTAAGAAGGAAGGTTTTAACTTTAATACACAGTAAAATTACATATAACAAAACAGGTATCAAGTAAGAATTACAGTTACAATATTTATATCTATTTTATCATCTTTTATCATATATAGGGAAAACTATAATTATAACTATCTAATCTTCAAGTCCATCAAAGACTGCAGAAGGATATAATACCTAAGTAAACAGGAAGTACATTGTAAGCAACTTCCAAAACTCTAGAATTGACAGAGACATCTCATTTCACTGCCTGAACAGTCACCCAAAGTTCTTCTGTAACGTTGGGGCATCCATCTTCAGCCTACAGGTCCATAGTATCTGACAGACTTTTCCTTGAAGCAGGAAATTTGAAAGACTGCTTTGCCTATATTGGCAGTTTGTCAGTCACTTTCTTCTGTGTCCTGCAGAACATCTGGCAGACTCTTTCAAGAAGCAGGAACCCTGAAGGACTGTCTCACCTTCTGTAGGCAAGTTCATCAGTCATTTTTCTGTGAGTCTTGCATATCCAGTTTATACAGCAGTCCAGGTAAGAGAAATTTATTGCTCAAATGGTTAGCCTTGTCACACTGAAGGCAAATTCCATAATGAGTTTCTTCAGCCCATCAACCTCTCTGAAGTAATTGGTGCTGCCAGAAGCAAACATGTATCGCTGTTGAACAAAGTCTAAGTTCTTAAAACATTTTAAATGCTGTATTCTGTAGATTTTGAAAGGTCTGAAGAATACCTATCCATATGAAATATATTTCTGTACATCTAGAAAACCTAAGTAACATGACTACAAGTTTGACTATCATAAATGACTATTAATCTGTAATTTTTAATTATATATTACATTTTAAAATAAGTTGTATAAACATAATACCTTAAACAAGAGTAGAAATATACATATAACAAAATTGACCTTAAATTTGTATCAATAAATAAAAGTCCATACTAATGTAAAGTATTCATCTCTATATCATATCTACCCCCTTTTTTTTATAAAGAGATTGACCATGACCATTTAACCATTTATAATCAACCCCCTTTAAATGAAAACAAACATTTCTAAGCAA
This sequence comes from Ondatra zibethicus, assembly GCA_004026605.1. Taxonomy (NCBI): domain Eukaryota; kingdom Metazoa; phylum Chordata; class Mammalia; order Rodentia; family Cricetidae; genus Ondatra; species Ondatra zibethicus. Next base: position 154,439 of record PVIU01001833.1, read on the forward strand.
CCATTTTGGGAATTTGAGTGTTGTTTTCTCCAATCTGCTTCCTGCTGTTTGTTGGGCAAAGTATTTAGGGTTCATGGAGACCTTTCAGCTTGATGGTCTTGTTTCATAAAACCATATTAGCTTGGAAGAAATTCACAGGTTCTCATCCTCTGTAGAAACAAAAGCAGAACTTTTTTCCAAAGAACATATCCTTAGACACAAACTTTGAAGTCAAGATACTTTTAAAATATATATGTTGGTTTAGATCAGCAGCCCCCAGAATCAAATGTCTTTCTGCAGTCAAAAAATTCAAAGAAAACACAATATAGCTAATCCAGATTCTCTGTGTATTTTTTACATCTTTATGTGGCTTTTTTACTCTATTACTGTTTAATATTTACTTTGTTATCTTTACTCGTCTAATCTATGTCTTTTTATAACTGTCTACTTTCTTTGTTCTCTCTCTCCCAAGCCTACATATATTTTTAAAATATACTGTGTCTCATTTAGAGGTCTTTTATGTCTGGAATCTGTTCTATTATGTATCTGAAATTCTTTTCTGACAAGTAGTATTTTGAAGTGTGGTTACAGTAGCCATGGATGCTGGCTCCACCTCTCTCAGCCTTTTAACATGGTGGTGGTAGTTCACTACCAGCTCTGGGACCACCAGGTGGGGGCCATGCTCACCACCTAAACTCTGGGAAGCAGTTGCCAAGTAACTTGCAGCATGCTGCCCACAAACACCATTCAAGTGTTTGGCCTCCTGAAAGATCCAGAGCTATTTGTGCCTCCAGCATGAACCAGGAAGCTGTCTCTCAAAGAAGCCACACAGTTTTTGCTGCTAACACTGAGTCAGGAAGCCTTCTTTTAAAGAAGCTGTGCCTCTGCTTGCTGCAAGCAAATAGATTCTCTGAAAAAAAAATGTGGCTACCAAAAAGCTGTGTCTTGTGTCCATTTTTTGTGGGTCTAGAAGCCCCCCTTTTTTCTTAAGCTTTTTAGGTCTTTTGTGGATCCATGCCCCAGACAATAGGTAGATGAAGGCTGCTCTTATGTTACTGGCCACCCATGGTCCGAATAATCACACAGAAACTATATTAGTTACCATGCTGCTTGGCCAATAGCTTATTCGTATATCTAGCTAGCTCTTATGTCTTAAATTAATCCATTTCTAATTATCTGTGTATTACCACAATGCTAAGGCTTACCGGAAAGGTTCTGATGGTGTCTTTCTCTTTGGCAGCTATGTGGCACCTCCTTGACTCCACCTACTCTCTCTATATTTCTCTTTCAGCCTGGCTATCTTCTGCCCTGCCATAGGCCAAAGCAGTTTTACTCATTAGCCAATAAAAGAAACACATACACAGAAGGACATCCCACATCGCATCTTAAACTAACCGTGCCCTAAATTGAGATTTTTCTAGCTGTCTACAACATGACTTTGACCCCAGTCTCAGAAATCTATGTGAGCAGAAACTCTAACCTTTCCAATGTTTAAGCCAAGACAACTCTAGTCAGTGTTGAATCTTTCGTTTCTCATACCCCAACCTGCTGGAAAATCCCAATTATTTTCCCCTCAAAATCTGGCTGATCCTCATCACCTCTATTGCTGTCATCCCATCCAAGCCACCACCCTTCTTCATCTGAATCCCAGAGCCGCAACTGTAAGTCCCCTCTCTTTCTCCCTCTCTTCCCTTCCCACTCTCCCATGTTGCCCTTCAGTTTGAAAGTTGCTGTATTACTGAAAACTGCATTTCCCAGAATTCACTGCCGTGTGGTTTTTAGTTAGGTTCACTGAAAGGAAGTCCATGAAGGAGACAAGAAAATAGGGAAAAGACAGGTTGTTTATATTTAACATTAGCAGTAACAGCAGCAGTGATTAAACTTCTAACTCATGGTCACAGAGCATGGTGCTTGCAGCAGGCATCCCTTTAGGCTCAGCCCCACAGAACTCACAGGCTTTGCTCCACCAGTGTAACAGCCCCTCAGACAATGTGACTATGGTAACAATAGTGTATCTCCAGCCATCACATCCTACAGCAACTGTGGGCTTTTAACATCACCTTCCTTTCTGTTCCCACAGCTCGGGAGTAATTCCTGCAGTGCTTAATGTTTTTAAAGTAACTCTAACTTTCCTTTTTCCCTCCTCCAACCCTTCCATCACTTTTGGATCTAGTTCCCCCACACAGACTTCTTTTGTTTGAAATACCTAGAGCAGTTCAGCTTTCTGGACAGATGTTGTTAGAGCCCCAAGGAGGTCTTAAGTCCAGTTTCAAAAGCAAGCTGGGTTTGGCTATTCAAAGCTGTCTGTGGCTTCTGAACTTACTCAGAAGCTCCATTCTGGGGCTAAAGACTTGCCAGTAATGCTGGAAGTCTTCTGATACAATAAGCCAAAGGGAACTGTGCCTGATTACTAGGCCATTCCCTTCCACTCTGCTGGACACTCTTCTCAGACAACCAGCAGACTCAAAACCTTTTCCATTAAAAGCTTAATAGTTAACAGAAATATCTGCTAGGAGACCCATGAGTAAATAGAATGATTTTCTTTTTCTTTTTAAGAAGACCAAATATACTGATGCTAATATACAGATACAGAAAACACAAAGTATGCACTGGGGAGATGGCTCAGTTGGTAAAGCATTCACCATACAAGCATGAGGACCTGAATTTCAACCCCAACACCCACATAAAAAGCCAGGTATGGGGCCAGTAAGATGACTCAGCAGTTGAAGGCACACACAGCCTTCAACTGATTCTTTCAGTTAGATCCTCAGGACTACAGGGTAGGAGAGAGCGAACTCCCAAACATTGTCCTTTAACCGCTGCCTTTGTCATGACTTGTGTGCCCCCCACACACACACACTACAAATAAACACATGTAATAATTTTCGAGAACCCAGGTGTAGTATGCTGTACTTCTAATCCCTGAGAAGCAAGACAGGAGGATCACTCCAGTTTGTAAGCTGAGGGGTGTAGCCTAATCAAACAGCTACACACCCCAGTGAGAGACTCTGTCTCACATAAAAAAAAAACAGAAATTGTTTTCTGTTCAGTTAAAATTAATAAAGCTTTGTACAAATCCAGAGGTAGCCACAAGTATCGAGAAAATGCCACACTGAATTTTGATGGGTTTGCTTTTTAAGTAGTCCTTTGTCAATTTTAAAGAGTAAGTCTGGCCATTTTAACTTAAAGAAAACCATTTAGTATTGGGACAAGGAGGTTTGCTTGCTGTCCTGACAATTCCCCACACGCCTGCTATGTTTAGAAAGTTGTAATCATACAAAGCATGATGGTAAACTAATCTTCCTCACTTTGTGTTGACACTTGACCTTTACTGCCAGTCCGGAGCCACCCAAAATGGGGTCTTCTTACTTTCCTGTAGAATAAGTAACGAGAGAGGAAACCCCACTGCTGCCCAGCGGTGCACATGGCAAGGGTTACTTGGTGGTGGCAGCAGAAGGATAATGATTAATTTTCTTTGTCAGCTCCACTGGATCTAGAATCACCTAGGGCAGCAGTGAGCTCCCTCTGATACGTTCGTGTCCTTGTTTCTAGAGAGAACTGATAAAGGGGAGGACCCAACATGAATGTGGATGGTACCATCTCACGGGCTGGGAACTCGGACAAAACAAAAGGAGAAAAGAAGACAGTGAGATTATGACCAGGATTCGCCTCTCTGCTTTTGTCCACTATGAAGCGAGGGGCAGCCTTCCCTCTGCCATGAGGCTCTGCCCAAGATCATGGAGACAAGGAGCCTGAACCAAAGCCTCAGAAACCTGTAAGTGGTCTTCTGACTTCTATTTGCATGCAGTGGTACTTCTGACCACACACACACACACACACACGGATACATAGGCAGACAGATAGATACATATATTCATACATACATATATGATAGATGGTAGACACATAGATAGATAAATAGTTGGATTTTTAATTTAAAGAATTTAAGTGCACAGCAACACCTGGCTGCACGGTAGGGCATAATCACTTTTGATGGACAAAGCTATCAACTGGTTGGAATTTTCCTCCAGAAAGAAGGTAGATATTTGGAAGGCAAGTGGCAGTTCAGCCTCAATTTCTTGAGATTCTAATTCTTAGGAGACTCTGGGGAACCTCTTTTGACACAGGGATCAGTCACGTATTCTCAGTCAGTTAGAGCAGATTCCTGCCTAGCACCAGACTTGTTCCTTGTGTGCCAGTCACTAACATGGTGGCTGGTTCCATGAACATGAAGCTGAGGAGAAGAGGCCTAGGCCATAGGGGTCAAGAGTACATTCTAGAGGTCTAGGCTGTCTCCCAACCAGAGAGAACTCAGACAGCTCATGGAGCCCTGCTTCTGCTTGTCCTGAGAGTGGACCTGAGATGCGCCCTCAGTAGAGGCCACTTGCTGCCTACCAGTGTGAGATATGCATGGTTTTTAATTTCAATAATTCCTCTCAAAGTAGCCATGGTAAGTCACACTCCCAGCAATTCCATCCAATCTCAACTCTACAAAGTAAGAAATTAGATTTAAAAGACAATTTCGAGTTGGATGTGGTGATGCATGTCTGCAATTAGATTGTTGGATCCAGGAGGAGAGGTGAGGAGAGCTCACACTCGAGGCTGTACTTGGTTGCACAGGGAGTCTCAGGCATGCCTGAGCTACACAGCAAGACGGTGCCTCAGAGCCGCAAAGCCTTCCGACAGAGCTTCACAGCCGCGCTCTTTCCAAGAGTGTTCAAGGTTCTGAGTTTGACCCCAGAACTGCAAATGCAGGTCATACCAAAAATAGTAGATGTGTAATTGCTGGTTTTATGTGTATTCCTCTATTGCTGAGCAGGAGAACATTTTTATATGTTTTTAAACATTTGAAATTTCTTGTCTGGAATCTTCCTCTTCACTGACTTTGCCCAGTTTCCTGAAATGTATGTTTTTGTGTAATCTGAGACAGTGCTCTCAAACTGTTTCCAGTTGGATAGGCAACTGTCCAAGAAGAACTGCTGGATGGTCCTCTCCTCACTGAACTAAACGGCTCCATCCCTCATCTCTGTCTGATTTGGCAACTCTATGTCTCCATGTTTACAAATAATATTGTCTTCACATGTTTCGACAGAAATCTTAGCAAGCTTTTTTTTTCTTTTTTTTTTTTTTTTTTTTTTTGGTTTTTTGAGACAGGGTTTCTCTGTAGCTTTGGAGCCTGTCCTGGAGCTAGCTCTTGTAGACCAGGCTGGTCTCGAACTCACAGAGATCTGCCTGCCTCTGCCTCCCGAGTGCTAGGATTAAAAGCATGTGCCACCACCACCCGGCTCTTAGCAAGATTTTTAAAAAGATATTTAAATCAGAAGAACCATAAAGAAGGACATGCTTTTGCCAGTTTTAGATGATAAAGTTACAGTAATCAAAGCAATGCAATTAGACCAACACAAGGCAGACAGACCAAAGGTACAAAGCACACGGGGCGTCCTCTCTGGTGTAGGATGAAATGGGCATGCGGTGGCTAGAGACAATGCAGTATGTCCACCTAACAAATCCCACATGCATTAAAGCTTTAATGTTAAAAATTAAGCCATGAAATAATTTCAAGAACATTTTGAGAACATTGTAAACATAGTGGTAAAGAGAGCAGCGAAGGATAAAAGTGGCAAGTTTACCCAAGTGACTATTATATATCTGTGTATTGAAACAAAGTGAAAACAAAGAACCTCCAATGAAATTTAAAGCAAATGTATTCAAATTGTTGTCACTGTGACAAATGCTCAGGAGGAACAAGTTTAAGGATAAAAGATTCATTTTGGCTCTGTAGCCACCTGGGTCTATTGCTCCTGGGTCAGGAGTGCTGAAGCAGAATAGTATGGTGGAAGGCTGGGGAAGGAGAGTTTGGGGAGGGGGAGGGAGAGGGAGAGAGAGAGAGGAAGAAGAGGAGGAGGATATGAATCAGAGTCAGGGTCTTGCCTTCAAAGGCATCTTCTTGCGAACCTCCAGCTAAACTCCATCTTCTAAAATTGCAGCTGGGGACCAGGCCTTCAACATCTGAGGAAATACTTTATATCCGAACCATGACACCAAGGAAAATTATCAGTCACAAATATCAAACAGAGCTTTAATATTCTCAATGAATAAACGCTTTAGAAATGAATAAGAAATATGAACCACAGTGGGGGAAAAAATAACCGAGCACAGAAAGAGCTGTTTTGGAAAAGAAGAAATGACGAAATGCACGAGGGGAAAAAATAGTACTGAAGTCACAAACAGACGTTAAATAGAACTGATCAGCTGTCAAGCTGGCTGATATCGTTTAAATGATAAGCAATAGGCTTATGGGGAAAGAGCTTAAAAACTTGAGCTATTACATCAGAATAGCAGTTCTGCAAGATAATTTGATCATGAGTGTCATGAACTTTAGAAACCATCTGCAACTTTTTACCCCAGGATAAGGGTTAATTCTAAGAAAAAAGATTCTAAGTGTGTGCAAAGGCTTGTGTATAAAGAAGGGGTTTGTCTGATCACATAGCAGATGTATGTAATTGGAAGCCATCTTAAAGGCAAGTTTTACTTAACTGTCTTGTATTCTTTTGCTCTCTTCTCTCCCAGTTCAGAGTTAGCCAGAAAAAGGCAGATCACAGATTAGAGACAAAAGGAGAGCAATAGCAGGCATGCTTGTGTGAACTTGTCCCTTTAACAGGCCAGCCTCCTGCTTCAGTCCTGGCTTCACATTCAAACCACCTGGAGAGGGCTTGGAGAGCCATGCATGCATACACTGCTCGTGTACAACAGTCAAGTACAGTTCTTGATATCTAGTACCTGATAAACATCAGAATGCTCACAACTGTCTGCAACTCCAGCTTAAGGGATCCACTGCCAATATGGGCACTTGTACCCATGTGTACACACACACTTAACAATACAAAATAAAATAACAAAAATAAACCTTAAAATCACCTGCAGAGATTTAAAAAAAAAATCCTCTTGGATCCCAGGCCTCACTGGAATCAATTCTGTGGGTCCTGGATGAGGTCTGTGGGGTTGGTTTTCATTTTAAAACTCCATGGATAATTTTTATGTGCAGTCGGGGTCAAGATCCATTGCTAACCAGAATTCCCTTTAAGTTGATTAATTATACAGGCTATTGACCAACGCTGCTAATAACAGCCCTCAAAGAAACCCCAGGGAAGCCAGGCCACAGCTTGTGTCTGGCTGGTCAGAAATGGGCAGCGTCTGACCGTATCTCCCAAGAGATCGGCTCCCAGGACAAGCAAGCACCCCACCAGCAAAGCGTCTGTTTGATTTTGTACCCAAAGGGCCATGGGCAACCTTGACAGGCACACTTACTAGAGGATTTTTTACTGTTCTGTGACAAACTGCCATAACAAACACCAGTCTGAGTTTCCATTTTTAGCCTCTTTATTACCTCCATCTGTTGATGGGGGTGGCGGCGGCAAACACCGAGTGTGAGCTGCGGCGTTATCTGGTATTGTATAAATAAAGGCAGACAAACTCCTACAGAGTCTCCCACTTGCGGGGGGCTACTGCTCCTTAAGTGGGTACCTCCTTCTGTCCCTGTAGCTTATTTCTACCCTCCCTCCAATCTCTGCTGCCTTCTCTGCCACCTCAATAACAAGTTGACAGTTTACACTCCATTTCACACAAACAACTTTTTTGGCTCCTCCTTGCTCACATAGTGATGGCTTGGGGCTTAGCTGCAGACCTTGAAAATGCTTCTCTATTTTCAACAGTGACTATCTATTCCATAATCCCTATCCACCTTCCTACCCCCCTTTTCCCTGTCTATGGCTGTGAGCTGGAAGATGACCCGATGGCTCAGCTACCACACTAAAGGAGGAGCGCACTAATGTCTAGGACCCGCTTTCCGAATATAGAACAAAAGGAGGGGAAACATGTAGATAATGTTTATTGTGGTGTCCAAGTTTCTGGGCCACTTTTACTTCACTAAGATTCTTAAGAAAGAGGAACCAGGAGTGGGGAACGTTCCAGTAGCCCAAGGTACGGTTCCTGAAATTCTGTCATTCACACCAGCACCTGTATCTGCCACACTGTTTCTATATCAGTGCTCCATCTATGTGTCTGTGTTTTTGTTTTGAATCACGGCCTTGTTCTGTTGCCCAAGATAGCCTTGACCTCATGGCAATGCTCCCTTGAGCTCCTGAGTGCTGGGGTTGCCAGCACGTGCCACCATGGCTATCTCTTGTTCTTTAGATACTATTCTGGTTTCATTTCTGTGGCTGTGACAAAGACTCTGAGCAAAAGCAACTAGGGGAGGAAAGGATTATGTCAGCTCATAAGTTTCATCTCATCATCAAGGGAAGTCACTTGGGCAAGAACTTGAAGAAGAAACCATGGAGGGTGCTGCTAGCTAGCTTGGTCAGAGGTTCATGCTTAGCTAGCTTTCTTATACATCCCAAGACTACCTACACAGGGAATGGTGCAGCCCATAGTGGGCTGAGCCCTTCTCTATCAGCTAACAATTAGGACAATCATCTACAAACAGGCCCACAGGCCAATCTCATATGGGTAATCCCTCAGCTGAGAGTCTCTTTTCAGAGGACTCTAGACAGTGGTTCTGAACCGTGGGTCGTGGCCACTTTGAAGGTCATATATCAGATATCCTGCAAAGCAGATATTTACATTATAATTAATAACAGTGGCAAAGTTACAGGGCTGAAATAATTTTTTAGCAGCAAAATAATTTTATGATTGAGGGTGTGGTAGTTTCAATGTAATTGGCCCCATAATCTCATAGAAGGTGTGGCTTTGTTGGAGTGGGTATGGCCTTGTTGGAGGAAGTGTGTCATTGTGGGGGTGGGCTTTGAAGTTTCCCATGCTCAGGATACTGCCCAGTGTGTCAGTTGACTTCCTGTTGCCTGTAAGATGTAGGTCTCTCAGCTATCTATCCAGAACCACGTCTGCCTGCATGCTGCCATGCTACCTGTTGTGATGATAATGGACTAAACCTTTGACTTATAAGTGAGTCGCCCTGATTAAATGTTTTCTTTATAAGAGTTGCCATGGTCAAAGTGTCTCATTACAGCAATAGAAACCTAACTAAGACAGGGGTCACCACAACATGAGGAACTGAACTAAAGGATCGCAGTATTAGGAAGGTTGAGAACCACTGGTCTAGACTATCCACTTGACATATAAAACTGAATAGGATGCAGACCTCTGTGTATTACTAAAATCAAAAGACCAGTGTCATTTTCCAAAATTGAAGGTAAGTTTAAAACATATGATTCAGACCAAACAGTGTTATGTCATTTTTTAGATACCATTTTCTGCTAGGGGCTGGGTTTGAGACTCCATCTTTCTTTGTTTAAAAGTTGAATAAACATAAGAGGTAAAGAAATAATATTTTAGTACCAGGTTAGTATTGTGTGAAGCAATCAAAAGAACTGAAAGATGCTTATAACAGAACAATGTTCTTTACAATTGGTGACTGTGTGAGACACAGCTGATTTTTTTTTCTTGGTGCTTAAACGTTTGGAAAAGCCAGCCCAATATTGGCTTTTCTTCTTAGTGAGAGCCTCTACCTGCCCATTTCCCTGTTTTAGCTGTACCCAGAAGTATGTTTGAATATGATTTGGGATTCTTCTGTCTTTAAGCCAGGTCAACCATCTAGCACCAAAAACCTCTTCATGAAGTGCTCTATCTAGTTCAGCAGGCCTGGACCACAGCTGTACTGAGCTTCTAGTGTAGCCTGCTAGGAGGTCAGGCTAGGCAATTCCTCTCTTAGGCATTTCAATGTGAACAATAAGTAAGACACCTCCATCACACCCCAGAAGCACCTGGATTAACCCTTCAAGTCACTCAGCTCAAAAGCCCCAGGTACTGTTAGTCATGATTATTTAGACCTCATAGAACTGGAAACTACAAGGAGATAAATGTGCTGTGTCTCCAGGTCGACTAGTGCTCAAGGGCTCTAATGATTCATCCATGGATGTATTCCTATGATGTCATTATGGAGTACTGGTGAAAGGTAGGAGGTGTGGCCTCACTACCAGAAGTATGTCACTGGGGACATGTCTTCCCAGACCCCTTCCTGAATCCTCTCCTGTTTCCTGCCCACCATAAAGTAAACAGCCCTCTTCTGCTCCCACTGCCATGCTGTTCTGCTCAAGTGCATGGAGCCAATGATGGTGGACTGAACTCTACAACCATGAGCAAGACAAACCCTTCTGCCTTTGAGTTCTTTCAGGAATTTGACCACAGAGATGAGGAAATAACTAATTGAGAACAAACTAATCCAAAGCCCTTGAGCCAAATGGTGGAAATTGAAAAATGTTTCCTACATTAATGACTCCAAGAAACATCTGACTCTCAATTGTCAGGTCCACAGGGGTCATGCAAAGATGGGGTCATGCAGACCACCAAAGTCTATTAAACCAGAAGCAAATTTTAGTCCAGAAAAAGAAAAAAGAATCTCCCTAGGACACAGAAAGCTTATCAACTATATCTATAACTACAGCCAGAGATGGGCTTGTGTGTGTGGCTATGGCAATGGGCTGTTTCCAAACTCCTCTTTTTATAGCAAGAAGCAAGCACTAAGCATGAACAAAAGAAGTTTTACAATCTCAAGATAAAACTCAGATGTAATTGCTTTTCTTACAATTTCCATTAACAGGGTTTTTTAGTTAAACTAGTGTTTGTGTTTAGTCCATTGTTTCTCTACACTAACCCATAATGCCAGTTTTGCCTAGCAGGGACAATGCACAACCACAAAGTCAGGTACATGCCATCATTTAAAAGTTAACTCACCTCACATCAGCTGCTTGTCATGAGAGGCTGGGGGTTATCTAAAAGCTGATCCTCAGTTTGCAGAGGGCTGCTTCAGCCTTGCAGACAGAGCTGTGGGTTGTAAAGCAAAGTAACCCACTGTTAATAGTTAATCCTTAAGGTTCTGAGAAAGCTGCTGACGGTCTGCTCTCATTCTCCTAGGCTTTATATTTCTTTATTTCTACATTCCTATTTCTAGAACCCGCATTTCTCTATCCTTATTCTTGGACTCTTCATCAACCTGTACTTGAGACATGGAGAAGGGAGAAGGAAAAAGGTGAGAGAAGTCTTCTCTTTTACAGCAGCATGGCTTCACTTCCCAGTCTCTTGCTATGCTGGCTTCCATTTCACTGCGAGTCCTTGGCCCCTAGTTCTAAAACTGCAACCTATGTGAATCCTGGTCCCAAACAAACAAGAACAAAAAACCTGATGAGAGGAAAGCAGGCAGGCCCACTGTTAAAATCACCTTGAACTCATCTTGATTACCTGCCCCAAAGGACACACCCAGCAGTGAACTCACTAACAGGTAGCAGGACTCAGGCACGATATTTGCGCCATATTAGATCTGGATTCTTAGTCAGGGACAGATCTAAATTTTAATGTTCTAGTCCAAAGTCATCTCCCAATTTGCCCTCCTAGCTGTAGATCTAAGAGCCTGGCCAACCAGAGCTCAGAGTCTGTCTGCTCTTACTTCCCAGGTGACCCTGATCATATTAATGGAATCTCTTAGCACCCTGGCTTTAATCTCTGTTGGGGGTAATAATAACAATGAGGATTACATCTTGGAATTGTTATGAAAATTAAGTAAGAATGGAAGTACAGAGATTGCCTCATGGGGCAGGCACAAGTGAGCACTTAGAAAAGGTTAACCTCCAGGTGTCATTATCATCATTGTTATTCATGAATCTCTGAGTGAACTACAGATAATATTCAAGTGCTAACCGGTGGCGGTGGACATTCTCTCTTATTTTGTGCTGATTCGCTTTAAGAATGGACCTTCTTGCACAATGAGTGTTGGCAGCAGACAAAACCCACTCTATTCTGCATGGGGAAAGTGTCAAATTTCACTTTCTAGGACTCTCTTATAACTAGAAATGCTCAGAAGTTTTCCTGTGTTGTTTTGCACAGAACGGCAAGTGGCAAGCGAGCACAGAGAAAGCGGCTGTGATTGTTAAGGATATTATCACTGTTAAAGGGAAACCAGCTTGTTCTGCACTGCAGCAGTAGTAAAGGTTCCCTGAATGTAGGACTCTATCCATTAAAGAGTCCCTCTTACGGAAATGCAAATTCGAAAGAAAGAATGTGGACTGAGAACCTCGCTGAAGGAGTCCACACTTACGAGCAACTGCCTAGGAAAGTGTTGGCCTGAGTCCTGTGGCCAGGGTGCTCAGAGGCCACTACAGATGTGGAAGAAGGGAGCCAGGCTACCTCTGAATCTGGCAACAGAACTTGACAGCATCACACCCCCACCCCACCCCCCGTGTTGCTGATTTTACAAACATGCAAAACTCATTAGGGGTCATGAAAGCTTGCACCAAGGTTCCAGAAAGTTACTGAGGCCTGGCAATGTGTGGTGAGTTAGATTCTATCTAAGGAGGCCCCGGTGAGTGACCCTTACAAGGAGCTGAAAGGTGAAGCTTAAGTTGCAGTGGTGACCCAGGGATGTTGAATCCACAGGAAGAGCCAGACCAGCAAATAGGTCACATGTGCTATAAGCAGTAAAGATGGAGGGGTGGGGCTGCCCAAGATCATCAGGGTCCAGATGACTCCATCACAAGCCTCAGATGGTGGACCTGGAACTATGGGGGTTAGAGGCTCTTCTGCTAGATTTTGCTCTTTGGCCCAATCTTTCCTCACCATACTCTTGTTCCTTACTCTTGGTATGGGAATGCATATGTCAATCTTATTTTACAAGTGCTTAGAGTTGAAGGATTGTCTTGAGTGGCAGATGTTATGCCCAAATCCATGGGGTCCTCACAAAAGCTAACAAAGGAGACCGAGTCCCATATGTAAAAGCAAAGAGCCTTTATTTTAATCAAGTTTGCAAACTCGGTCTCTCTGCATGTCCAACGTATTGGAATAACTGAAGAGCCCTGAGCTCAATTAGAATTGGGTTTTTACAGTAGTAAAGGTGGGAGTGAGGGGTTTCTGAGGTTTTAAGACCCCTGATCGGCTGACATTTGTCTAGGGTTTCCTGGTGACTGTGTGCTGGCAGGTGTTTCTATCTACAGTGCTTGGAATGCCAAGAATTTCCTTTGAATGGTTTGTTCTTGGGTGGGGGTCAGGTGATCTCAGCTTGTGGTTCCTCCTGCAGCCTGGCATCCATCGCCAGAGTCCCAGGTGATAAGGGTTGGAGGAAGTAAAGAACTTCCTTTGGGTGACCTGCCTAGACTTAGATTATCATGGCTGGCCCTCCCAGCAGAAATGATTGTTAAAAATTATTGTGGGCCAGATAGGTGGCTCCATTGAGTAAAGGTACTTGCCACCAAGCCTGATGATCTGAGTTCAGTTCCCAGAATGCAAATGGTAGAAAGAAAAAAACCAACTCCTGAAAGCTGTCCTCTGACTTCCACACATGCTGTGGCATGCATGTGCATGAGTACACACACACACACACACGAAAGAATGAATGAATGGATGGATGGATGGATGGATGGATGGATGGATGGATGGATGAATGAATGAAATAAACATTTTGATTTAAAGACTCTTGGGATCGAGGTACAAGATTATGGCTTAAAGTGATTCATTTGGGTCTCAGGGTATCGGAGGGCCTTGAGTAACAGCCTCAGCACCCCCTCAGGGTCCTGCTAAGATTCACTATGGCAAGTAAAAACCTGGCTAATTGGATCTGAGGGTAAATGGAATAAATCACCTCACATACTTTACCTCTACATGTTCTTTATTCTCCGAAGTGAAGAAATAGAAGAAAATGAAGTAAAAAGGGGCAATCTCCACCAGGTTTTTAGCTTTTATAAACACATTTAAAATTTTTCATAGGCAAAGACAATGATAATATGTTATCAAAATCATAAAAGGGCAAGTAAGCCTGACCAAGCCACACTCCAGGACAGGTGACACCTGGGAAAGAGCCAGCAGCCAAGGGGAAATACTTGACATTCCAAACCATTAGATAAAGTTACTAAATGTCCCTGAAGCCTCAGCTCACCCACACCCAGACCTTCTGTCTGGTAAGGGCGGTGTCTTTCTATCCTTTTGAAATTCCTATGTGGTCTGTTAGCAAAGGTAATTTTGTGGGATTGACTCTGTGTAAATTTGACTGTTAGAACCAAGTGTGAATGTTTGAGATCTAAGGTCCCACCGAAGATCATTCCGTAGCCTGTGCAGGAGAAGTTACACTGCTGAGGTGTTTTGGGAATTAATCTCATTTTGAAGGGAGAAGGTTTTTACAGATTTGACAGCAATTTTTCCAGAAGACAAGTGTTCCTGCAGCTCAGCTGAAGTGGGTTCTCCATGTGGGTGTGTACATATCCACTTCCCATGGATTGGTCTGATAGATCTGTCAGCTGTACGTTTACTGTATAATACTTGTGGGCTTCAACATCAAGATGACATCAAGTGTTAGACTTTGGTGGCTGGTCAACGTGGCTAAATTTGGAATCATCTAGGTGTTAAGTATTTTCTGACTGACAAACCTGTCTGCTGAAGCAGTAATCCCAATCAGACCAAATCAGGCCAAATTAAAAGATGTCCAGGTTTAATGGGTGCCAGAGCTGGTGGCCCCCAGGAAAACATGGAGAGGGAAAAGGAGAACTGGAATGACCACCAGAGAGGGAAAAGAGGAGACGACATGTTCATTCTGGGAGGGGGCAGTTTAAATAGCCTGTGGGAGTGGTCTTGACCCTTCCTGGGGAGGGGTCACCGTTTGGCAGGCTTTCTTGGAGGTGGAGTCTGGACTGTGGCCACTCCCAGGGGAGGGAGCTTGGAATGGAGTTTTCTGCCCAACATTTCAATATGGATGCCAGGAGGCTGGGATGAAACTCCCAACTAAATACTAGGAGGCAGACACCTGGGCACATCTGTGAAAGCACTTCCAGAGGTTTAACTAAGGCTAGAAGACTAACCTCTGGATATGATTGCACCATCCCATGGACTGGGTGTAATGCTTTTGTCGCAAGTTCCCCGGCAGGCAGGGGACGGCGGATCCCAAAGCAACCAGTCCCGGGCAGGGCAGGTGCACGAGACCACGCCAGCATGTCTCCATGTGGCTGAGGGTCCCCAGCAGCTTGCTGCAGGGTCAAGACCATGCAGCAGGTCCCCAAACAAAGGAGGGGACTGTTTCCCAGCCATGTGGCAGCAGCAGGCAGGTGAGAGAGACAGATACACCATGCAGAGTAAAGTTGAACATTTATTAGGTGGGTTATTGAGGGGAAGGAAAAAGGGGAGAAGGGAGAAAGAGAGAGAGGGGGTGAGGCTGCCTCTCTGAGAGAGGGGGACAGAGAGAGCAAGACTGAGGCTGGAAGCTGGAAGGGAGTGGGCATGGCTTGTCTCTTAGAGAGACAGAACATTACAGTGGGGTTTCATTTTTTTTAAACAATTTATTCATATTATTTTATGTGCATTGGTGTGAAGGTGTCAGATCCCCTGGAACTGGAGTTGCAGACAGTTATGAGCTGCCATGTGGGTGCTGGGAATTGAACCTGGGTCCTCTGGAAGAGCAGCCAGTGCTCTTAATCCTCATTATTTTTAACCAGAATCCCCCAGTTCTGTTTGTACTCATCTGAATGTGGATTTGCTTGTATCCCATGTTATATGTCATGTGTCCACCACCGCAGTCAAAGTACAGAGCATCAGCATCCCAGAAATCTGTCATGCTGCCTTTTAATGAGCTTTCCTAGCTTTCTCCCACACCATTCCTTATACTAACAAGGAACATGTTCTCCGATTGCACACATAGAATCACATGCTATGCAATATTTTGAAAATGGCCCTTTTCACTTGGCATAATTTCATCATCAGTTTGCATCATCATAATGCATCATCAGTTTGTTCCTGTTTGTGCTATGGTTACCCTGCGATTTCTTTAGTCATGGTACTTGCCAATTACAAATAAAGTCGCTATGTGTGTATGTGTGGAGGCTGTAGTGTGGACAAAACCTTTCATTTCTATGGATAAATAAATGCCCAAGAGCTCAATTGTCGATCAAGTAGCAATTTGAATGTTTACCTCAAAAGAAACAGGCAAACTCTTGCCGAGGAACCATCCCATTTAAAACCTGGCATGCCGTCCACTTTCTCCACGTCCACAGCGTTCGCTGTTGTCACTGCATTTTAATTTTGGCAGTGTTAATAGGTGTGTAGTGTGTGTGACACACCTACAGAGTCAGAGGACATTTCCCTCATGGTTAATGATGCTTAGCATTTTTTTGTGTGCCTGCTTCCCACACCTGTGTCCTTTTGGTAAAATGTATCTTCATGCCTTTCAGACATTCTCTAGGTTGAATTTCTAAATCTTGTATTAAGAGGTCCTTATACAGTCTCATGGTCCTTTTCTAGACACATGGTCTGCAAGTATTTTCTCTTTGTGTCTGTAGCCTGCCTTCTAATTCTTTTCACAGAGTCTTTTTATTTGATTTCTATTTTATGTCTATGGAAGTTTCGCCTGCACATTTGTCTGTGCTCCTCCTATGTACCTGGTGCTGGAGGAGGCCTGAGAAGTTTGTGTATCTCAGGGAACTGGGCTTAGAGATGGTTGTTAGACACCATTGGAGCTGCTGGGAATTGAACCCTGATCCTCTGCAAAATCAGCTGAGCCATCTCTCCAGCTCCTTGCTAGGGTCTTTTGAAGAGAAAGTCTTCTAACATTTGGTGAAGTCAAACTCACCAACTTTTCCTTTTATAGACTAACGCTTTTGGTGCTGAGTCTAAGAGCTCATATTTTTCTCACTTTTCTGAAAGCTTTAGATGTAAAAGTATATTTTACATTTAAAGCTATGCTCCATTCTGCTTTGTATCTATTCTGTATCTAACCATACAAATAAATACAAACGTGTGACCTTAGAAAAGGAAATCCTATCACAACTCCATCCTGTTGCATAGCCTAATTTTCTCACGAACCTTTATATTATGGACCTTTTATATACTAATACAAGTTTAATCTCTTTGTTTGTCTAGCAAGTCACTGCATTGATACATCAGAAAACAGGCATATTTTGAACCTGCTTATGCTGTCCCAGTATCCATTTAATAGGTTTCTTTCAAGCTTAAACAGGCAGCTTTGATATCCGTTGCTAGAAGCTAAGGACTCTCACACGAGCACATAAGCTGCTTTCTGAGGTTATTTAAGCAAACAGCACATGTTGACTGTGCCCGAAAAAGAGCTGGAACCTGAAAAATGTTTCCTTTTCCCTCTTGCATTGGAGAAGCTTGCGGCTTCAGTGTAATTCCAACTCTGCGTGTAAAGAGCTACTCCCAGCCCTCAGCCCTCAAGTTATCTGATTCTATCTCAGAGCATATCTGAGGATTTACATAGACTTGTTTTGGAGGCCAGGAGTGAGTCATTGCCAAGGTTGAGGTTTCAGGCTTGTAGAGGTCATTGAGCTCACTCAGTGGTTCTTCCCTAGTAGCACAAGCCAGCATCATGGGGTAGGGAGAGAAATTAATTTATGCCTGCTCAGCCCCAACCTGGCTTTACTAGATTACAGTCTTCCAGGAAGGGCTCTAGGTTTGAGTATTTGAGAATGCTCCCTCATCCCCCAGATAACACTCAGTCCGTGTTCAGGACAATGGATGGCTGCTTTGGCTCAGTCTTTGCTCACTTCAGATATCCCAACGTTAGGATCTCTCTGGAGGAGGATGCCCATTTGACTACTTGAGTCATCTGACTATCAGGAAGGTCCACCTACTGGATTTTAAGTTTCCTTGCTTTAGAGCTCTTACCAGCTACAAGCTCCTCTGGCCATAACTTTGCTTTCTCAGGTTCAGTGCTGTGGACAATGTGAGATGGCTCATTCTTTGTTTTGTGGTTGTCTTTTGTATTGCAGGCTGCTGAACAATACCCCTAGCTGCTTCTTTTCACAAGCCAATCATATCTTTCCTCCCCCAGGTTGAGATTATCAACAATTTCTAAAGACCTGGGCAAATATTCTTTCAGGGGGATTGCAAAAATCCTCGATGTAGCCTTTCTAAAACAATTCCGTGTACACGTGTGCACATGCATGCCCACCCGTGTGTGTGTGTGTGTGTGTGTGTGTGTGTGTGAGATTATCAACGCGCGCGCATGAGCATGTGAAAGCCAGAGGTCATCACTGGGGGTCTTTTGTTATCACGCCCCATCTTACTATTTTTAGTATCTCTTATTGTTTTGAGATTATAATTTCATCTTACTTTGACAGGGCCTCTCTGAACCTGGAACTCACCAATTAGAGTCAGACTGCCTGGCCAGTCCCAGGATCCTCCTGCATCTGTCTCCTGGTGCTGGGGCTGCATACATGTGCTGCAGTTTCACCTTTTAAATGAACACTAGGAAGCTGATCGCAGGTCCTCATGTTTGCCCAATGAGTACTTTGTAACTGAGCCATCTCCCCAGACTCCTGAAACAGCATTTTTTTTTTGAGACAGAATCCAGCTACACAGCCCTGTCTATCCTATAACTCACTGTGTAGACCAGGCTGGCCTTGAACTTACAGAGATCCACCTGCCTCTGTGTCCTGAATACTGGAATTAAAGACCTGTGCTACTATGCTTGCCCAGCCCTAAAACAACTCTAGTTGCCTCAAGAGACAGGGAACTCACTCTGAAGCAGACCATCGATTGTCTCAGAAGTCCAACCATAACGACACTGTTTTGCTACCACATGTCCCATCCCACAACTCCCACCTTTGAGTTATGATTCTGATTTCTGACCCCACACCAAAGCAAGCTTTACTGACTTCAAAGTCATCTCTCTTGCTCCCCTACAAGGGTGCTGCATTTCCAGATACACCCTGCTCCTTCGGTGATGTATTTTCCATGTCATTCACCCTGCCAAACAGCCTCCAACTTGATATCCCTTGTAACCGATGGCACTGAATCGAACAGAGCATTCCAGGTATGGCCTAAGCATCCAGGGTTCGGAGGAGCTATTTCCTGCAGGCTGCAACTCTTAATGCACCCCTGGATGACATGAATCATTTATTTGGTGACCACATCCCGCTGTTGACTCAAACTGAGCTTGCGGTCAATTAAGAACCACAGCCCCTGCTCACACGGCTCTTGCCTTCGCTCCATCCTGTGCTGCGGCTGATGTGAGTGTGTGTGCACGCCTGCATGTGCATGTGCCATCTAGCCTAATTTTAGCCTTATACACTGAGCTATGGTTAAGTTTCATATCCTTAGTTTCAGTGTGTCCTTTTAGAACCCAGCATCTTTTGAACCTGTATTCATAATCAGCAGAAGAGCTGTTCTGACCAATTGGCACTATCCGCAAGTTTTAGGCTGGCAGCCCCTACTGTCTGTTCACATCAGTTATTGTTAGAAACATGCTCTATCTGGAGAAGTCCAGATAAAGGTACTGAGGGACTTCTGAGACAGTTTTATCAGATAACAGGAATTCTGTGATGTTTAGCCTCCTCCAACCCCACCACCACTCCACATTCTGAACAGCCCTGAAAGGAGATGCTCGCACAAGAAACTTGAGGATATTAGGTTAAATTAACTATGCCATTGTCAAAGGACAAATGCAGGCTTTCTCTGTATAGAGTTCCTATGTTGTCAAAAAAAAATATCTGAGAGGTGGAGTAGGAGGGTAGTTCAGTGAATAAAGTGTTTGCCATGCAAGCAAGTATGAAGACTTGAGTTCAAATCCCCAGAGCCCATTAAAGTTAGCAACAGTAGTTTGTATCTATAATCCTAGCACTGCTCCAGGGAGATGGAGGAGACAAGAGACTCCCTGGGAGCTCATGGGCCAGTTAGCTTGGCATCTATGAGAAAAACAAAAGATCCTATCTCAAACAAGGTGGGCGGCAAAGCCAGTACCTGAGGTTGTCCTCTGACCTACACATGTGCACTGTGGCATGTGTGCACCCACACTCAGATGTGAATGTC
Organism: Ondatra zibethicus; assembly: GCA_004026605.1. Taxonomy (NCBI): domain Eukaryota; kingdom Metazoa; phylum Chordata; class Mammalia; order Rodentia; family Cricetidae; genus Ondatra; species Ondatra zibethicus. The sequence continues at coordinate 174,230 of PVIU01001833.1, forward strand.
CACACACACACACACACACACACCAGGGGTCGTGGGTTAAAAGGAAGGTGGGTAAAAAGGAAGGTGGTGGTTACCAGGGCCTGGGGAATGACTGGATGCAGTTTCAGTTTGGAAAATGAGAATGTTCTGGAGATAGTGATGATGTTCATACAAGAGCATGCTTGTCTTCCTGCCACTGAAATGAACATTCGAAAATGATAAAGACAGTAAATTTAATGTTTTATTTATTATGCCACAATAAAAAGTAGATTCATTATGCAACTAAACAATTGAATCATGCAAGTTCTACACCACACTCCTGAAATTATTCCCCTCAGGACCAGGAGATGAGGTCAGTTTCATGTGACTTCCTTGGTAAGCACATAATTCCTTCCCACCGACTCACAAAGCAGTCATGGGCTTGCCAGTCTATTCTCTTTAGTTGGTCTGAGTTTTCTTTTGTTAGAACCAAACATTAGCTCTTGTTTAAAAGGCAGGATTCGTTATGTCCCCAAGGCTGGCCTTGAACTCACAGTCCTTCTGCTTCAGCTAGAATTACAGATGTGCGCAACAGGACTTGCATCTCTTTCCAGTCACCCAGAGTCTCTCCCCATGCATATGGCAACCGCTAGGCTGGAAAGAGGGGCTACCCAGTTAGCTCTCTCACCAGGACAAGTTGTAAACTAAATGAGGATGTGTGCACAGCTGGATGGTATCCTGGGTCCAAACCTGGGGACAGTCAATGAATCCATGAAATGGCGTGGGTGATTCAGTTGACAGTCATGTTGGGTTTGGGTTCGGGAATTCCTCATCTCATAAAGCAGAATACCATCTCTCTCATGTCCTTCTTACTCTTTGTGGTACTGGGGATGGAACTGAGGGCACTCACTCTAGGAAGCAGCGTGCTACTGAGCTACATTTCTGGCCCTTGGCATTTGAAGACAGACTTGCTGTAGCTCAGACAGGCCTTGAACTTGTGACTCGACAACCTCAGTTCCGGCATGACAGGCAGGCACCGCTGCACCATGAGCTCTCTTGCTCTTAGATTTTGTTTTGTAAAATTTCTTACTTCAGATCAGAAGGCCATTTTCTTTGTTGGAAGCAACTAAAACCCAAGTTCTGCTTCCAATCTGTCATCTGTTGGCACAATCCTGTCATTTATCTTCTTCCTTCAAATGTGCCCCCAAATCAATTTTTCTTGTCCTTAACATAAAAAGAGCAAACCTTAGCTCTTTTTTTTTTTTTTTTTTTTTTGAAACACAGCCTCCCTGAAACCACTCCGAACCAGTGCTTACAACTCTGTGCCTTCACCTTTGGTTTTTTTTTCATCCTTCTTTTTAGTGTGTGTGTGTGTGTGTGTGTGTGTGTGTGTGTGTGTGTGTGTGTGTATGTGTGTGTGTGCGCACACGCATGAGTGCATGCATGCACATGAACATTTAGAGAATAGAGGTTGACATCAGATGTCTTCCTCAATGAACTTCACCTTGTTCTTTGAGACAGGGTCTCTCTGAGTCTAGAACTCACTGACTTGCTAGGCTGGACTGGTGAGTTCCAAGGACTGTCCCTCTTACCTCCCCACCTCCCCACCTCCTACCTCTCCATCTCCAGTGCTAGGCTTACAATCAGCTCATCCACGCCCAGACTGGAATGCAGGTACTCAGGCCTGTGCAGCAGGCACTTACTGACAGAGCCACCTTGCTAGGCTCCTTATTTCCATCTTTTGAATAATGATCATTTTGAGATCAAATTTACTTGTTTAAGATTCCTGCCTTCACCCCATTTTTCTATGGGTCTTACGTAAAGAACCATGAGGCATCCTTTATTGAGTTTCACATATTCTGTTTTGCAGTTTTGTTTGTTTGTTTTGGTTTTGGATTTTCAAGACAGGGTTTCTCTGTGCAGCTCTGGGGCCTGTCCTGGAACTCGCTCTGTAGACCAGAGTGGCCTCGAACTCACAGAAATCTGCCTGTCTCTGTCTCCCAAGTGCAGGGATTTAAGACGTGTGCCACCACTGCTCAGGTCTGTTTTGCATTTTTGGCATGGGGTCATGGTCTATGGAAACGTCAAAGCCTTTCTTTCTATAAGTGAAGTCATGGTGGGACGGCAACTCACTTGCTCATCATGAATACCCACTAATGAGGCAAGGTAGATATTACTGTCCCCACTTCAAAACTAAATCAGATAGGTCTCGGTGAGGTCATATGAGGTTGTTGCTAAAGCTAAATTCCAGATCATTTGATTCCTAGTCACCAGCAACAATATTGATTTGGTATCTGCCACAGCTGAGCATTGTTCTAGAGTGTGGATACATCAGTGCACAAAATAAATACAATAGTCTCAGGGGAATCAGCATGCCAGCAAAGACAGACAAACAAGCAAGGATATGGAAAGTACATCAGATGGGGATGAGAATGAGAAGGACGTTACTTACTATTGAACTGGAGGGTGCCTTGCTGATCAGGTGATGTCTGAAGGACATGAAAGAAACCAGAGAGTCATGTAGGTTTCTACAAGTAGGGGAAGTGTTTCAGACGGAAGAAAGAGCCAGAGCAAGGCCCTGCCATGGGCATGTGACTAGAGTCCCTGAAGTACAATAGGAAGCCAGAACAAAGTGAATAAAGGAGACAGCAGCGAGAGGTGAGGTCAGAGAGAGTCAGAGGGCTCGATCAGATAGAACTTTGGTTTATTGGGGATCGCTTGGCTTTACACTGATTTATATAGACACCCATTGGATTTCTTGAATAGTTGGCTGTGCTGTTAGGAAAAAAGGAGATAAGGGAGAATGCTATGGTTTGGTGCTTTGGGTTGGGCGTGCCATTAGCTGTGAAAGGGAGAATGCTACGGTTTGGTGCTTTGGGTTGGGCGTGCCATTAGCTGTGAAAGGGGGGCAGAAATTAGAGCCCAGTGTGGGGAAGTCATTAACTAGAATGAGGAAGAATAAGAGTCAGAGGGCTGGGAGTAGAGGACACTGGGCACTGATTGATTGGGATATGGCACTTCTAGAAGGTTAAGGGAAGGGCATGGAAGATACGAAGGGATGGGAGGTGAGTTTGGGGTGCAGAAGAGTGGAGCTGGGAACATAGATCACACTTTTGGTCTTGCATTATGCCTGATAGTTTTATGTCAACTTGATATAAGCTAGAGTTATCTGTAAGGAAGGGCTCTCAGTTGAGAAATGCCTCCATAAGGTCTGGCTGTAAGACATTTTCTAGTTACTGATGGGGGAGGGCCCAGCCCAGTGTAGGTGGAGCCATACCTAGGCTGGTGGTCCTGGGTTCTGTAAGAAAGCAGACTGAGGAGCATGACAGTAAGCAGCACCCCTCCATAGCCTCTGCATCAGCTCCTGCCTCCTTGTCTGAGTTTCTGTCTTGAATTCCTTCAGTGATGGACTGCAGTATGGAAGTGGAGTCTAAGCCAAAGAAATCCACTCCTCCCCAACTTGCTTGTTCATCATGGTGTTCCATCACAACAACAGAAACCCTAACCAAGGCAAGTCCATCCCACTAATGCCTTGGCTTTGGTTTTGGACGTTTCAGACTCCCAGATGTAACAGGTACAAAACCAGCCCATTGACCATCAACATCTGTTCTTCCATTTCAGCAAGTTGAGTCACCATCTTCCCAGAAAACCAAAGATGTTTCTGCACCCTCCCATTGCCTACCAACCCCTAAGTCAATTTATCAATCAACAACATCAGCAGCACTGTCCTTCTATAAAAGGGATTTCAAATCCTGTATTCTCCCCACGATCACTGCACCAGGCCAAGCCTTCGTCACCTCTTACCTGGTATGGGCAAATCCTCCACATTCCTGTATCCATTCCTACTCTATAGTCTGTCCTTCACTCAGCAAGCTGAGTAAATAGTTTCCTCTGTGTGCGCATGTGTGCCTGTGACTGTGTGTATAATGTGTACTTGCATGATGGGTGTGCACAAGCCAGTGGGTGGCTTTGGGTATCCTTCTTGATCACTCTTAACCTTATTTCTTGAGACAAGGTCCTCCATTGACCCTGGGGATCACTGACTAAGCAGTACTGACTGGCCAGTAAGAATCCTGTCTCTATCTCTCCAGCACCAGGATTACAGGTACACCCTAGAAACCGGGCTTTTTACTTGCCTTCTAGGGGATAGGACTTGGGTCTTCATGTATGCAGCAAGCATTTTATTGAGTGAGTCATCACCCCAGCCTCATTGGTTGATATGATCTTACATATCCACCAAGTCACATACTCCTTCAAAACAGGACTTCTGAACCACAGCTATAGGCTTCAAAGTTCTGCATGTCAAAGTCTTTCTACTTGTGGAGAGAAATTCAGTCCCATACTCCTGCCAGCATCTCTAACACACTGTTGCCAAATAGCTGAATACTGACTGAGATGCATGCTGACTTACAATCTTTGCTTCTTATGGTGGCGGAACATCCCTCACATCCAGCCTCAAGCCTAGCAGGTCCTTTACAAAAACATGAAGTCCATATTTTATTTTATTTTATTCTTTATGTTGGAAGGTAACTATTCTTACCAGATTAGTGACACACTCCTTCAATCCTAGAACTGAGATGGATGAAGCAAGAATTTTTGACTAACCCAGGAGAACATAGGCAGTTCAAGGAAGCCTGAGATATATAAGGAACCCCTGTTTAAAGCAAGCAAACAAACAAATGAATATCCCCGTTTTCTTGCTTCATGCTTATTGCTCAATTTCTTTGTCTCAAAAGTGTAAAAGAGGGGTTGGGAGATGGCTCAGTTAAAAAAGCACTTGCCCACAAATGTGAGGACCAGAGCTTGTGATTCCCCCAGCACCCTATATTAAAAAGCTATGTGGGTATGGTAGCCCACTTTAGATCCCAGCACTCAGAGGTAGAGACAGGGGACATTCAGAACCAGCTAGCTAGCCAGACTGGTTAAATTGTCATGCTCTGGGCTCAAGAGAGAGGCCTTGACTGAGGTGGACAGGGATCAAGAAAACACTGGACATCAATCTTTGGTCTCCATATACACATGCATATATACCCCCACACATATGTGAACACACATACACACATATATGCACACCATACACACATACACAAGATGTAAAGGATATGTTTAGATTATGTCTATTTCATTAATGTTCTTTCTTTTTTGAGAAAATAATGAAATTTTTCATTTAAGAATAGGGAATTTGGGCTGCTGTGCTGGTTAGTTTTTGTCACCAACACAAGCTAGAGTCGCCTGTGAAAAGAAAAACATCAATTGAGAAAATGCCTCCATCAGAGTGCCCTAAGGGCAAGCCTGTGGGAGCATTTTCTTGATCAGGGAGAGCCCAGCTCATGCGGTGGGGCCAATCCTTTGGAGGTGGCCCTGGGTTGGTTGTCTAAGAAAGAAGGCTGAGCAAGCTCTGAGGAGCAAGCCAGTAAGCAGTACTCCTCTATCACTACTGCTCCAGTCTCCTGCCTTGGTTTCCCTCAACTGTTACCTGGAAATATGAGGTGACATAAATCCTTTCCTTTTCAGGTTGCTCTTAGTCATGGTGTTTACCATAGCAACGAAAACACCAAACTGATAGAGCTGTGGATGTTGCTAAGTGGAAGTGTGTTTAGAATGTGCAAAGGCCTGGGTTTGACTACCAGCAACAACAACAACCACACACACACACACACACACACACACACACAATTAGCAAAGTTTTGTTAGATAAATGTTTTATAATCCTGTATCCTCTAACTGCCATTTCCCTGCCTTTTTTATATTTAACTCCCACTACTGATGGCTTTTCCACACTGAGGAGAAAAACTGAAATTGTGCGACTCAAAACAGGACCGTGACCAGCACAAGCAGACAGATTACTGGAGCTGCCTCTCACGGCCATCACCAGACCCCTCACTAGTGCCCAACAAGATGAACCCTGTGGAATTGTAACAGAAGCATGAAATGTCCATTCAGGGACACACACAGCTCTGTCCTCAAGAAAGAGGAACCACAAGGATGCAGTCTAGAAAGAACAAATAAGATTAGAAGCAATAGTCTGGCCTTGATGTTCTGTCAAGTTCTTAGTAGAATAGATCAAAGTTCGTCTTTATTTCACAGTCCAAAAGGAAAAGTAATGCCTGCAGCCAAAAAAGTCACTGCTAATTCAATTTTCCTTTTCTATTGTGTGTGTGTGTGTGTGTGTCACTTAACACCTCTGGATTTTGTAGCTCCCCACTGTCTGCTGTGTTTCTTAATCCTGTTAGGTCTGAACTTCATGGCCAGTTGCTTCAATCTTAGAAAAAACATAAATAAGACCCAGTGGGCCACCCTCTGACCTCTCCGGATTTGTGTTAGGAAACTTGGAATTACTGGGTATCTGGAATCTCGGGGGATATAAGCAGCCACTGGTTGAAGTCTTTCCCAAAATGTCTGCCTTTCTCCTTTCCCCTCTGTGTTCTGAATTCCACAAGGAACATGGGGTGGGAGTGGGAGTGGAACATGGAGCATCAAGCTTTTCTTTTTCTCATTTTGTATATGTGTGTCTTTGTGAATGTGTGGTGTCCGCATGTGTTTGTGGGTGCTTGCACACAGATAATATGTGTACACATACATCTTGGGGTCAAAGATTGATTCTGGTTATCTTCTTTAATGGCTGTCTGCCTTATTTTTTGAGAGAGGGTCTCTGGTTGAGACTGGGTCTCACTGGCTAGCTGGCTGTACAATGAACTTCAGGGATCCATCTGTCTCTGCCCCTTCCCCCAGTGCTGGGATTACAGGCATGCACTAGCATGTCTAGCTTTAAAAAAAAAAAAAAAAAGATGTATTTATTTATTATGTATACAATGTTCTGCCTGCATGTGTCCTTGCAGGCCAGAAGTTGGCACCAGATCTTATTACAGATGGTTGTGAGCCACCATGTGGTTGCTGGGAATTGAACTCAGGACCTCTGGAAGAACAATCAGTGCTCCTAACCTCTGAGCCATCTCTCCAGCCCAGATAGTAGGGTTTTGTTTGGTTTTTTGTTTGTTTGTTTTTGTTTGGAGACAGGGTTTCTCTGTAGCTTTGGAACCTGTCCTGGAACTAGCTCTTGTAGACCAGGCTGGCCTCGAACCCACAGAGATCCGTCTGCCTCTGCCTCCTGAGTGCTGGGATTAAAGGCTTGCGCCACCACCTCCCAGCCGCATGTCTAGCTTTTATGTGGGTCCCGGGAGTCCAAAGACAGGTCCTTATGCTTGTGGAGCAAACACTTTACCAACTGAGCCATCTCCCCAGTCCTACAGTAAGCTTTTCTAACTTGTATTAACCTAGGCTGGCCTCAAACTCCAGATCCTCCTTCTTCAGTCTTCCGAGTGTTGAGATTACAATCACCCTTATCTTAATCACAAGAGTTGATGCCTTTGGGTCAGATCGGAGTTAATTCAACAATGCCCAGGGTTCAGGCATGGTCGTGGTTGAAACAGTATGGGGCCCTTTAAGGTTGGTGAAAAATCATTAAACATATAAAGCTTCCAGAATTTGTAATCCAAATCTATAAACAGATTTCCATACACTGATGTAGAGAAGGCTCAATTATCATTCATTGCAGCTCTGTTATTGTCAGAGCATCTGAGCTGAGGCCAATCGGCAGCCGGATTCCCGCTTCTCCACTGTGCCCCAACTGAAGCTCAAAGTGAAGGGGACAGGAGACACACATTGAATAATTCAGGTCCTAAATCGCCCCCTGAGCTCCCTCTCAATAGTGTCTCATTCTCTGTAGATCCGGATGGTTCTGTGCACATCTATGGGTTTGAATCACGAAATTACCTCTATTGATTTCACTGGAGTGTGTGATATAAATTTACATTCTATCTTCCTGGCCTCACGCTTAAATGCCAATAAGTGTTCCTTCCGAACAGCCAAGAACACACCCAACCTTCAGCTTGCTGTGTTGTGAGGGTGCCTCTGCTGCATTGGGTACACTCTGCAGGGACTTTTATGGTCAGAATTTTAATATTTAAAATGTTATTTGTAAATGGCTTCCAACCTACAGCGAATGAGAAAACAGCCATCTATGTGTCCAGCACCTAAATCATCTACGTGTGCACATTTTTCCATATGTACTTTTGACTGCCTGTAACTGGAACAATAGAAGCAAAGTGAGAGAAACTCCCAGGTTCACCTTACAGCCTGCTACCTCCTCAATTTGTGTGGTTCTTTCTCCCAGGAATGAATGTTCCAGTATTTTATTACACACACACACACACACACACACACACACACACACAAAGGGGGGGGAGGAGAGAGAAATATATTTGTAATATATATCTATATATCTATATCTACATCTACAATCACTTAAAATTTACAGAAGGCTTACTGGGTTCTGCTGCATGGTGACAGAGAGGGCTTACATCAAAGGATCAAAAAGCAACATTTCTATGGAACTACACAATGGCATTTTATTCAGCCATAGAGAAGAATAGAACTGTGTCACCAGGAGGAAAGTGAACTGAATGCCGCTCATCACGCTATTCACTAAATAAGCCAGGCTCAGAAGGACAAAGGCAAACAGGTTTTCTCTGGCGCGTGTACGCTGACCAGCCAGTCTGCAGCGCTGTCTACCAGCCCGAAGCAGCGCTGGAGGCTCTGTCACCTCTCATCCCTCTTGTGCCTGTCACTGGAGAGCGTCCACATTTCTGCCATACTGGTCAGTGCAAAGGAAACCCATTCCCCTCTTCCACTGGAAATGACCTTCCCGCTTCCACACAAGCGACCGGAGCTGGGGTCTGCATGTGCCGCTGGATGCGCTTTTTGTCTTTTTATGTCAGAATGTTTAACAATTTCTAACAAATGCTTTTACATTGGGTCTTTTGTGTTTGCTGAGATTGTTTCATAGCCTGGGGAAATTTTAATAACTCTTCCAGGTGTGCATAACAGCAATATATTCTAATTTTATCATCTATATCCTTAACATGTGATTAGACTAAGCTTATTAATTGTGGCATTTAGAACTTCAATATCCGTATGTACTTTTCATTTTCTTGATCTATCTGTTTCTGAGAAGTGTTTATTAAAATATCCCTCTGTGGCTGCAAAACTGTCATGTTTCTTTCAGCTCTATCATTTTGGATTTATATGTTTTAAAGTGGTGTTGTTTGTTGCAAATAGCTTGGGGGCAATTCTCTCTTAGAGAAACCCATACCCACGCCCTTGGATGTGTCTTAATTCCCTTCATAGAGACTCTCTCTTTCTCATGTTTAGCATCTATATTAAAAATCTTAAGGATAGCTTGTGAAGTTTCTCTTAAATATATATTTAAGAGACCAGTTTTATGTCCAGTTTTAGTCCCCAATATACTAAGTTGTCTTAACTAGAATTCCATCACGGTTGATGTTGCTCTGTTGGCTTCTTTTGTTAGTTTGTCAGAAACAGCTTCTCCCTTCTCATTACTTCCAAAAGTTGCTTTTCAGGTGTAGGTCTAGCGATTAGCATATGGGAATATTCGGGGCTTTAAGCCAATTCAAGCGTGCATGGGTACTAGTTGATGGCTGTAACCCACTTACATGGATTGTGATTTCTGGGACTGCTGGATTTTTATCATCTCGTTGTGTGTGTTCTATTCTGCTTTCTGTATTGTGTAGTTTATGGCCCCTTCCATACTGAAGAGTTAGGCTCCCTCCCCTCCCCCCTGCCACCCAATCCCACACTTCCTGAAGCCAGGCTCTGGTCTTCCCATAGTTACCCTTACTTTGTTAACGTGGGGACTTCACCACTATAGTTGCCTGTTTCTGCTATCCTCCAGAGCAGCATGGATTTTAGAAACCACTAACTGCCATCTCCTCCTCCTGCTCTTTTTCTAACTGTTCATTTTACATCGCCTCGTCTTTACTCCAACTCACATCAATGCTGTAGGAGAAATGCTTCCTTAGAGGCGCTCTGGTGTGTAGGCTCATTCTCATCACCCATTTACTAAGATGCGGGCTTGATGCAACTAAGCTCTCTCCCTTCTCTTCTCTCTAGAGATGCCTTTCTGTTATCTTCATTTTTGATATTTAAGCTGGGTAAAGTGTTCTAGGTCGACACTCCCTTTCCAAGATATCAAAGAGATTGGTCTGAGTTGTGGCTGTGGCTAGCCATCTGTTTTTTCCTTCAAGGTAATTTCATTGTCTTTTATCTCTGGGGATTTTTTACAGTTCTTCTTGTCTTTAATGTTTTTTAGCTTCACTTTGACATATCGGGTGCTTCATGTTTTTATCCCCTTTAGAGCTCTGGTGTGCCTCCGGAGTCCTTCTCGTTGAATGGTGACTGTTTTTCACTCTCTCAAGTCTTTTCTTCCAAAACCTTTCTCATATTCTGTTCTACATAGTTCTTATCTGTTTGGTCTCCCTCTTCTTTTCTGTGACATTCATCTTCATTAATATTCTCTGCTTTATCTCATATCTTAACAATCCTATTTAATTTTGCTAAGTCTGGTATTCAACACATTTATTATTGGGGTTTGCTTTCCTGAATCATGTGTATTTTATTAGGACCCATTTAATTTGTCTTGCTCTCAAATTTGCTTTTCAGTATTTTCATGCTTAAGCAAGCATGGGCAGCCCGTTTGTGGCAGTTCTCCAGTTGTTCCTATCCAGGGCAGTCCTAGATGCTTGTGTTATTGTCAGACCCAAGGTTCCAGAGTCTTCCTTTATGCATTTTTTGGACCTTCCTCTTCACCTTATCCTGTGTACTCCTCCAAGCAGTGCTATCTTCGGGTATCTGTTGTCATTCATTCTCATAAAATGGCCGAAGTATCTCAAGTGCCATTGTCGTATCCTGTAGTTTACTTCCTTCTGCAGATGGAGATGTTTCTCGATGTCATCTTTGCGCAGCCTATCTCTTCATGTGACTCCTAGAATCCTCCTGAGACATGCTGTCTCAAACACATTTAGCCCCTGTTCTGAGGAGCGTTTCATTGTCCAGGTTTCTGAGTTGTAAGGAAGGCAACTCAAGACAAGTATCTCACGTACTTGTGATTTTGTTGTCGTTATGTCTCTTGCTGACCAAGCCTTTCCTAGTGCCTGGAATGCAGCCGTCGCTTTGCCTATTCACCTCTTGATGTCTGAACTAGTTCCCTTCTTTGAACGGAGGTTTCCTTCCAGACAGACAAAGTTGACTGTTTGCTTGAGGTTCTGATTCTTTATTACAATGTTAAAATCCTTGTGCACCCTTCCCATGTGTTGTATCTCAGTCTTCTCGATGTTGGCTTTCATACCAAGGTTTTAACTGACTTCCACCACTCTATTTACCATGGCCTGCAGCTCATTTGGACTTTGAACAAGTAGTGCTGTATCGTTGGCGACACGCAAGTTATTGATTCACACATCACCTATCTGCATAGCTATCTCCTCATCCTCCAGGGCTGTCACTATTATTAATTTCAGGAATATATTAAAGAGTAGTGGTGAGAGGATGCATCCCTACAACACTCCTACAATCGTGTCCAATTTCTATATCCTAGTGGGGATTATTTAATGTTACGGGCATTTTATGGCGCTCGGGAATATAGTAGTTACTGGAGAAAGGTTTTGCATCAGTGCCTGTAAGGATACATCAGGGTTGCTAGTATAGAACAAGTTTGTAATGTTAGCCAATCATTTGAGAATTTGGACAGCCTGCACTTAAAAACCAAACTTAACTTGCTAAGTGACCCCATAGTGTAGGCTTCGCATTTTGGCTTCTCATGGATAAGATATTTTGCAAATTTCCAATTAAGGTTCTAACCTTAGTGATAAGTTCAACAACTTTTCTGGTCAGGATCAATGGACACAACCCTTCTCCCCTCACACATCAAGGATCTAGCATTAACTCTCCCAGACCTCAGTTTTCAATACTGCCCACCATCCTTGTGGGAATAGCAGATAGTACTAAAACGGATAAAGATTTGCCTTCAATGACCAATGGTGCTGACCTCAACACAAAGGTTGTCTCCATTCACCATGTACATGCTTTTCTGTTGAGCACCATCCAAGACATCACAAATCCATCATCTAACGCAGATATGCAACAAGAAGCCCTTTGCTACTTCATTCTCCTTCAGCTCAGCCTTGTCACAAAAGGCTCTTTCCTTACAAGCTTTGCATCGCTCTGATCTGTGGATATTTAAACTTTGGTCTTCCCAAGGGCCATGCCACGTCCTTCTTTTCCAAACAAAGTCCTTGTCGTTTTCTCTCTACCGCTCTCTTTCTGTCTCTCCCAGTATCTCTCCTTTATCTCTCTCCCTTCTCTAACTTTCTGTATCTCTCTTTCGCTCTCTTTTCCCCTCCTCTGCTTCCATGCTGGTACCCTCAGTCCTCCTCATCTAGAAGAGCCAATTCTAGGTCTCCCCCTTTCTTGGGCTAATCTTCCTTGCCTGGGTTTTATGTCTCTTTTCCCTAAAGGCCAAAACTTAGAAGTAAAAAAAAAAGCCTCAAAGGAAACCCTGGTTTCTATTTCTACACTGCTACAAACATCCCACACAGAAGGAGCTCGGCGTGCTCCCTGAGTGAGTCCAAGCAAGGGATGATGGGAAGGGAAGGAAGAGGGAAGCGGCTGTGGCAGAGCCATTGGTGAGTCCCTATGCCTTTCTGAGAAGTGTCAAAGGGGCCTCAGCTGCGGAGTCTGACACTCCTGGTTTGACATCCCGGTCAGGCACTGCCTGCACCAGTGTGAATTAGTCTGGCTCTACGAACTTCACAGAAGCTGCTTCCTTGTTCTAAGTGACGAATAACTAGATCGTGTGCCCTGTAGGCAGTAAATGAAACAGCACACTTAAGGCATCGCTAGACAGTACTCAACTAAGGATGATTCAGTTTCCATATTTTAAGAACTTTACCATGATGCAAAAGAGTTGAGCTTCAAATCTTAAGTTTGCCCTTTTCCTTTGCTAGGAATAAGAAGTATGAACTCCAGGGCCAGTCAGGAAAACAACCAATGGTCTACAGTGCCCTGTGTCACTGAGCTGCCATGTGGAGTGGATTAAAAGAATTAAATGCTCAACTGAAGATATTTTCAGAGTATGATGGACTTATAAGACATAACCCACTGTAAGCCAGGGATCACCTATACGGTGTGACCTAGCAGGCTGTAACTTCATTGCCCGATAACTGGTGGTGGCCTTTATGAACACATGAGCAATGTTAGAAATTCACTTTTTTACTTGGGGCTGGGTGACCTTGAATGAGTTGTTTACTCTTGCAATCCTTTCGCTCCCTCATCTGCCATAAATTGCATGGGGTATCATTTTCAATAACAGTACTTCCAAGCCCATTATACAGGCTGTGGGTCCCTTACCGAAAATTCTAAGTATCAGAAATGTTGTGGCTTTTAAATTTTTTTAAATTTGGAATATATATATGTGTGTGTGTATGCATATATGTGTATATATATACATATAGATATATCTGAAGGCAGTTCTAAGACTGAACCTCATTTATGACTCATCTACATCTTAGACATAGAGCCGAGAGATAATTTTACAGAATATTTTTAGTATTCCTGTGTTTCGAATGCAGCCCCTCATATGAAATCAGGGCGGACTTTAGAGCATTTTAGATTTCAGATCTTTTTGGCAGGGATGATGCTCTTGGTTTCATCAGGTCCCTTTTAGAATGCCCAGCTTCTCATGACTGACCACCACAAACATATTTGCATTTTTTTCAAAGTGACTTCATTACCTACTTTGTCACCCAAGATTTAAGAGGCTGATTTCTCCCCACTATAGTGGATGAATAGCTGGGCAAGATCATTTTTATCTTACCATCTTCATAAAGACATAAAGCCCTGCTGACCTTCCAGGTACTTGGGAATGTTTGTTGAATGAGCAAGTGGAGGAATAAATGGAAAAGAATAGTATGGGGTGCTCTGTTTCTGAAATGTGCGGCTCATACCTGCCAAGTTCCTGCCTGCTTCTGGTTTCCCACCTTAGTTCCAGTTAATGAACATTTACTTTGTTCTCTGAGTGTGTGAAGGGGTGTATGTGTATGCAGATGCATGTGTCTGTGCATGGGTGTGCAGAGATCACTGTCTTCTGTTCTTGTTCTCCACCATATCTTTTTGAGACAGGCTCTCCCACTGAACTGTGAACTTCCTGATTAGGCAAGATGACGAAGCCTCAAGGATCCTCCTGTCTCTGCTTCATAGTGCTGGGATTACACGCACCCACTACCACACCTGTTTGTTTATGTGAGCGCTAGGGATCTGAACTCATGCAGCAAGCCATCTTCTCACTCTCTCTAGATGCTTCATATGGGGAAAATCCTTGTCATTTTCCAGCCAGTAAGTGATTGGCCTCACATGAGGCTGATAAAGGTGATGCTCAGATCCCGGGGCCCCGGTAATCACCAAGAGAAATGCAGCTAAAGGCAACAGAAGAACCAGCTAATACCAAATATGACCGCCCAGACTTCAAGGGAGTTCTCTGCTATCCAGAGAGAGACTGCGTGCCTTGGAACTTCTATGTAGGTTCAGTTCAATTTTGGACATGAAAGCAAGGGGCAGGATGGGCACTTGGTTGGAGCCCAGGAGTCCCAGGTCTAGACTGTGGGGAGAATTGTGAAGCATCAGATGCTCTTCCTGTGGTGGTTGGTGATTGGATCACAGACAAGCATGTGACTCATACTGAGCCAATGTTATTATGTGACCCCCCAAAAAAGCTTAAGCAAACAAACAAACAAACAAATCAAAACCAGCTAGCAGATAGAAACTGGCTTTAGAAGTTGGAAGCCCGGTTGGACCAGACCAGAGCTTTAAAGAGAAGGTTGAGAAAGTCCTATTGTAGAGGTCCCAGGGACACCCTTGCATCCTGTAATTCCTTGAGTTGATAATTCACTTTTCTCTGAGAGTCCAAGAACCTCTATGTCCCTGGATTCTCCCAAGACACTTCTTTTTTTCCACATAAACTAGCATGATTGGCTTTTGTTACCAGAAAAACAAACAGACTCTGAAGTACAACTCTGCCCAGTAAAGATAGCTGCCTTTACCTTGCTTAGTTTCCTTTGCTGGATTTCTCCATGATCCTTAAGAGGGAAATAGGCTGATACTTGCAGTACACACACACACACACACACACACACATCATCATCATCATCATCATCATCATCATCATCATCATCTCAACTCAAGGTGGAAAGTGCTCTAACAGTAGGACTATGGCAGTGTCCTGGGAACAAAGCGAGGAAATGTTCAGACTCTGCATGAGCTGGGAGAGGTGAGGGTCTCAAGCATCCTCAAGGGTGAGCGGGAGTTCTGGTGTATTACCAGGAACATCCGGAGGGTATTAACAGCATTAAGATGTGTTGCTAAACCATCTGAGACAGGAGACCTTCTTAGCCCTCACAGCCAAGGCAAGAGACACTGTTAGCTTGATAATTGAATGCTTCGTGCCAGAAGGTGCACACCTCACTTCTACACCAACCTATTGTCCACAACTAGCCACAGAAGGCGGACCCAGCCTTCCAGGCATCCTCCTCAGGAGGACCGAGGAGGAAACCAGATGAGGGTGAGCATGGCAAGTCCCACCAGAAGGAAATTCTCCATAACATGCTCATGTGTGACCTTGATGAAACCCTTCTCCTTCTGGCATACGTCCCCTTTGCCCTTGTGAGGCCTCATGTCTCTTGTCAAGTCTAGTGCCGCTCCTTGACAAACCAAAGGCATAAGAGACAGTCCTTCAGGTGTCTGAAAGTGAGTTTGGCATCTTTTCCTTCAAAGCTTGCTCCATCTACAGCCCTCTCTGTCGGAATTAATGCCAACTCCTTTCCCTGATTTGTCTGTATCAGCCTGAACTCTACATCCAATATGTCAGGAAGTTTTTCCAGCTCTTCCTTCAACATGCATCCAGAGTTCTTGGGGACAGAGCTATGGCTCTGTGAATGAGGTGCTCACTGAGCAAGAATGAGGACCTGGGTGTGGATCCCCAGTATTCACACAGGAAACTGGGTGTGGTGGTGTGCACCTATAACCCCAGCACTGGGGGTGGGAGGGGCAGAGGGTCACTGGTTGGCCAGTCAAGCCAAAACAGAAAGTTCTAAGTTTGCTGGGAGATACTTTCTCAAGAAATAAGGTGGACGGTCATATAATAAGATACCTGACGTCAACCACTGGCGTTTCTCACGCAGAGGCACATGATCCAGATGCTTCTCACCACTTCCCTTTTTCGTCTTCCTGCTCTGAGCCACCACCATTTCATGACTGTTCTCACTGGGTTCTTTACCGACCTTGCTGCCTCTATTCTATGATCTGCGCTCTACACAATAGAACCAGACCCCGTGGTTATTGGCCTTTCAAAGGCTCCTTTGGTCAGCCCCATAAAGAAACACAAAGTCATCTTTCCACCTCCTCTTCCACAGTGTTCTCTGATCCTTAGGTGTGGGAGCGTTTTGCAGACATATTCCCGAGACGGGGCTCCACAACTCTGCGTTGAGATTTGTTGTGGCTTTTTGAAGCTGTCTCCATCTATTGCAAAGAGAAATTTCCTTGATGAGGGGTGAGGACTACACTTATCTGTCAGTATAAGGACAAATGTTTATAGACTGTCTTTAGGATCATGATCGTTCAGTAAAGTGATGGCTCTCCTCCAATGACCGTGACTTCAGTAGCACTGAGTAGTTAGCTAGGTTCCCAGGACCAGGCTTGGTTTCCCTCTTGTGGGTCCTAAACCCAATTAGAGAGTTGTTGGTACCAAGGTATGCAAGCCATTACTGTACCCTTAGGGTTATTGTGACACAGTGATCATTACAGTGTTTACAGGTGTTCTAGCAGGTAGTATTCTTGGTTGCCTCCTTCCTTTGGAAGCTCGTGTGGTGCCTTCTGGTACCATGAAAGCTAGTCCTCAGGGAGGAAACATTTGTGTCAGTTCCACATCAGGGCTCTCTGTGCCCTGTGTCTGAAATGCATGGTTTCTTCTGCAATAGGGACTTACCTTCTACCTCTGGGGGTAGCCAAAGGCCATAGCAATAGGCTGTCTGTTTTGGGAGTCTCTTGGACAGTTCTGACCAACAACTCAAAAAAGCGCTTCTTGTTTTATCTTTGGCACAGTGGCTGCCCCTTCATCTACTGCTATTTCAGTCAGCAATTGTGCTCCACAGTTACCAGCCCTGCTTCTCTGGCAGCGGCCTGGCCACTCGGGCCACAGCCTGGTAGGAAATCTGTTCCTTCAGGCACCAGTTCTGCCCCTGCCGCTAATGGTAACTTTAACTAAAGCTCTATTGTTCTATTTATAAATAAGACTCAAGATTCAAAGGCTGGGGTGAATACCTGCTGGCTCAGAGAGGTTTAATAGCAACTGGCTAAGCTCCTCTCCTTGCTAGCATCCCTGAAAGAGTGCGTCCTTCAGCTCTGCCAAAGAATGCCATGTCACTCCAGATCCCTCCTCTACTTCCAGTGTGCCTCTCTGTCTCTTCCAGAGGCCCTCCGATGCTCTAGGATTACTTTCTGTCAGAGTAACTAGTTGTTGCTGTCTAGTTGCTACTTAGCCTCCTGTTCCAAAGTTAATTTTATTTAATTAATTTAAATGCAAACTTGGGATTCGCAGTATGATTGGATATCCCCCAATGGCTTCTTGTGGCTGATATTTTAGTTTTGTTGGTGGATTTTGACTCTTGTAGGGCACACCATCAGCCCAAATGAAAAAAGTTCATTAAAACCATATATGTATATTTATCTACAGAATTGCATGTTTATAGGAGATCAGGGATTCTGCTATAAGGTGGTATATCCCAGAAATATCAGAAGGCACACCCAGAAAGGCTCACCAACATGACTGCCTAAACATGGGAAGAACAACAACACCGCCAATGGACATGCAAACACGGGTAGGGAAAAGCCCACAAGGCAGCAGTCCTACACAAAAGCTACTGAGGAAAGCTGGGAGTGGGAGAGGTGGTCCACCCCAGGAAGAGCACATGAATTGTTGGTCCAGTAACAAACACACACACACTAGCATTACATGGGCTGAGCAGGCTATATTTAGAAATATATATGTACATATACATATATGCATGCAATAACAATTAATGAAAGAAAAGGCCATGGATCTGAAGGAGAGAGGAAAAGGGTACATGGGAGGGTTTGGAGGGAGACAAGGGAAGACACAAATGTAATTATATTATAACCTCAAAAAATTTTAAAGTATAAAAAACAAATAAAAATTAGGCTAGCAATACCAATCGAAAGAGGCTTTATTGGGATGCATGTGTGAACACAAGAGAGATGAGGCAAGGGAAGGGACCCTGAGGAAGTCTGGCTGCTGTCCCGCACAGGCACACTTGACAATTGTTCCGTGAAATTTGGGATTTCTGCATATATCCTGCCTATCTTCTGTTCTCACCACAGTTCACCCTTGACCCAGAATCTGTTCATTCATTCTGGGTCCATCTGAAAGTGGTTTGCAAAAGACAACAGAGGATCACCGCATCCTAAGAAGGTGACAAGCCAGTCCCTAGTCAAGCACTGTGCAGGTGCTGGGGTTGTGGGAATGGCTTCCACATACTTAGAAGAAAGTGGGTTGTTGTAGCATAATTATCTTAAACGAGGCAGTGGGGTGAAGGACAGGAATCTGGGCCTTCCCATTCCATCTCATAGTAATGATGTCTCAGACATTTATTCTTCTACTCCAAACTCTATGGTGGGTCGGTCTCCATTGCATTCAAAGGAAAAGACAAAATCTTCACAATAACCTGTGACCCTGCATTGTGAGTTCTTCCTGCCTCACTACATTCCCACTTGGATCTCCTCTTCCCATCCCTCCCCCATCTCTCCTGCGGAACCCACTTCCTTCCTGCCCCTCCAGAGATGAACTCCCCAATTTCAAGGCCTTTACTCTTGCTGCTGACTCTTGCCCCAAAGGACTTCACCCCCAAATGTCACAACCTTAACTTCTACTCGTCTTTCAAGCAGCAGCTAAAGCTCACACTCTCGGCCGTGCATCCTTTGGTCGCTGTAGGTCCATCTCACCCATGCTCCAGCTACAGCAACCATGCTAGTCCACTTTTCTACATGGCAGCTTTATCATCTCCTAATCAACTATACCATGGCTCTCTACTATTTCAACTTGTGACCCTTTCACCTGAAGGATTTTTATGCAACCCCAGATACATAAAATAGGTATACGACTCAAATATTTCCTGACAGTAAATCATAAAATGATTTAAGACAGTTCTTTGCTATGCATATAATTTTATCATTTATTAAAAACTGAATATTAACAAGATGGGTCTACTTGTTAACTTCTTCCATAAAGAATTAAATCTTGCCTGAATGTTTGATGCTCCAGGGTAAAAAGCATATTTAACATTTTGCAGAGTTAACTGATATTTTGATTTTATAGTTGTCCATGTTGAAAATGCTACTTTGTGTGAACATATAGCACAAAATGGCAGAAGTAAATTTAGGGCTATTTCAGGTTTTTTTCCTTGAAATTATGTCCATATTTTTAAACAGAATTCACTGACCAATGTTTTAGAGAAACTCATCAGCAACTCAAACAGGAAATCTTAAAACCAAGCATTCTAAAGCAATACAACCCAAAGTTACTCTAATTTTATACTTACGTGCTGAAGAGTGACAGTGAAATG
Organism: Ondatra zibethicus; assembly: GCA_004026605.1. Taxonomy (NCBI): domain Eukaryota; kingdom Metazoa; phylum Chordata; class Mammalia; order Rodentia; family Cricetidae; genus Ondatra; species Ondatra zibethicus. Next base: position 193,729 of record PVIU01001833.1, read on the forward strand.
TTATTGTCTTTGTTTTCTTCATCTGAGTAACTATGTGTCTGTAAGAGCAGGAAAGGTTTAATACACAGTAGAACCACTACCGGGCATGATGCCCAGTCATGGCAAAGATCAGGCAAGGGGTGTTGGCAACATTGTGGGCAGTGAATGGCACTATGGCATGTGTGGGCAGTGAGTGGCGTGATGGCATGTGTGGGCAGTGAGTGACATGATGGCATGTACGGGCAGTGAGTGGTGTGATGGCATGTGTGGACAGTGAGTGGCGTGATGGCATGTGTGGGCAATGAGTGGCGTGATGGCATGTGTAGGCAATGAGTGGTGTGATGGCATGTGCGGGCAGTGAGTGGCATGTGTGGGCAGTGAGTGGCGTGATGGCATGTGCGGGCAGTGAGTGGCATG
>PVIU01001834.1:0-193734 GCA_004026605.1 Ondatra zibethicus
AGAATAGAAATATAAGAAAAATAATTAAAAATTCTACCATCTAAATACTGTGGGGGGTGGGAGCACAGCCTTGCCAGCTTTTTAGCTCTGTTGTTACTTTTGAAAAAGGAAAATTCCCTGAGGACGGAAGGCTATGAAAACAGCTGAAACTTCACGACTTCTATCAGTTAGCACAGGTTGTTCCTGTGTGTCCTTCCAGCCCTTGCCCCTGAACTACAGACCCTCCTATGGGCCTCTGCAGGACACAGGGCATCCAGGGAGGCAATAACAACCCGAGCTTCTCACTGGCCTCTACTTCTGCCACGCTCAGTCAGCCCCTCCCAGGCTCCTGGACACCTTACCCACAACATTCCTGGACCACCACGGAGGACTCCAGTTTGCAACCCTTGCATGCGCCTTTTGTCCTGAGCTGGTGGGCAGATCCCTTTATAGCACAAACCATGAAAGCTTCGGGGATTTGGTTTGAATTTGAATCATCTGGCTTTAAAGTAACTATAGAAACCCCAAAATGATTTATATGGTGATTTTTCTACTCCAATTTCATTTGTTGTCTGAACTATTTTCTGGTCCTTAATCCTACATAATCTGTCATGGTTGTCATCTGAACACGCGTGCTTGCACGTGGCGGCCTCATGAACTCCGGGGCAGCAGCTTCCTCCACTTTGGCTCTCTAACACATCCTGGTACTTCCCGTTTCTGGTTCTGTTGTACTCTGTGGTCCTTGCAAAATGTGAGTTGACTCGTGGAGGCTGCATCTCAAACTGTTGGTATAGTAACACTGCTTCATACAATCGTCAGAGTCTAACAAAAAAAGAACCGAGTTGCAGTTTTGTAGAAGGTGTGAAGCTTCTATCAGTTAGCACTGACTCCAGGAGAGAAAGCTGAAGCCATGCATAAGGCTCTCCTTGTGTTAGGGGGGAGAGTGCCCCCAGCCTTTCTTCAGGGTCACACAGTATTCCACCCGCAATGCTGAGCGCCTTCATTTGGTGGCTTCACTGTGTTTAGACAACATGGTCTATGAGAAGCTTAGCCTGGAAAAGTTGGGGTTCTTAATCAAGAGTACATGGGAATTTCTTAGACAAACATGGACTGTATACATTGCCCAGTAAGGAATTTATCAATGGACACAGGACAAACCTTTCCTGTTATAATAAGAACACTATATCATAAACTTTAAAAGGAAAAGCAAGTAGCGATGGAGAAAATCAACACAAACCCCTTCATCCCAGAGCCTGATCAGCCTTCTCCGTGTCTCCAGAGCTCCGTCCTGAGCCTTGGTGATCCTTGTCCGTCTCCCCAGCACTAGGATTAGAGATGTGCACCACCACACCTAGTTTTCCTGTGAGTGCTGGGGATCAAGGCCAGTACCTCTTGGGTTTTTTGTTTGTTTGTTCATTTTGTTCTGATTTTTCATGACAGGGTTTCTCCGTGTAACAGTCCTAGCTGTGCTGGAACTCGCTTTGTAGACCAGGCTGGCCTCTAACTCATAGAGAGCCACCTGCCTCTGCCTCTGCCTCTGCCTCTGCCTCCAAGAGCTGGGATTAGAAGCGTGAGCCACCACTGCCCGGCCAGGACCTCTTATTTATGTGGCAAGCATTTTACCGACTGAGCCATCTCCCGAGGTCCTTCCTCATTTTCTTTAGTCTGCTTGTGTCTTCTGGAACATAAGTGAGGCAGCCCCAGAACCAAGGCAAGACTGCATAGAGTGGACCAGAAAATGGGGAGAGCCTGCGATTGCTGCAACCCCAGGAGACCTGGAGCTGCAGTGCCTTTCACTTGTCCTGTGTTGGCACCTCAGATAAAAAGGGTTTGCTTCTGGATGGCGCAAGGAACCCCCAAAGCTAACGATGAGGGGCTGAGTTCTTTAGGGCTCGCTGGAGCAAAAGAAATTCTGAAATGGTCATAGCAAACAGACGATTCCCAATCTTATTAATATTTAAAGCCTTTCTTCTTGCAAATTCATGCCGTGCATCTTAAGATGTGCTCGGAGGCTAACCACGGATGTGCTGGCTGAACACATTTTAAAAATCTATTTATTCCCACACAAAAAAAGCAAAACAATAAATAAAGACTCCCAGGGCTGAATGAACAGTGTTCCCGCCTCCTCCATTATTTTATATTATTTTGCACAGAATTTCAGGTGTGGGAAAAAAACAGAAATCCCTTCTGTCTGAAACACACTATGATAAATCCAGCCAAAGGGCACTTTATTTGGTGGCTGAGAAGTAGAAAGAACAAAATATAGAAAAGGAAGACCAACAAAGAGCTCCCGATTGGGCATGCATGTATGACTTTGCAAAGCTGGGTGCTCCCAGCTACTCCTCCACGATGCTATGCATTGCCTCCTATGTATGTCGAGTCAACAAGGCAACAGTGGATCAATCTACCACTCAGACAGACCATATGGACTCTTAAACATGCCTAATCTGATTGTGCTCAATGACCAGAACATGAAAATAAGGACTATCATTTGCTCTTGAAAGTCATGTATGCACCTCTCAAGTAAACCACAGCCTGAAGAGTGGATCATTGCACCAAGCTGCCTCACTGTGCAAAGGGAGGAAACTAAGGTCCAAAGCCACACTCCTAGGGGTGGCAGATGCTAAAGTCGTTGTTCATAAATGTCACATACCCTGCACTTGGCACACTGGATTCTCTCCTGGACTAAAGGGCAACTGAAAGATGTGAAGGAAGAGAGTGGAAGTATACTGGCACAATAACCTACACGAACAGTTTAAGCTCCTGGGCATCCTGGCTATTGAGGGTGTGGGAAGAGCTTCAGAGAAAAGAGCCACCCTGGCCCTTCTCTGAATGCCTGTCAGAGCAGATGGCATGATAAATGATGTATTTGCAGAGTTCCAGGAGATGGAGCATGGCCTGCGAGGGTGAGGCAGGCACCGGAAGCTTCTGATAGGATGACACATGACGCCAGAGCAATGGGTACAGGAGGCCTTGTGAGGATGTGAGATCATAAACCAGCTCTGTTGACATAGAACACTCTGGTGTGAATAGGGGCTGAGTGCTGGCACCCGAAGGCTTAGCACCTTCCACAAACAGTGTAACCATCTCTCTCTTTCTGGTGGAACTCTGACCACACCAATAGATAGATCTTAATTGTGGTTGATGCCTGGTATCTTCGGAGATGTTTTCAAACATAGACCACTGATACCAGAGGGTAGAAATTCACCTGGAAACAGGCAGAAGAAGAAGAAAGAAGGAAGGAGAATAAGCAGCACTCTGTATTATTCCAATTGATCAGAAAAGTAGGGAGTCACTGAAAAAACAAAACATTAATTTTCATAGGACCTGACCCCAATGCACAGCACAACATGCAAAGCATAAGACTAAAGATGCACACATACTTATATATCTAAGCATCATAGTTCCACTAAATAATTACTATTCCCAATGTGTGATGCACTTTGACAATTTCTGCTTTCTATGTTAAAACTGTTTTACATTTATTTCTCTTTTGTGTGTCTGTGTGGGCACCACTTATATGTGGAAGTCGGGCTTGTACATCATGCACCTTTACTTGTGAAACTATCTTGCTGCCCCTGGGCCAATTTTTTTTCCTTCTTCACGTTTTAAAAATTGACTGAACCCACTAAAATTCATTTCACATCCCACTAATATGTCACTTTGGAAACCACTGAGCTATACCACCTCTAAGAAGCCAACAAACACCAAATGGAGGATGAGAAGGTGCCCACAGGGTGTGCTCTAGCAGGAGGCGTGGCCTTTTTAGGGACAGAGGTGTAGCCTCCACTCCCCAGAACTTTGAAAGGGGAGGAAGGCTCATCCAGAAAACAAGTATTTTGAGAGCTGGCAACCATAATTAAAAACCAACATGAGTAGACAGCCACGCAGTCCTTCAGAAGCAAAACACTAGAGAAAATCTCCATGTACATGAATTATCTTCCCTTGGAGAGCTCTGGAGAGGCAGCAAGACCAGGCTAATCTCTGTAGCCTAATTATGCTAGCAATTGAAAGGGTGTTTTCTTCCTTTGCATCTGCATTATTATTTGAAGAAAATAGCTGTTAATTAAAAATGTAGCAAAACTTGCCCAGAGCTCAATGTGCCCTGGCATCCTTCAGTGCAGGGGGACCTGTCCCTCAGGCTGTGGTGGAAAGCATAGAGACCAGTCACTGCCAGCCAAGGTGGCCCTGAGAAGGTGACTGGACACATGGGGGTGTCACTCCGCCCACAGCTCGATGATGCGGCGCTGCACCACAAGCTTGAGGCTCTCTGCTCAGTTTCTAAGATCAAACCAAAATGAAGCCCAGAACTCAGTCCTGGACCCTCTCCCTCCTCATACTGCAGGGTACTGCACCTCTCTCCCCACACTCCTCCCACTCCTACTGTCCCTTCCTTCGGGGACCTGCAGTTTTCCTCACTGCTCGTTCTGATACATCGTTCTTCCACACTGACCATGCTCTTGAGTCTGAAGGCCAGTTCCCGCCTCTAGGCTTGCTTTCACGTTTCTCCTGTTAATTCTCCTTCACTCTGTAAGCTCTTTGTCCTCGCTGGGCTTTCTGGAAGATTCTCCATACATATACTTCCCAGACCACTGCATTAGTTACTCTTTCTCATGGCTATAGTAAATACCTGACCAAAACAACATACTGAAGGGTTTGCTGTGGTTCATGGTCTGAAGGGATATGGTCCACCATGGTGGCAAAATTATGGCAGCAGGAATGTGAGGCCATTGGTCACAGATTGTATATAGCCACAAAGCCATAGGAGACAGGGCTCAGCCCATTTCTACCTTATTTCCTTTATGTTCAGTCCAGGGACCCAGCCCACAGGCTACTGTTACCCACTTTAAGGGCAGGTCTTCACTCTGCAGTTAAACCTCTCAAGAAATACCCTCACAGACATATCTGGGGGTGTCTCCTAGGCAATTCTAAATCCAGTCAAGCTGACTGGGAAGATGACCCATCACAAGCATTATGACTTTCAGATTATTTTATATGCTGATGAATACCAAATCCAGACAGAGAACACAGAACAATCCTCTGTATGTCTGAGCCAGAGAACCACTAGATCTCTAGACCTACGTTCCCAAGACATACTCAGGTCCATATATGAGAACAAAATCTGCCACATCTTCTGTTGTTCTTCTCATATTGAGTTATTGGACCCACTGTCCACCCATCAGCTATTCTAAGCACTCTGGCATTCACCTCCAAGCTGGTTTGTGTCACATGTTTGAATACACATGGATTTATAATCTCTCTTATCACACAAACACTCCTTTATGCCCCCAGAGCACCTAGCATACTGTATGCATATATATTATTTAAGTAACCAAGAAGTTATTTTAGGGGTAGAATTTGAATTATACCTAGCTATGCATACAAGGAAAACTATCTTCTAAGAGCTCTTAGCATTGTTAATGGTGCTCACCTAGGGAAAAAAAGTATTAGGCTCCATTAGATAAGCAGACTACAGATTAAATCTCAATATACTCTGCATGAAGAAGGAAGGAAAAAAGTGGGCTTTTATCTGTCTAGCATCAGAGGAATAGACCTTAACGCTTTGGCTGGTTATGCCACACGCATTCTAGATCCACACAGAAGAAAGGCCAACACTGTGTTGTCTGTTTACACACCTGGCTCCTTTCCCCAAGCACCTGGATGGCAGGGACAGTGTCTGCAGGCTGTATCCCCAGTGTTCAACGTAGTCCCTGTTGAAGTGAGTTAATGAGTACATGGCCAGCTAGGCAGCAAAACTGGTCTACTGAGGCAGAAGGAGGTCTTCAAGTTGGAACTTATAATTGGGGCTGGAAAGATCAGGCCAACTATAGCAGTGCAGTGAGAGACACCCACCTGAGGGGATCCCAGAGTTCCACTGAGTAGGGACAGCCAGATAAAGAGTATGTGTGGGACAAGAATTCCTGTTCAGCTGTACAAAAGAGTTTCTCAGAAATATCACCTCGCCACCTCCTCCTATGCGGCTTCCTATAGACCTGGAAGAGGAGGGGCACTTGACGGTGGCCCTTGCCAATCTCTCAGTTAAGTGGCCCCTGAGCACCAGTTCCTTTTCTCCACTGTCACAGTATCCTGAATGACCCAGGAAAATGTGGATTTGACCTTTTCCTGGCTATTCTTTCTGGGTTTTGGTATGGACCAGAGTGAACTGCAGAGACTCGCAGGCAGCTGATGTGAAATGAGTATAGAGCTCTGTGCCTCACTGGGAGCATCTCCCTTACCATGTCCAGGACTCCTAGCTCAAAGCCTTTCCTTATTCCAGACTCAATCTCAGAAACCTCCAGAAGCTTCCCGTGTCTACCCAGAGAATAAGTCCCTCCCCTTGAGTGACATTCTGGAGGGCGTAGATGCCGCTGCGGTTCATTTCTGGCCCCGGCCACTTCATGCCACCTGCAAAACCTGTCTCTCGCCATCTCCAGAGAGGCTCCTGCCAGCCTCCTGAATTATCTCTACTGTCAGGAGCTGTCAGGAGCCTGCCTCTCCGACAAAGGCTGGGTCGAGAGTCCCAACCCACCACAAGCAGGGCCCTTCAGCATCTGGCAGAACCCCAGCTTCTCATCCCTTGGCAGGAAATGCCCCTCCTCCACTCACAACTGCAAGGAATGGCCACCTGTGATTTTCTTCCTCCCTTTTACTCTTCCCCAGCTTATACCTGTAGTGCATTCCCTGTCCCTACAGGGGGACACTCCCTGGAGAAGGATGGTCATAGTCTGTTATGATTAGCCATAAGGACTCAACCAGAGCACCCAACCCTCACCTCACCTCCACCTCTCTGCTCTCTCTTTCCTGGTGTTATGACCCAGTGAGATTAGGAAATCACTGGCCAAGTGCTCACCACTGTTACCAGCATTAGTCTGATTTCTGGGACTACTGTGGCCACTACTGGAACTATAGAAAGGGAACACCCCAAAACACATCCACTGCCTTACCCAGTTACCACAGTTGGAAAATATTCCCCCAGGTCTGAGGCAAACGGAAAGTCCTCTAGTTTCTTCCCTCTGGGTTTTTGTTTGTTTTGCAACTCTGGGAATTGAATATAGGGCCTCACACACACACTAGGAGAGTACTCCACCACTGGGCCATATACTCCCCACTGCAATCTTCTAGTTTCTTAGTCACTTTAAAGTTAAATCACCACCCTTGGCAGGTGGTGGTGGCAAGAGCAGCTGCTACAGCAACAACACCTGTTCTCTGAAAACTTCCCAGAGACCAGGGCACACACTATTGCCAGGAAGCCTTATTACCACCATCTTAACGGGATAGGTAAATAATAGGAATGAAAATACTAAGGAATTATTATTGGCTCTGTGCAATCTTTTCTGTAGAGCCGGGAATTGAACCCAGTGATTCACACATGCCAGTCAAGAGCCTGACCACAGAGCCATACCCCGGCCCTATCATTACTACTTGTGCTTGAGAAGAGGAAATCAGAAGTTGAGATGTTAAAGGAAGGAAGCTAGCAAGCATCACAGGGCCATTCAACTGTCCTGCTTGCACCAGGATGCTCCCATCTTCCTCCAGGCCAACTAACATCAGCAGCCCAGTTACCCATGGGCCTAGCGGATGGTAGGACCCCAGAGAATGAACCCAAAGTAGGTTATTTAATCACAGCAGGAGGTTAACGAAGACTAGTCGTTAAAATGTTTTCTCTTCTGCCTTCCAGGGTTTGGAGGGAACAGGGGGCCACATACAGTCCAGCAGCATGGGTTCCAGGGAATGCTTCAAATCACTTGAGATTTGATGACCCACTTTCCCAAGAGGCTCATCATGGTTCTGCATGCACCAGGCTTGTTTCTGAGCAGGCCCAATGCTCCCAGATCATTAGGCAGTACTCTCTGTGTCATGACTCACGTTCTCAATGAATTTCCCATTTCCTAGTGGGATGGTGGCAAGGGGTGAGGCTGGGCAAGGTATGAAGGGGTGAGGCTGAGCAAGGTGCTTATGGGGGAAAAGGTCTTTTTCCTTTATTCTTTTTTATTTTTAAAGAGAAATCATTCAGCTCTTCCTAATATTGATGGATAAATACCTCCCCTGAATTCCAGTCTATGGAACCTTTTGAAAAAAACCCACTGTCAAAGCTGATGGACAGTGAATCTCTCGGATAAGACCGGGTTACTTTGCCATTTTCTCAGGGCTGACACCATTCACTGCAGCAAGCCCATTTCACCCAGCTCTCCTATCCTGAAAAAGCAAGGCAGTACCACTCCATTTTTGACCCATTTCCCTTCCACAGGCCACAAACACCCTTAGCACTTTCCCCTGGGGCCTTCATATTGTAGTCTGTTGCAGGGTAGAACCAGCGTGGGGATGGGGATACGCCCTACACAGCCCGGGTACAAAGCAGTCAGACTTTGAGATCTTGAAAAACCTACTGAAAAAAAATTCAAGCTTATAGCCAGATGAACCAGGATTTGCATCCAGGCCTACTCGTGCAAGATGTTCCCTTTCTTCTGCTGCCCAGGATACACACGACTTATGACTTACGAAAGAGTATCTGTACACACGTGTCTCCCACTGGACAGCGTCTGTTGCGGGTAGGAGGCTCCTGCCTTGGCACTCTAGCTGCAGGATCACTGCCCTTTTCTAATTACATCTAGTGTGGGATTCTGCATGAAGTCAGAGCGATGACCCCGGAGATACTTCTATGGTAGGTTCTCGTTGTACACGATACTCTTTTAAGAACAATTTAGCAATGGTATCCCCAGAATCATTAACCCAAGAAACCCACTTCTTGGTTTGCTTTGGTTCTAGTCATGAAGTGAAGAATTTCAGTGGTCTGTTCAGACATTCAGCTGGGAACAAGTTTACTGGAAAGGCCTTTTGCAGAAATGCTATCTGTCACCCCTACCTTGTACATAGGCAGAAGTGTGATTCCAATTCTATTTAAGGGAAAGAGCAGCAGACTGTCTCCATGGCAACCCCAAGCTGCATGTAGAATTAGAGCCTAGATCAGGTTTGGGGGAAAATTAAGTTGTGGTTGGTTATGTGTCTGTCTCACTTTATCACAGGTAGTGGTTTGGAAAGCTTGTCCAAAGGAGGGAGACAGGCAGGGTGACCTGGAGGTGACAATCGCAGTGCAAGCCCAACAAACACTGCCCTAGGAACTCTTTGGTGGATGGCCTATCTCAGCACAGAAAGTGAACCTTACAGGAAAACTTAAGCTTGGTGTGTGCGTGCGCATGTGCGTGCATGTGCATGTGAGTGCATGTTGGGAGAGGGGGGAGAGGGAGGGAAGGAGAGAGAGACTGAATAAAGCACACTTTCTGGTTCATTTCCCTAGATTTGTTCTTGTTGATTTTCATTAGTTTTGCTATTTTAACTTCATTTGAAACCTTGAAGCATTCTTAGCCGTGCACTGAGGAGCAACACAACGATCCTCAAAATTATCTTCGTCATGACACCCAGGTATCAACTGGCTACACCTAAAGAATCTTATTAATGTTAAAACATAAGGGCTGGAGAGATGGCTCTGTAGTTAAGAGCATTGCCTGCTCTTCCAAAGGTCCTGAGTTCAATTCCCGGCAACCATATGGTGGCTCACAACCATCTGTAATGAGGTTTGGTGCCCTCTTCTGGCCTGCAGGTATACACACAGACAGACTATTGTATACATAATAAACAAATAAATATTTTAAAAAACACTAAAACATAAAATTTTGCCTAGACCAGGCAAATATTGCTGCACTGTGGACAAGCCTATCGAACTGTCAATATTAAATCTAGTAAGTAAAAAGAGCAACCATCACAAGTCTCTTGTCTACTACCTTGTGCTCTCTGGCCTTTGCGCAAACCAACCTGAGCCTCAGTTTCCTGGAGACCTCAGTTTCCTGGGAACAATTATCTTTTATTTCAATAATTGTATTTTGAGTATAAAATAAGATAATGACTGTAGAAGTCTTTGTAAAGTATCAGATAATCCACAAGCGATGGGAGGGCACTGCTGTATTATTAATAAGTGCAGGGTTTACTACAAAGAAGCAGGCTCCTAATGACAACATTATTCAAGCACTTTTTCACTCACCAACCTTTTTTTTTTTTTCTACGTTCAAAAAGACAGTGAGAGACAGAAGTTTCCAGGGCTGGCTGGCTTCAAGGTCAAGGCTCAGTCATGCATGTTTACAGGGCAAAGAGTGGCCAATCGATTGGACACAGAAATCAGAGTGTAAGGAGATGCTGCCTGAGCAGATGAGTGCACGCAGAGAGGACTCTTCCTGCCACACGGCCCACCTGCTCTCCTCTTGTTGTACTTCTGCCCATCCTGGGGGCTAATTCTCCCCACGCCGAGGAAATGAAGCGATGTTGTTACAGAGAGGCCCTTTCACTGCCCCAGTGAGACCTCATTAGCTTCTCCTGTCTTCTCCCCCATCTGGGCCAGGTTCAGCATCAGCAACAACAGAAGCTGGCTAGAGTGGAAGAACCTGTGGCTGAGCGCTCACACGGAATCAGAATGTGAACTTAATCACCCCGAGGGTCACATGGATACACATCTCAGTTTGAGAATCAGTGATGATCTGGTGACCAAGTGTTAGGAGAGGGGATGGAGTTAATGGTGACTTCCCCACCTCCCTTGGCTCTGATGAGCAAAGACAACTCTGCTTCTGGGTCCAGTCAGAAAGTACCATCCCAGGTGGGTGGGTGGGGCGAGAGAGAAAGGACTGGTCACTTCATGCAATGCCTGGCCCCAAGAACACTCTTCCACCACACAGCCCTGGACCTGGCTGCCTCTTTGGCACTATTTTTTTTCTCAGTGCCTAGGAGTTATTTTATTCATTTATTCCCCTGCATCCAGTACCCAGAAAGTAGACCCTTTAGTGTGAACCTAAGAAACTGAGGGAGATGGAGCATTATGGAGACATAGCAAGTTCCTTCCTTTTTGTACGAGGTATTGCCGAGTGCTCAGGCATCTTGGTTTCTACCTCTGATCATCCTGCACTTGAAAAATCTAAGGTTTCCTGTCCCAAAATAGAGTGATTATCGTCACCCCTTCAGAGCTGGAAAGGGTGAGGCAGAATCATAGGCAGAGTGATTATTGTCACCCCTTCAGAGCTGGAAGGGCGAGGCAGAATCATAGGCAGAAAAACATGGGCAGGCAGGAAAGATCACTGTAGGCAAAATATTTTGTTTATTAATATATGTGCTAGGTATAGTTCTCAGCACTTAGCAAATGTGAGCCGGCTGAGCTGGCTCAGGGCTGTGCAATAAGCACAGCAGGGCCTGTTTTTGTGTGAGTCAGTGAAAACCCAGGGACTGAAGAAGCCTGTTCTAGTCATCCTACCAGAAGGCAACAACTCTCTCGGATCTTCGAACGTGCACAAAGCACAAGAGTACCTTGTCCTCTTCCCTAGATGAAACAGAGCAATGGGAAATACCTTTGTGGGAACCCCAGGCAGCTAATGGGGGAGACAGGATCAGCCACACCTTCAGGCCATCTCCAGTCCAAAGCAAAGGGGGTGTCAGGTGAAGCCCTTAGAAATGAGCTTCGTCCAGTTTCCTCCCTCTCAGAGACAAAGCCAGTGAGCCCAATTTGCTTCCAGTTCCATAGGAGACTTCGCACCAGAAGCTCTTCAGAGAACTGTGGAGGGCCTCAGGGACCATCTTGACCAGCAAACACAATTCGGGTCCATTCAAAGGCTCCTCCAGTAGCCAACTTGCCTGCCTCTAATTCCCTGAGAGTCACTCAACAGGGGCTGAGTTGTCTCTCCTAGGCCAACAGCCAGTCATTCACGCTCTTTTATTCTCAGTCAAATGCTCTGTGACATCTGAGGCTTGCATTCCTCTTTTTCCAGGATCTCTCCTCCACTTCTTTAATTCTGCTGGAGGTCCTGCCATTTTAGCTGTGCTCTTCAGCAATCCAACGTGCGAGGCCTCTCCGCTCGTCTTCCAGGTTCACCACATGTGTACCCCCACTGCCTTCCTTTGGAGTCAAGCAGGTTTCCTGCTTGGTAACTACAGGGTACTATGGGGAGACACTGTCTAGACCCTCAGTGCAACCCACCACTTTCCCTATACCGAGACTAGCAAGTGGAAAGTCAACTGTAGCATCCTAGGGAAGGATGGCAGGCAGAGGCCCTGCAAAAGACTCTCCCAGTCGCATGGAGGGTGTGACCAGTCTCCATAGGGTTTCTGGGAACAAAACAGCTGTTCCAACCAGTGCTGGCCGCAGGCCTCTGCAGGGAGGGCTGTCGCACACAGCCAGATAGCTGAGAAGCTCTCAGAATACCGATGCCCAGCAAGGCTACAGGACAGAGGCCTGGATGGCAGCTCCAGGTCAAGACCTTTGCTCCAGATTCCACACTCCCCCTCCCCCACCAACATAGCCCAGCAGAAGATAAAATGGAGTCACAGCAGCCAGAGGCATGTTCAGAGGACAGATTTTTAGGAACAATGCTGGAAACCCTCCCCATCCACCTGCCCCAAATTCCATCGAGCTCAACATAGCACTGCACAGGGAAATGGGGCTTGCCTTGCTCTAACTGTGAAGGCCTTGGTTTTGTTTAGCAAATGTGCAGTTTTAAATCTTCAGAGTCTCTTAGAGCAATTATGTACCTGGAAATCTGTAGCTGCTTAATTAGCCCAACTGCCTCTAATTCCCTGTTTTTAGGAACCTGTTCTCTCTGTGTGGCAGTGTCTTGTCCCACAAAGAGCTGCCTGTGCCCTGTGACAGGGGCTTTTCATACTCAGCATCTCCATGCTTATTAATGACCCAAACAAGATGTGAGCAGTACAGTTAGCCAGGCAATTACCTGTCTATACGGCCTTAGCTATTGTCTAGAGCAGTCATTCTCAACCTGTGGGTCTCGACCCCTTGGAGGGGGTCGCAGATCAGATCTTTACATTACGGTTAATAACAGTAGTAAAATTCTAGTTAGGAAGTAGCAACAAAATAAATTTTATGGTTGGGGGTCACCACAACATGAGAAACTGTATTAAAGGGTCACAGCATCAGAAAGGCTGAAAAACCACTGCTTTAGAGGATTCCTCCCCAGCTTGAGCCAAGTGAGAGAGAGTAGGGAGGAACCAAAGGGCAGCCAGCAGTGGGCCCAGCTAATTCAGAATCGGACTATACCACGCCAAGCCAAGCTCTCTACCTGGGACACACAGGGGGCAGAGTACATCACCACTGAAAGAAGTGCCCCTCCCCCGGCCCTACTGTATACGTCCTATGCCCTGTATTGTGAACACACACTTCCCCTCAGCCTGCCTCTTCGACTAAAATGATGTATATCCTCTAGGAGCCACAAATACTTCAATTTGTAAGTCCTGAAAGCGGAGCTAGGTAAACAGTTGGAGTATACATGTGAGCTCCTAGATCAGGGCACAGCCCACTCTCCACCAGCCTTTCAGAAGGCCCCTGCCCTCAGACAGGTTGCAGAGCCTCGTTGTGAGCCTTCTGTTTCTGTCTCCCTCTGCACACGAGCCAGCGGCAGCAGAGGCCAGGGCCCACCTGCTCTGTCAGCACTGTAGGGCCCAGCAAGAAGAATGCTGTTCTGCTCAGCTTTCAGGAAATCAGGCAGGCACATGAGATCCCCTGTGAGTACGCGGTGCTTCGCTAAACAGTGGGATGTCTGTAGCTGATTATTAAAGCCACATCTACTGCGCCCCATCAACAACCAATTTGGCCTAGTAAAATAGATTCCAATTCCCTCGGCCCGAGTCTCCTAGCAATCAGCTCATCAATATACATAATGTTTAGAAGCTGGATATCGATTGTGGAATCTAATGGACTCCTCATTCAGGGTTCAGCTTGACCTCCTGAAAAGCATTTATTAGCACGCCTCTCCACCCCCTCAGTACCAGGCTCCTCGGCTGGGTTAGGGTGGAGTGTAGTACAGAGAAAGGAGGGGGATCCTGGAACTTGGCATAAATCAGGATCATACACAGCTCAGTTTATCCCAGCCAGTGTGAGACTGGCTGCAGCACCGCCCACCCCCAGCATCACTTTGAATTAACAAGGATCTGTTGTTGCCATAGGATACAGTAGGTAAGCACTAGCAGTGTGATTAACATTGGCCACAGCCAGCAGGTCCTGGGTGCTCCCAGGCTTGCCAAAGTAACATGCACCCCACCACCAGCATAATAGTTAAAAAAAATTAAAATGCTATAGGGTCTCCTTATACTCACTCTCCAGGCCTCATATACAGCCCCCCAAAACCTACTTCTCCATCTCAGAGTGTTCCTCAAAGGCTTGCCAACACATATTGATAGTCCAGTGCCACCCTCGGAGGTCCTTGCTGTTCAGAGCACACAGCTTCAAGAGAGGAGGGCTTCTGGTCAGAAGGAAGGGACACATCATGGGACAAACGGATGCGACATGGGTCAGCTACGCAGCCATCCAGCAAGCCACCTTCCTAGAAAGAGACCCACTGATTCTTTCTCACCCTGATAAGATCTCTGAGAAAAGAGAGCTTACAGTAAAGCTCTGGCCACTGGGTCATCCTCATTAAACCCTGACTGTAAATGCAGCACCGAGACATTTCACTTCCTCACAGAGCCTCCAGGGGCCCCTGCCAACAGCATACCTCCCTTTTCAAAACGCTCACCTTGTCCAGGGTTAGCACAGAGGCACACGGGCTTTTCAACCAGCTTTACTTGTGGGAGAATTTTGAAATTATCTCTATGTTATAAATCCCTAGTTAAATTCCAAAGTGGGGAAAGGAGGAAGAGTTAAGAAACCGGACCCCTTCCCTTCCCCACTGATATCTGCCCTGCATGGCCACACACATCCTTTCGCTGGTCCTGGTCATCGCAGACAAGGGGCTCACAGTCTTTGGGTAGCCAGGTTTATTCACCACTGGCTGTTTTCCAGGATATAGACATTTTCAAGGGACTTTTAAAAAAGAAAAGAAAAGCTTTCTTTTTCCTTCCTTCCTTCCTTCCTTCCTCCCTCCCTCCCTCCCTCCCTCCCTCCCTTCCTCCCTTCCTTCCTTTGTTTTATTGTTAAAACTTTGCTTCTTACTTTTGCCTTATTTCATGTGACTCACCCGTAGCCTACTAAATAGATTAGGACAAAGGTGAGTGGGGGTAGGGAAGGCCCTTGAGGATGTTTTAATCCATCCCTCAAAGGGGAGGGTCTGGATTCTGCAGGACTTGGAACAACTGCGCTATTTACCTCGCACATTTGAAGTCCTTTCCTGTGTGCATAGGCTCCCCTAAGCAACTCGCAAGGGATTGCCAACGCGAGTAAAGGAAAACACAAGATGCCCAGATGAATTTCAACTCCAGAAGACAAAACAGAAACAGTGACTAGATGTTCTGTGTCGACAAGATCCATCACTGTGCTGTACCACAGCACGCGAGGTTGGACTGGGGTACAAAGCTAATTTACATCCTATTCTTCCTTGGTAACTCAGTTTTTTGAGCTTGATCATCATCATCACAGGCCCAGGTGCTGCTCTCCAGGGCTCTGTTCCAGTAGGATGGCAAGGTCATACCTCAAGAGAAGACATGAAATGACAACAAAGGGTTTTTTAATTTTTTAAAGCCAAGGTTTCACATCTATTAATATATCAAGAATAACTTCTGAACTGAGTGACCCTGGGGTATTTTATTTCAGTGTTGGGTTTCCCCAAAGGGCCACTCATTCACTGGTTTCTTCAAAGGAAGTTCCTCTCATGTCCCTTCCGTCAATTCCTTTGGGAACTCAGACACTGAAAACATCTATCGATAGTAACTTGCACTAAATAAAAAACAAAACAAACAAAAAAAACCCAACAACAAATACTGAAATAAATCATTTTGGCTAGCATTTTTCCTATGCAGTTATTTTGAACTCTATCCCTTCTGGAACCTTCTGGAAAAAAACACGGTGATTGGGTAGAATACACAGGAAACTACAGGCTGTGTATGCCCATCTGGTAAAAATCACTGTGAACGTCACCATATGCAAGGTCTGGGGATCCTGGAGGCATGGGAACCCTGGGTTGTTTGTTCTGGTACCAGCCACACTCACAGTCATGGAGCCCACCGGCCCTCTCCCCTTCTCACACCCATCAGACCTGTTCAGAACACAGTGGACATTGATAATGGAATGAGAACCTCTCACACACGGCCAGTCCTGGGTTAATACTTCTTTCTATCATCCACCTTAAGTCAGGTGAAGTCTCTAGAAGGTTCCCTAGCCCAAACACAGGCTCATTCAGCTACAGATAGTCCTGAAAGACCAGATCCAAGAATGACATCCTCCAAGAACACCCCTCCTGCTACCACTCCAGCCCACAATGACCACTTCCTTCCTAGTTTCTCCGACTCTTCATTTCGCCACACATCCCACGGCCTCAGGACATTAACTCAAATATCCTGATCTGATCATTTGCTCTTGTCTGATATCCTGATTTGACTCGTTTACTTTTGTCTGATTATTTCATTTCTCCGTACTTTGGCTCCTCATGAAAAACTGAAGCTCCTTGGGCAATGTTCTCCAGCTCTATAGACCACAGCCCTTTAGCACAGGATGAGCTAGGCATCCAGCAGGCCTTGAGTGTACGCTCCCAGATGGAATATAATTCCTGCACTTGTGCGTCACATATTATGGGTATAGAGACCACAGACAGGCTTTCTAATAGATCCCACCAGCTGGCTCCTCTTAAGTGCCAGGAAAGAAGAAAGGTCAACCCTGTGGTCTTCCAGACAACAATGCCAGCCTTGGTTGTTACACCACTAGGGAAACTCTCCGTTCCAATAAAGTGCCACAACCAGTCAAGAGGGAAAGACCTGAGAAAGCTGGAGACTTACACAAGAGTAAAATGATTTTCTAATTTGTATTCAAAATTCTCAAACATCACGCAAGCTACAACCAAGAAATTCAAATGCTTTCTTTTATCTTGGCCAACAATTTACTACCCGAAGGCAAAGACAGCCAGGTACTCTTATAAATCACACTACCAAACGACCCACTCAAGCTCTGAAGTCACTGTATTCTTAAGGGACATGCCTGGCTGGACTTCAGGGCTTTTATAGACAGTGCTCTGAGCATCACTGTGAACCAAGGCCAGTGTAATACAGACTTCTAGCAATCAAATGCGTTTCTGAATTCTCCAGGGAGTTCTCGTTTTTCACTCAGAGACTCTTGCCTTAAAAGAAAAATATGAACGACAACAGGGAATGTCTACAACATACAATGGGACCTCTAAATACAAAGCAACTCTGTACACACATCATTGTCACAGAAGCATTTTTTTTCTGTCTCAAGTCAGGTATAACAGAACCTTCCAACTCCATATTGAGAGCTTTGAATGAATAACCTGAGTATTCCAGGAAAAAACAGACTGATCTTATAGATGAAAAAAGATCAGCACTCAACTGATTTCTATAGATTAATAATTTTCCAAAATGCACACAAAACCTTTCCAAGAAAGCCCATGGCAAATGTTATCATATTTAGTCCCTGAAAAAGTTAAATGAGAAACATATTAACTGGCTAATATACTTTGTGGGGAAAATCACTCAGAGGCCTAAGCAGCACTTGGTAACCAGAGAGACATAATTAAGCATTCAAAAGATCAATGTGTTGCTTGTGCTCATCTCAATCCAATTTAGAATACTCTGGATGGCCACTGCTGTTCTGCAGGCGCAATCTGTACTAAATTCTAGTTCTTATAGCCATTCTTAATGTAGTGCAGAAATCTCAATGATATTCAAATATATGCAAAGAATTCCTATTCACTCAGGGCTTTAGCCCTGGTCTCAATTTGTTAGAATCCTTTCCTGGCCACCATAGCTCATGGATCCTGGTCTCGCACAGATGCCACATGGTTCTCCACAATGGTAGTTATCCAGTTTTATCATTTTCAAAGCCCCTGTGCAACCCCTGTCTTGTCTTATTCATTTGCTAAATGTTTCTTCTATAAATTGGTGGTAGGAAATAATAGAAATTTCTTTGCATTCAAACTGTCAGTTGAGTTTAATGCTGTGTCTCAATGCTAGACCAAGGCCCAATTACCAATACATTATTTTATTATGCTAGACTAGAAACCATATAAAGCCCAGCACTCTCACGGTTCTAAGTATACTATTCAGTAACATTAGAGCTATCTATATTTTCATACCATGACCCCCTTCCATCTTTCTAAACTGAAGCTCAAACCCACCGAACGGTACCTGCACCTCCTCCACACTGCACCACACCTGGCAGCCTCTAGTCTTTTTTGGTGTCTATAAATCTGACTACTCTAGGGCCTCACATAAGTAGATCCATACAGTGCTGGTCATTTTGTGACTGGTTCTGGTCATTTCGTGACCAGATTATTTCACTTAGCATCACGTTTTCAAGGTTCAACCGGGTTGAAGCATGTGACAGGCTCCCTCCTCTTTGGAGGCTGGATCACCCCCCATAGATACATATCACACTATTTATTAATCTGCTTAATGACCTCGTGAGCTATTTTACCTTTTGCTTACTGGGACTATCACCAAGAACAGGGTACAGATATCTGCTTGAATCCCTGCTCTCAGTTCTTAGAGGAACACACCCAGTAGTGGACTTGCTGACATAAATTTAAATTCCTTTTTAAAAATTATATATCAAGAAAACATCAGCAGCTTCGCCATTTTTGATGCCTGTTAGCCATGCACAAAGTTCCACTTTCCTTTCTCTACATCCTTGCTGTTTTCTGGTGGGTTTTGTTTTGGGCTTGGGATGCCGCGTTTTATTTGAAGCAACACAGCTCCTATTTAGGTCAGTGGATCTGCTAAGGAAGTAAACTGATTCGGTTACTGCATAATACATAGAGAGAGGTCACCGTTAAGTAAATAATTTAGCTCTCACAGTCCGATCTGGCTTAAGGGCACAGGACTGCTTCTGAGCACTTACAGCTGCTTCACACTGGAAACATAAGGGAGGGAAGGAAACGAGAAATCCATCGGGCGGCATCCTTCCAGTACCAGGATCAGGCTTCTCTGCAAGTGGTAAGGTCGCCCAGAAGTGGCACCCCCAGCAGATGCTGCTCTGGGCACCCCTAACTTCAGGCCCTGATGCTTCTGGACGTACATGAAAGAGTCTATGGAAACTGTGGCATGGGCCATTACGAGTTGGAAGCAAGGGAGAGTAGAAACTACAGCCATCTGAATGCAATTGCCTGGCTTTATCTTTGCCCAACACTCTAAGAGCCTATAAACATCAGTGGAGGGAAAAGGATTTAATTTCCAAAGACATAAAATTTTCAGAGCTTTGTGACCTCTGAGAGAATGAGGCCAGCTGAGAAAACGATTTCCTGAAGCTCAAACGCAGCCTCCAGGAACGAGGCCACCAGAACACTTGCAAGTCAGCTTGTCCTGCAAGACTCAGGTCCTTGGGAGGATTTTCGCCCACCTGACTGTGTCTCCCCAGGCCTAGAATGAGGCCTGCGTGGAGCTAGGAGTGGACACTTCTCCTCTGAAACAATAAATGATGTATGGCAAACTAAGAAGCTTAGATGGGGTGTACTATCTGCTTGGTTCTTGTCGTCCCTGACTTGTTTTGCTGCAGGGCTGGGTTTGAGTATTCTAATGAAGATGCTGGGACACGGTGACTCTTCACAGAAAGCTCTGTTATTGTCCTGGATCCATTTCAGTTTATGGTGAAGACCAGATTCTCCACTCTCATGTCAGAAGCAGACTTGGAAAATACTAATCTGCCTATCAGAGGTTTCAATTCCCTCTTTCTATCTGTGGCCTGCTCTTCCCCGTCTACGCTGTACTCCCAAGAGTAGTAGCAGCAGTGATGACAGTCACAGACAGCTTCCTCTGCTGCTCTGCAGTTGGCATTGCATTATCAAATACATTTATTTGATGCTCCACATAACCTGTTAGGTAAACAAACCAAATGTGAACTCAGGAGGGATCAGGCTTACATGAGCAAAACAAAGGAAAACCAAGCCTCAATGCTCCAAAGATGTGCCTTCATTCTACGGCTGACTTCCCATTTCTCCAGTGCCACCCAAGCACATGCTAATGTCACAATCCAAACTCTTATCCTAAAGGACTGGTCCCAATTACCTGCTGAGAGGGAAGATGGAGCCCAGAGGCTGGAACTGCACCATCCATGCTGTGACTGAAAATGGATTTCATGTTTGTGACTCCTTGGAAAGACGTCTGACAATTCTTCCATCCCCTCCCTTTAGCCGTAGAATACTCCGCTGAGCAGAGACTAAAATAGATAACTTGCCCACGGTGAGCAGAATGATGGTGTATGATTTAAGGCTCTAGCTGGTGACCATCCAGGCTGTGAGAACAGTCAGTGTGCAGGCTCACAGGACACCAACTGAGGCCTCCTGCCAACTCCAATTCCCTAGATCCAGTCTCCTCTTACCAGCCAGAAGACCAGCTGTACCCTCAGAGAGTCTCGAGCCTGAGCCAGCAGCTCCTGAGCTCCCAACTACAGAAACCGTGAGAGAAGGGAGGTTTTTGTTGAAAACGACTAGATTTGAGGGTAACTTGCGATGCAGCAATAGCAAACATTGACACTGAAGAAAGCTGACCTCTGCACACACTATCAGCATTTGGGAGGCAGAAGCGGGTGGATCTCTGTGAGTCTGCAGCTAGCCTGATCTACAGAGTGAGTTTCAGACCAGCCAAAGCCACACAGCAAGCACCTGTCTGAAAGAGGAAGGGGGGACGGAGGGAAGACAGAAGGTAAAAATGGAAGGGAAGGAGGAAAGAAGGGAAGAAGGGAGGGAGGAGGGGAGAGGTGACCTTTGAAATTTTATTCTTTATCCGGATACCATTAATGTACGCTTCATTTATTATAAGTATAGACAAGAATAAAGACAAACTTAAGAGTTACTCATATTCTCAGCTAGAAATAACTTTAACATAACTTCCTGCTTTTTATTTGTGTGCTTATTTAACAGAAATGAGCTCATACTATCTGGAGTCTATTTCTTGTCATTTAGCGATGCTACATGCCATTTTAGAGTTCAGAGTGCCTCCTTTGGATGCTGTTTCAAATCACCAGGTATAGGGGCTAGAGAGATGTCTCTTCCATTAAGATCAGGGCGCTGCTCTTGTGGAGGACCCAAGTTTGGCTCTCAGCATCCACATCAGGGAGCTTGTAATTCTCTAACTCCAGTGGATCTGATGTCCAGTTCTGGACTTCATAGTCTCTCTCTCTCTCTCTCTCTCTCTCTCTCTCTCTCTCTGTCTCTGTCTCTCTCTCTCACACACACACACACTGTCTCATACATACACACTTAAAAATAAATCTTCAAACATACTAAATATACATCTACAACGTTTAGGATAGCTGTGGGATATTTTATTGTTTAAGTGTACCTAAATATACTTGGTCAAACTCCTTGTATTAAGAGCTCTAAGCTGTTATCCATCACTTCTCATTTCTGGGCTATAGTAGAAAACTCCACACATCTTTTGCATACTTGTCCAATTATGTCCTTTGCATAAATTGCTAGGCATGCAAATGCCAGATGAGATTGGTAAATGCGAGGTAAGAAATGACAGTCACACACATTGAAATATGACAGAGAATGAGCCAGTATATATCCTAAGAACAGTTCCTCTTTATGTGTCTCTCATTGCTCCCTGCCCAGAGGTGATTGCTAGTGGAAGCCAGTTCTTAGCTACAGAACTGAATCTCTCAGGATGGAGTTTCAAACCAACCAAGGGGAAGTTATTTTGATGGCTGAGGAAACAGTTCTCTGAAATCACACACTTTCTTTCACTGTTCTTTCCAATTCTGTCACCCTGACCTGACATTGACTTCTTTTAGTTCATCCAGGCACAGTGTGGCTGGAGGCAGAGGCCACTGTGGCTGTGGAATGCAGTTGTGGAAGAGTGTGGCACAACCTCTCATAGGCTTTGAACATTTAGCAAGTATCTTGAGCAACAGCACCTGCTTTCCCATAAACATCCCCAGTGTGTATCATTTTTTAATCCTCACCATTCATCCTTTGGCCTATACAACTTCTTAGTGCCAAACAAGGTGGGCAACCTGATCAGATGGGGCCAGCCACCAGCCTTGTCCCTCTGAAGTCTAAAAGAACTGATCACCATCTACGCGTATCAAGCAGGGGACTGCTGGCCAGGATCTTACAGATCAGTGGACAATGAGCCAGTAAAACAGCTGCAAATTTCTACACTTCTTCCTTAGGGGACAGATTTCTAGACTGGGCATATATTTCATACAATGTTATATATTTCTTTTCTATTGATGTTTGAGTGTTTGTGTATGGTGTGACATGTGTGAGAGTTTGGGTATGCATGTAGGAGTGTGGGTTCACTTAATGCCACAGTGTGTGACTGAAGGTCTGAGGCCAAGTTTTGGGACTCTCTCGTTATTTCTGCTGCTGTGGTGTACACTTCAGACCAACTGGTATTTAAGTCGCTGGGTGACTGTCCTGTCTCTACCGCCTATCTCTCTATAAGAGTGCTGAGATTAGATACATGGTATTATTCCAAACTGAGGCTGTCGGGCTGGCACGCAAGCACTTCACCCACCCACCCAGGTAAGCCATCTTCCCGTCTCAATGTTAAGTAGTTCTAAGATTACATGTAGTGATACTGTAATGGTTTGAATAAAAACGCCCCCCATAGGCCCATAGGGAGTAGCACTATTAGAAGGTGTGGCCTTGTTAGAGGAAGTGTGTCACTAGGGAGCAGGATTTGAGATCCCAGATGCTCAAGCCCCGCCCAGTGTGACATTCTCTTCCTGCTGGCTGTTGATCCAGACCTAGAACTCTCAGCTACCTCTCCAGAACTGTGTCTGCCTGCACACCACCATGCTTCCCACCATGATGATAATGGACTAAACCTCTGAACTGTAAACAAGTCCCAGTGAAATGTTTTCCTTTATAAGAATTGCATCTCTTAGCATGATAGTCATGGTGTCTCTTAGCAATAAAACCCTGACAAACAGATCCCAACATGGTTTTTCATGATTGTCTCCCTTTGCACGCTCTTCCTATGAACGCTGACAGAGCAGGTGCAGACACATGCAGGTCCCTCTGATACTTATAAACACTCGCATTTTGCACATGTCCTGAGTCTTTGCCAACTGCAGATTTTTTTCTCTGCAATTTGTTCATATCCAAGCATTTGTGTTCTTCACTAAGAGGTAAGTATAATGACTTAAAATTTCCTATTTTCATAAGAAAATATACACATTGTGCTATTTGTCTGCAAAGAGCCAATTACTTGATTTTAATATGCAAATATAATTTATCAAAAACCTTGAAAGGGGAGTCCAGAAAGAACTCGAAAGAAGAAAGTATACACATGTTCAGAACAATTCTTTGGATCTCAGAGACAGGGTGGAGTCAAAAGTTTCTTGGAATACCTTTCCAGCTGCAGTCATTTCAGGTCCATGACTTCCAAATGTCTTCCCTTGCATAGACTATCTCTAGGCAGAGTAATGACAACTAACCAACCATGACCAACAAGCACCTAAAACAAGGGAAAGTAAATTAGTAATGGCCACATAGTCGGATTCAGTGTGGGAACCAGGACTTTGGTCTCTTCACACTGCAAGGCCAGCAAATGTTCATCCATAGGTGCCTTTCCCAGGTTGCACACATCAGGACAGCCATCATAAATGGCTAGTACCCGACTGAGGGCCTCTTCCTTATGGAGGCAGAGCCACACGCTGAGCTTGAGCTCAAATACCAGCTCCTTCAGAGTCCTTTATCCACATTCTCTACCATCAACAGCACAGCTCCAGTCTCTGTGGGCACCGCAGAATTCCCTCCACATCCACACGGATGCAGCGTGTCTAAGAAGACTCCCGACTTCCAGTGCCCTGGGCCAGGAGCCAGGACTTCTTCTACTGGGTTTCCCCAGCGCCAAGCAGAGCATAAAAGTCCAGTAACATTTGCTCCAGCTGAGATGGAAAAGCTGACATCATTCACCTCGCGTGCCATAAGAATGACTTCTACCAGACGATGAATAAAACATGATTATTTTGCATAAACTCAGAATTCATTTCTTTTCCCCCACCAAACTGTAGCAGTAAAGAACTGACAAGTTTTCCCTGGTGTCTTACAGTAGGAAAAGGACTGAAACTCGGAATATACTCTTAGATTCCCTTTCAAATCACCACGCGGCTATCTTGCCTTGCTCACCTACCCCACTTATTCCCACCATCCTGGGGCTAGCCAGATGACGACAGGATACACAGACAGCCAGGCCTCCCTGATAAACAGTACCGGCTTTGTCTCACTGGATTTTGATCTCCGAAATACCCCAGTCAATATTACCCGATTCTGGCTCATCACTCAAGGGAAACCACCACTGCTATAGTTGCCTGTACCCCAAAGTTATAGCAACGAGAACCACTGACCAGAAGCAAACAACAGAAACCACTCTGCAAATACATGTTTTAATCATCTTATTTCTCAAGGGACACCTCTATGCCTTTCCCTTCCCCTTAGGGTACAGTCCAACATATACCCTCAGCAATACACACTCTCAACAAGTAACTATCACATGACATCCTAGAGATTAACCAGGTAGAGTCAAATGCTTTGAGGACATAGACGAACTCATTTTTATTTCTCTGTTAAGTATGTGCTGTGTTTATTATATGTGGTGTGTTTGTTGTATGTGGCGTGAGGTGCACATATTTGTTACATGGATATGTACACACATGGAGTCCAGCGGGTTGACACTGGGCGTCTTAATTGCTCTCTACCTTTAGTGCTTTTAGACCCATGGTCTCTCTGAACTTGAAACTCGTTGATCGGCTAATTTGCTGGCCAGTGAGCTTCAGTGATCCACTTGTCTCTACTTTACTGGTGGGATTACAAGTGCATGTAACATCATCTAGTTTTTATGTGAGTGTTGGGGATCTGAACTCACATCCCCATGCTTTCATGGGGCAGGCTCTTCACAAAGAAACCCACCTCCCCGGCCTCTGATGAGCTCAGTTCAAAGGTGAATATTTCTTGTTGCTTCCAAGGGATATGCAGAGAAGTACTCTGTGCTGGGCAAGGTTGAGTGTATATGAATATACACAGTGAAGCCCCCTTCTCACATGGACACCATACAACAGCATCACTACCACACATTAAAGCTAAGGCAACTCCTGCTCCAACAAGTAGAGGGCCTTGCTAAAAGCCACTGCCTGAACTTGGTGCTGTGCAGGTTGCCCCATGGTAGACTCTCTACTGTTGATGAGGTAAGAATTCCCAGAACTTTCCATCTATTTCTTCCATCTCAAATTTATCCCATCAGTTTTCTTGGACTTTTAACTACTTCTCCCTGGCATTCACTTCCTTAATCTTGCTTTCTTCTACTTCTTTATTGACTAGGAATGTGGCAGATTCTAAGTCCTTTCATCAGTCCTGGGACCAAGTGCTTGTTGGCTAAAATCACAGTTCTGAAGGAGACCTACAAAAACTGATACAACAGCTCCTCTCCATTAACTACTAAGCATGCATTTGAAGTTTGTATTATGAATCTATCCTGTGTGATGACAACTGTGGGCTAAAGAATGTAAGGACAGAGTTTACTGAACACATGCTAGGTCCAGAGAAAGACCTACGTGTACATGTAATACATGTACATGTATTAGCTCTACGTCTGAATTATGTTTATGTCTGCTTTCTCAGTGAGTAAGGTGAGACACAGCAGAGGTCAGCAGTCCATTGGCTGGAAGTAGAGAAGCTTAGATGACATACGAGAGCCCCACTCTTTACAGGGCATCTCACCTTATGCTTGCCATGATGTTAAGAGTTCCTGGACACACAAAGAAAAGAATGGCCCCCATGCCTAGCTGGTCATTAAAAATAGAAACTATGATTCCAGGAGTGGACACATGAATCACTGGGCATCTCAATGAGAGGCACCTACATGGTGAGAAGAGAAGCACTGGGGGAGGTCTGAAGTAGAAGGACATATGTCAGGCTGTGACAAGAAAGACAGAGGATGACTATGAAAGACCACCTCTACCTGTGAGCTCCCATCACACCGACCTATCTGAACAGCTGCCATTTCCACAGCCAAGCGTCCATACACTCTGAAGAAACCAGCCGCCTCTTTTTGTCTGCTCCCAGCTGCTCAGCTGAACACTTTGTCATCTGACCCTTCCAGCCCTCCTTTCTCATTGTCCCATTCTTGAACTTTACTATGGACATTGTCTTCCCAGTTCTACGAGGACCAGAAAGGACCCAACTTGAGCCTGTCAATGCTTCTCTAAAGAGCAGCATGAGCAGATACAGGACAGGGCAGGAGACCCAGGCCGACCTTCCCAGGGAACTGGCTAAGCCATTGTCCTTGAAAAGTCATCTATCAACAGCACTCCTGAGAGTCCCAATGATGACTGCTACAGGTTCATCACTCTTTATGCAAAGAATACAATGGCACAGATCTGTGTCCCATACTGGTGCAAGCCATGAGGATGATCCAGTTGCAATCCGTGAGTCTGGTAAGCTCATAGTCCATCAGAGAGCTTGTGTTGCTTATGTTCCTGCTGCACCAACTCTGATTATGTAGACACAAATGTCAATCTTTAGAAAGCCAAGATCCTCAGTACCAGGCTCCTCTAGAGGATCCACCCAGCCTTTCAAAATCCCCCTGGGAAGCAAACAAAGTCTTCATTTGGTTTGTATCATTCAAACATCAAAAACCATCCCATCCATCCTTCCTAGCTTCCCTGCTTCTCCAGCTTGCCAATACTCCATTGATGGCTCTCTAGCACAGCCCTGTGAAATTTTCTGCTTCTAATTGTCCACCTCTCTGTTCTCTTATGAAAAGGAAAACATCAGGTTATCTCTCGAGCCCCCACATGTCCAGTACTGTAGTGGTGAATTAGAGAAATACAAAAAATGGTACCATGCTGTCCATTGACAAAGAGGCATCAGACATAAATGGGCCTGGGGAATCAATGAACACAAATGCCACCAGAGCTCAAAGGAAGTGACCCTCTTTCTGAAGGAGTCAGCAAAACTTCAGAGGAACGGAGGAACGGAGGTTCTGTGAGGCCAAGAGCTCAGGGAAGGCATTAGAGACAAGAGAACTAGCAAAGACAAAGACACATGTGTGGCGAGGCACAGAGTATGTTTGTGAGCCTGTGTAACTGGGGAGAGGGCGTCTGGGGAGACTGATAAGGTTGAAAATGTGCTGGGCAGAACCAAGAAAGGACTTAGGCTTGATCCTCTGGGAGAACATCAACGATGCGAGCCACCACAACACTTTGGTTTAGGGTAAGGCAGTGGCGGCCACGGTGGTGGCGGGATCGGCAGCAGCAGCAAGGACTGGACAGAAAGGACTGGAATTAGGAGCTACTAGAAACAGAAAATCTGCATACAAGATTCTGAGGCACCTGATGGTGAGGAGCACCTGAGCTCTTGCAGTTGCCATGGCGATAGAAAATCAGAACAACATATGCAAATGGCATTGTCATGGAAAACAGAGGCCAGGTGATTATGATGGCCAGCCATGACAGTGGTCTTCAGAGCGGACACTCACTTTTTCAGGTGCTTGGTGTCAAGATCCCTTTTCAATCCAGGAGAACCCCTGCTTCGGGGCTCTTGAGAGCCAGGGTTGCTGCAGAAGCAGGCAAAGTTAATCCACCTCTCCCACTTGGAGTCCTTGCTCAGGTGTGTAACCTCCTGCAGTCAGATGGTCCCACAGGGATGGCTCTAGAATTCAGTCCCATGGAAGGCAGCCCATGGTAAAAAAAATATAATTGGACTCATCTTCCCATGGCCTTGCAGAAGACAGTACTCCAGACTAATGAAGCCTTCGGTTAGGCAATGAGTTTCTAGTACGTTCCTTTAGTCAAAATTCCTTTCCATTATCTGAGGGTAACTAATTGGTACTCAGCCCATTCTCCATTCCCTTCCCAATCCTCTTTCTTAAGTCCCCAGATAACAGAGCCTCTTGCTACATCCGAGCAAATGGACACCGCATGAACACAAACACCCAGGGAGTACTTAGCCTGGACTCACACTTATTAGGCAATAGTTCCAAGGATCAGTTGATCTGTAAGGGATTCCAGGATGGGGGGGGGGAGGCTGACATCACCAAATTCTTCTGCTATCCCTGCCTCTTACAAGCCCTGCCCCCAA
This sequence comes from Ondatra zibethicus, assembly GCA_004026605.1. Taxonomy (NCBI): domain Eukaryota; kingdom Metazoa; phylum Chordata; class Mammalia; order Rodentia; family Cricetidae; genus Ondatra; species Ondatra zibethicus. Next base: position 27,990 of record PVIU01001834.1, read on the forward strand.
CACAGAGCTGCTAACGTGTGCTGGGTAGGCATTCTGTATATGTGAACATTGACCTGAATGTATTTCTTCTGCAGAAATCCACTAAGTCCCTCCCTTAAAAGCCCTTCTCTCTTCAGTGCCTAGAAAACTTAGTAAAAATACTAAGAAATAAAAAGAAGAAGAGGGATATAACACATGTAACTCTCTTGAAAATTCTTGCCTCAAAGTAATCCATGGGGAAGGAAAATGACAAAGGACCTTTGTTCTTTGGATTCAACATCCAAATACAAACTATTGTAAATCACAAACACTGGGGGAAAAGAAAGGTGTGTGTGCGTGTGTGTGTGTGTGCAAAGATTGCTCAGCAGGTTAAACCACTAGCTACACAAACCTGATGACCCGAGTTCAGGTCCCAGATCCCACAGTGCACTGAGAGAATCAAAGCCCCCCCAAACTGTCCTCTAAGCCCACAGACTCATGCCATGGCACATGTACACACGCACTCTTTCATACATAGCATTTTTTTAAATGTTCCAAAAATTATACCATACAGAAAATGCACAGGCTCTGCCATTATTTCCCAATGAGCATTTTATAGCCATTTATAAAATAACCATGCAAATATAACCATTTACAACACAGCCATTTGATACTGCTGCCATTTACATGGTGTTTACACTGCATTAGATTTTAAGTGATCTAGTGATTAAAGCACACGGTAGGAAGTGTGGGCTGTATGCAAACATCCTCCCATTTTACAGAGAGAATATGGACAGTCACAGGTTTTGGTGTCCGTGGTGGCAGCGGGGGCCGGGAGTCAATATTCCACAGAAAACCAAGACAATTCTATAAATGTTGTAACTTACCAAAAGCAAACACTAGAGTTTGGAGCCTGAATGTCTCCCACAGCCCAGTTGTAGCAAGCTCAGCCCCAACCCACGACAGTGCTGAGGGGCAGAGCCCTTAGGAAGCATGGAAGGGGGGAAGAATGTTAGGTTATTGAACCATTTTCTTGCAGAAGATTTGAGGCCTGGACTAACCCCTCCTCTTCCTCTTTTTTTGTTTTGTTTTGTTTTGTTTGTTTGCTCTCAGCCACCATGAGGTAAGCTTCTGCTTCTGCTATACACTCTCTACCACAATGCTCTGCCTCATCTCAGGCCCAAAAGCAATATGGTCAACCAACCATGGACCAAAACCTCCAAAGCCATGAGCCAAACTGACCTTTCCTCTTTTCAAGTTGATTTATCTTAGGTATTTGTTACAGTCACAGATATCCACCTAAGCCAGTAGATAACTCTTTAATCTAGGCATGGGCAGATGGATTATATAATTCTTTCTACTACTGATACAGAAATTTTCCTAATAAAAACTTAAGGGATTAACTCCTCACTATCAAAATGAAATGAGTCCTAGTGCGCATGTGTGGTGGACTCGCATTGCATGTGCTTGCGCTAAGTAATCACTCCAGAACAGATAAGCAAGCGCCAGACTCTGTGTTATTAGGAGAAACTGGGATTTAGTAGTAATGCTAGCCCTCTACTAACTAAAGTGCTTACAGAGAAGAGACCTCTACTAAGGAGATCTGTGCTAAGGGATTTGATACCAGAAAGCACAAAACCAGGTGAAAGGCAGTGGACTTTCCACTGCCCGGCTCAGGCAGCCCTGTGCATAGCTGATGTTCATGATAAGAAGGAGGCTAAGCGGTAGACTTATGTATACACAGGAAGCTACTAGAGTCCCATGACTTCAAGTTCAGTCAAAACATATTAACATGGAAAGAGCCAGAAACATGCTGAAGGCTATGTATGTGACATTTCTACCTCCCAGAGAGCCAGCTCAATTCTGCAATCCCCTCATTGCCTGTTCCTGGGAAAGGAAGCCCACGGATGGTGTGGTTGACTTCTGAGAAGCCAGGGAAAGGGAGCAAGTCTGAGAGTGCAGAGCTCAGAGCCTTTCCCATAGCTGCTGCCCTGGCTCCTGCTTACACTTGACCCAGCAAAACACTTGAGAATCACACGCACCACAAACTCAGGTATTTACAAAAGAAAATTCAAAGAAATGGGAGAGCTGACTGCGTGACTAGAGTGTCTCTTAGCCTCTTTGGTATTGTCTGGTTTCCAGAGGCTGCCTGCCGCCTACCTCCCCTCTCGCTCTGCTTCCCACTGCCAGTGGGGCTTTGCTGACCCAGCTGCAAGTCCGTAGGAGGTGCAGTCAGTCTTTCCCACCCTACTCAGGAGCAGATGCTATGTATATTTGCATCTCAAATGCTCCTTCCTTCATTCAAGATACTAGAGACCACTGCTCCCTACTCCACTGCTCCTACTTTACACAAGCAATATTATCTGCTTCCACAAGATATCAATACGAATGAGACATGATCTACAATGACCACTTTATGATTGCTCCAATTTCCAATAGTGATCATGGGTACCTCCACAGAGCCCTTGGGGATGACTCACAGGCCAGACGGACTCCTGTGGGACTGTTCTTGCTCACCAGGTCAGGGGAGCCATGCCTTGGGTTCACTTTGAGAGGCAGACGCCACATGCACTTCAGCAAAGCACATCACTGTGCTAGTAAAGGCTACGGACAGAGGCTGTGTCAAAGGGCAGTTCCCTATAAGTAATGGAACCCAACCCTCTTCCCCGCAGTACCAGCTACTTGTTCTTCAAAGTAGCATTTCCCATTGCTAGGAAACACCGCTTCTGCATTTTTCAGGCAGTGGCACTTTCCTGTGGTCAAGCAAGTTTGGAAGAAAGCTGGATTCCATCTAGAAGTTTACAACATTGGCACGGTACGCAATAGGAAAGTTTTTAATGTATGATTTCCCTTCATAGCAGCCAATGAGACTGGGGTTCTCGAGAGCTTCCCCTAGGATAAGGTAACTCAGTTTAACAGCTGCAGAGCAGTTAAGAGGAAGCCAAGGAACAGACCTGTGGCCTTCTGCTACCCATTGATGGCACTATCCGCACAAGTCACAGAAGGTTCACAATTATTTTGTCATCTAGCTGACTTCAATTCTGGCTTCCTCTGCCAAGCCTGGAAACAAGATCTCCTTCTCCTGATGGCAGACACAAGGAATGACCCTGGCTTTTACCTACACTCTACCAACCTTCTGTATGCACACTAGCCCTGAAAGACATGGAAAACCAGAACCCCATAGCCTCAGGGGCCTTGTAGCTAAACTTCCTGAAATGACTTCAGTCTGGTCAATGAGACTCATGTTTGCAACGTTCAGACCACAGAAGAGGGAGAGCTCACTTCAGTATCAGCTGCTCTCTGCTCCATGAGCAAGGCCCAGAGAACCTGGCTTTTGAAGAATGGTTTTCTTAGCCACTGTTCCCTTATCCCTAAGGGACCAGCTTTCATGGGTGCCAGGAAGCAAGACTGAGGCACTGGTTTGCAGGGCTGGCTCTGGCAGCTGTGGCATGATCTGGACCAGTCATGGACGGCTACTGGACTGTGGCTCCATCTTAATCACTGAAATTGCAAAATGGTTCTGGAAACCCAGCTTCAGGGAAAGCAGCTTTCCTGTTGGAAACAGGTTCCTCTGTGGTCCAGTTCTTCAGTATGGTTTGAGGGCGATTGCTCCCGAGACCTCCACCCAGAGAAAGGTTCAGAACACCTCATCATCTCTCAAGACATCCTGTCCCCACAGTAAGTTCCTTTCTCCTTTAACTTTCTATAACGGACTCTCTTTTCTACAGCTGACCCTGGAACCACAGACCAAGTCACGCTGTGCTCAGACAAGGAGGATCATCATTTCCCAGACTCCCCTTCATGGCTTCCAAATGCAGAACACCATCTCTGTTCCACGCAGATGAGAAGCCACCTGTGTGGCTTGCTGGGGCCAAAATGCTCAAGTACACCCTGCCAACTGGCTTTGTACAACTGTACACGCACGCTGGGTCAGATCAGTCAGCTGTCTGTCTCCTTAGAAGCAATGAACTTGAAACACCTTGAAGAGTAAGGACTTTACGCTCTACCGCAGTGTGAGCCCCTACCCACACCAGACAGCAGCGGCTACAACAAAGAGCAACACACCCGAGTTCTAATCCCAAGCCATGTTAAAGGCTTCATTCCACTCCCACTCCTGCTTCAAGGAGATGGTAATATTATCTGCTCATAGGAAGACAGGAGGAGAATAGGCCTGGAGGTCTTTGCAAAGAAAAAAGTCTATCAAAGGATACCATTTCTTACTACTAATATTAATACTGGCATCCAGAATCATGAGGAGGAGAGAATCCTTTTTCTACACACTTAAGGATGTCTGATAAATCTTTAATACTCATAACTTCAGCACATTGGCATTTAGAGACAAAGTTTCATAAGCATCATAAAAGCCCGGATGCTTAAAGCTCAATGCTTCCTTTAGCCATGCACGGGAGAGGTCAGATGCTCAAAGTGCAATGCTTCTTTTAGGTTATTAGCCATGCACAGGAGAGGTGTTTAGAAGAAAAATCTCTGTCTTCTCTGGCGCTGTCACGACTCATTTCCGGATTACTGTCCCCTTAAGTTTTGTGTGCACTCTTCAAGATGAGAGGGTAGCTCCTGAACACCAGGTTGCGTAGGGCTGAAGCTTTGATGCTATTTTTGTTTTGTTTTGCTTCTCTAGTTTTTCATATGCAGAGATGAGAATTGGTCTCCTTTAAGCTTCATGCCCTACTCAGCACTTCCTTGAGTCCTTTCCACATACACTGTGCTCTAAGACAGCAGATAGCTGTGAAGCAAATGGCTCTTCAGGAGAGTCAACGAGAAAGAGAGCCAGCAGTACCAGGCAGACAGGAACTGAGGGACTCAGCGCTCCAGCCACTGCACAGAGGGAAGCTAGAGATTTGGACAGGGACATGCACAGAAAGATCTCCATCAGCACAAGTTTTGGGGGCGCAGGAGAGGAATCACCACCTGAACACCCCAGGGTCCATCAGGGGGACCATGCACCAGGGCACCCCAGAGCCCACACAGTATAGACCAGAAGGTTATCACACACACAAACAGCCTGCATGACTACAAAATGCACACAGGATCCTTAGGGCACACAGAATACCACTAATCTCACTCATTGCACTTTAGGAAAATATCGACACTAAAAGCACACATGCCAAACCACACAAATGTGTATATTAAAAAAAAACAAAAAACAACAGAAGTAAAGCCAGTTCACTCTGTAACACAAAAGGATAAGAGCTGTTCTGGCCCCAAAAATATTCATTTTAAAACGTTTGAAGCATTTTCTTTCTCTAGAGAACTAAATCCCATCTGTTAACAACAACAGTAAAGAAATCTGGGTAGAAATTGACAATACAGTGCTTCAATGGCCAGCTGGGCTAAGTGCAATCTAACAGATCCTTGTATTTTTGTAGGTGAACTGATTTTTTTTTAAAAGATGAAGTTGGCTCTGCTTGATGTGTATATAGGAAGACATGTTTTATAATCTACATAGCCACCCTCTGCAACCCAATTAATGACAACAACTTCCCCCAAGGACACTGGAGAATGAGCTGCCTACATAAATGTCACAGGCAGGGGTCTCTGAAAGCATGGCCTTCTGAAGAGCAGCACTATATTCTTGAAAATCTAAAAAAAGGGGAGCTTTGTCAGGTCCCTTTCCTGCACACACACACACACACACACACACACACACACACACACACACACACACCATTCTATGTGGAAGCCACATGGCATGATTAAATTTAACTGGGTGGACCAGTGGAAAACCACAGTATTAACAACCTAATTCTGAGGAGAGGTTCAGTCTCCAAATGCAGGAAATAATCTTAAAAGCTTTGGACCAGCAGGAACAGCTTTCAACACCAGATTTCCATCCATCCATGAGTGCTGAGATGGAAGGAAGAATCTCTCTGCTCACTGTGGCTCAATATCCTGCAAGTTAGCCAAGGATCTTCATCATTTGGGCTCTTAGTAGAAAAAAAATATATAGCTGTGTATAATAGGTCCCTTACAGCTTATATAAGTCGTGGTGTGCGTTTCTGTGTGATCATCCATATGTACCCAGGCACTCAGACATTTCTAGAAAGACACAAGAGGCAAACAAGTCACCTTTGGGCAGGGTGCTTCACCTGTCACCCTTTCAACTTCTACCATGCGCTTTACTTTCAAAATTGGAAAACCTAGCCATCATTTTTTTCCTTCAAATCACAGGCCTATAGCTCTGAAGTCACACTGCCAGCCTGCCCAGTCACCAACAGGCTGCAAATAAAGATGTTTCATAAATTCAACACAGCACCAGGCCTATGCTCCCTCCCTTTAGTCTCATCAGACTGTCACAGGAACTGAGGCAGGATCCTTCTGGTGACAGCTATTGTTCTCATTTTCTGTACAAAAACAGAGGTCCAAGAGGGTAAACAACCTGCCTAGGACCACAGGCCTAGAAGCAGAGGAAGCTAAACCCGCACCTAGGATTCCTTCCTGATAGCCTTCCCTGCCTTTACACAGTTAGCCTTCGGAGGGTCACTGCTGGGGTTCATTCATCCAGCAGGAAGATGGAGCTGTTATTTCAATAATCCTCTCACTAAAAGAGCCATTTCTTTTCTCAAACAGCAGTAAACGGCGGTTAACGGGCAGAACTTGAACTCGCAACCCCCACTCTGCCCCCACACCAGTCCATATTGTTCTCCAGGAATCCATCGCTACCTGGCAATGTCCTGGAACCCCAGATGTCATAGCAGTCCTGGGGTTATGACAATTTGCATAGACAAATATTCTAGAACTCAATGCAAGAACAATCCAGTGGCAGGGCATAAGGCCACTCGCTCTGGACATGACAGCCAGAACAGAGCCAAGTCTGAGAAGGCCAAAGCAGTTTTATAGACCCTGAGTTCAAAACAGTGTGCATGTGCTCTGTCTCTCTGTCTCTGTCTCTGTCTCTCTCTCTCTCTCTCTCTCTCTCCAGTTCTGTCTGTAGAGAACTGAAAGAAGGGAAGCTACCTCCAAGGGAAAGGTTCCCAGCCCCCAAGCACATCACCCAGGCTGGGCAAGCTGGGAATCTTCTGCCCCCTCTTCTGCCTGGGCCTTGACCACATACCCTGTTCTCACAATGGCTGTGCCAAAGGCTGGACAGGGCAGCCCAGCTCATCCTTCAAGCATGGCATGACAGGGCTGGAAGAAATCTTCCGAGAGAGTGGTGACGGTGATGAGAGCGAGCAGAGGGGCCTGGCAGTCTTGAGCATGCACTTTTTGTCACAAACAAGACTGGCCACAAATGTGTAAAAACTATACTACATTTAACTTCTCTCTTCAAGTCAAAAGCCCACACAGATATGTGAGGGGGAGGAAGTCAATCATGATGGATGGCATAGCCCTTGCAGGATGAGGTACTTTAGACTCCAGAGCTGCCTCCTGCAAGAGCATTAGCCATAGCTGAGGCAGCAGCAGGGGCCATGACGGCCTTCGTGGGATACCCACCCACACCCAGGGGCCAGCCAAGAGCCAACCCTTGAAAATCCCCCAGGAGCCTCAGAATCCTCTCCCAACTGCTTTGTAGCATGCCAGCTTTCAGTCGATGCAAATGCAATGGCCAGTTAATCTCAACAAAATCCAAATCCATACTTGGCTCTATTCATGAGCAATCTGTTTAGGGAAGTCCCCAAATGGTAGAACTGGAATGCAGCAAACACACACATGTATACCCAAGACGCTGAGTAGAAGAGGCAGGCACTTTGCAAAATGCATTCAAATATGAATTAACTATAACGGATTTTTCCTTCTTATTTTCAACCCAACTAAGCCCAAAGAAACTCATATTTGAGCCATGATGGCTCGTCACCATACATGGCTGTGGAGTGTGTTAAGTCTGGCTTTGCCAGAAGAACACAAGTAAGACCTTGATGCTTCCTAAATGATAGGCAGCTTTGTCCACTACTGGGAGTCCTTGTGAATGGAGCTTGCTTGCCCCTATCTGAGTGATAGCCAGTTTATCCATTATTGCCCAGTAAATGGAGCTTGTTTGCCCTGCAAAATCTTGTCCTGCCAAAAGTGATGACAGAGGCCAGAGCTGTCCTGGAATCAGCTACTTGAGTAGTACCATGGTGAGTTTTTAAAACGAAAGCTCAGATCTGGCCAAGAGTAGTGAGTGAAGCCATAAATTCCAGCTGGCAAGGTGGAGTTAACTCCTTACCCATTTCTACCTGTCTGTAGACTTCCCAGGAGTGAAGGCCTATCTTGGTTGTCAACTTGACACACCTGGGAAGAGAATGCCTCAATGGAAGAATTGCCTCTATCAGATTGACCTGTGGGCATATTTTTGAGGCATTTTCATGACTGCTAATGGGCATAGGAGGGTCCATCCCACTGTGGGCAGTACCATCTCTAGGTGGGTCTAGGTGACCAGCCTGGGACCATGCCAAGAAGCAGCATGCCTCTATTGCTTTCTCCCTCACATTTGTCCTGACAGAGTATCTGACTTCACTCAGTAATGGACTGGAATCTGAAATCTGAAATTAACCCTTTCCTCCCCAAGCCACTTTTGATTGTGGTATTTATTACATCAACAGAAAGCAAATCGGGACAGGGAGTCATTGCCAATTGAGCCAACTTGCTAGGGAGTTCAGGAACGAAAAATGTCCGAGTGTTTTGCATTGATAATTTTCTAACATCATTCCCCCCTGAAGAAGTCTTTTTGAACTCACTTGGTTGTTCCTCAACCCTGCCAAGAGGGGCCAGCATCACAGAGCAACCCTCTAGGGAAACATCCACCAAGGTGTTGGCCTCGGGCCACTGCGTGCTCCAAAGTAAGGAGGTTGTGTTCCCCACAGCATTTTACTTGCCTCAAAAGGCAGTTCTCTGTGAGTCTTGAGGCCAGCCTAGTCTACAGAACTAGTTCCAGAACAGCCAGGCCTGTAACACAAAGAAACCCTGTCTCAAGGGAAGAAAAAAAAAAGGCAGTAACAAGAAAAGGAAAGAAAGATGATAAAAGATCTATGATTAAAAATATTTTCAAGTAAGTGAAGTATTTTTCATCAGCTCATTTCAGTAAGAAATCTCTAATGGGTGGGCTTTAAGGAGGAAAGGGCTCAAGGGGATGGGCTGAAGCGCAAGGAGAAAAAAGAGTATTCATACATAAGAACAGCCACACAGACATCACTGCACACAATGATTATTGGCACGTTTTCTGTAATCCACTTATAATTTTCATCAACAAAATGAACATGGTAGAAATAAATGGAAATTATTTGAAAGGTCTTTGTTTTATCCAGAAAGAGGTTAAGAGTTCTTATTAACTTTACAACTTGGCACACAGCAATAAACAAATTTAAGTAGAAATCTCCAAGGTAGTTACTAGAAAAACAGAATTTCTGTTTTCCAGACTTAGTAAATGGAGAAAAAAGTTTTAATTCATCTCAAAAGTTAAGGAAATAAAAAAGGCCTAAGACAGCGATGGGAGCAGAGAAAAATGTAGAGCTCAATAAAAATCAATAAAAAAGGCCTAAGAATGCTAAATTTAACCCCAAATATAATTAGTTATTACATTAACATAAATGGCCTGGAAAGTCTAGCTAAATGACAAAGATTAGAGCTGGGGAGAAAGCTGCGGAAGTGGCCGCCGCACAACACTCACTTTAGAGCTGGGCACTGTCACACAGGGCTGTAACCCTAGTGCAGAGGGTGAAGATGCGGAGCACGGGGACCACTAGAGTTCAGTGACCAGTCAGTCAGCCTAGCTCCAGTCAGGGACGCTGTCAAGGAAGCTACCCGATGTTGGATGCTGACTTCTGGCCTACACACACACACACACACACTCACACACACACACACACACAGAGAGACAGAGAGAAAGATACATACATACATACACACTCAGAGACAGAGACACACATCCAGATAGAGAGATACACATCCACACAGAGACACAGACATGCAGAGAGAGAGACAGGGACACATACACACTCAGACACACACACAGAGACACATACACACTCAGACACACACACACACAGTCAAAATTGGTTTTCAGCCTCCAATGTGCTGTTCACAAGAGGAGGTAAAACATAAAGGATGGGAGGCTGTTGGTCATGCAAAGTGAACTCTTGTCTAGGCTGGATATCTAGCTTCTGCGTAGGCCTAGCGCTGGAAAAGCCAAAGTGATCGCTCAATGTGGTGAAAGGAAGAGAGGAAGGGGAACTGCAGCCTAAATTAAGCCTGGACCAGCCCATGCGGGAAATGGCCAAAAGGGACACACATAGTCTATCCCAAAGGGTTCGAAAGTACTAGAGGAAGAAAGGAGACATCATCGTGTTCTAAAAGGTGCGGAGCAATGGGTTTCGGCTGCTCCTTTCAAACACAAATGATGAACAGCTTGACTCACTGGGCAGTGATGTGGCTAGAATATCAACCTTGAGGTTAAGGGCAAGTTAGAGACAAGCTGGAAAACACCGCGTGGGTCAGGCGGCAGTCTGTATTTGGATCAATAGTTTAGAATGATGCTTTTGCGGATGAGGAAATGCTGAAAGACCTAAAACTGGGGATTAATTTGCTGAGCTGTGCACTTGCGGCCACTCAGGGAAGATGGTGGAAAATGGAATGAAGTACAAGTGTGGGCTATCAGACCGCGGCTGGCCTGGGTGCCACTGCAGCATTTTCTTGTGCACATAGATACTCAGAGATGGCGGAAGGAATGAGAAGTGTTATGTTCCCACGGGGTAAGCCACGACCAGGAGAATAGATGGGGATTTCTGGCAACCACAGAAAGCGATTGTTGGAGTTGTCACCAGATGCCAGAAGCTGCCAGAATTATAAAAACCTGACTGTCACACTTACAAATAAACCTCTGTGTATTTGTTAACATCTACCCAGCATTACGGGAAACACAAAAGACTCAGGGCTTCAGAGATTTCCACCAGGAAGACGTGCTGTTCGTTGTCTAAAGAATAAGTTTGTGTATTCATTTTCTTCAACCGCCACGGCACTTCCAGAACCTCCTTTTGGCCGAAAGTCAGCCGTGCGGACATGGGCCTTGCAGAGCCGCTGTTTAACTGCGGACACACTAGTTTAGGCTTACCTCTTCTCCCACTGCTCTTGTTTTGGCTGAGGAGGAATAAAATCAACCCCTTTCCTCTGCGTGCGTGTGCATATGTGTGTGTGCACACATGTGCATGCGCGCATATCTGTATGCATGTCTGCACGTGTTGGCACATGTATATCAGTGGGGATGTGTGCACATGTGGGCAGAGCCCAGAGACTGATGTCAGATACCTTCTTCCATTTTCTCCTTATATACTGACACAGTCTCTCACTTGATTCCGGAGCTCATCAATTGGCTAGTCAAGCTAGCCAGCTTGCTGGGGAGATTGCTCATCTCTGCTGCCTGAGTGTGATGGTTACAGGCAGGTCACGGCTTGCCTGCATTTATGCGGGTGCTGTGGATCCAAACTCTGCTCCTCGACTTTAACCAGCAAGTGCTTTCCCCACTGAGCCGTCTCTCCAGCCCCAAACTGACTTTTTTTTCTACCTAACTCCTCTTTCCAGAAATACAAATCATCCATGGGGACTTGAAATAGGATACAAGTTGTCTGCCGTGAGCTCTCCTCCACTGGAGACTCCAACCCCTCCTGGTCCCTGGGTTTCAAGGTCACCATCCTCACTTGGCAGCAGGAGAGCTGTTCCTCAACTAGAAGAATTCAGAATGGTTGTGGAGGTCGAATCACCAGGCTTTGCATTGTAACAACTTCATTCCATCAATACATTAAATGCTAAGACAGACGAGATAAGCTATAGAGTTCTCTGGTGTTGACGGTTGAATCTTGGACTCAACAGTAGAACTGCTTCCCCTAGTGGGAAAGAAGTCTGCATTTGATTCTCTTTCCACACTCTTTCCTACTGTTTCTGTGCCAGGGCTTAGCTGGAGGAAGCACTTAAAATGCCCACCAGCTCCCAGTACCCACATCATCTTCACTGTCACTCCTATAGCAGTTAAGGGGACCCAAGGAGACCAGGTGCACCCATCTGAAGTTCTGTATGCATGTATACAATATGTGGCAATTATACACAGACATATATATTCCCTTCCTAATTAAAATAGTTTTCTCCATCTAAAACAAGACAGGATAGTCTTACCTGATATAAATGTGGGCTAGATGGACAAAAGCTATCCCCCCAAATAAAATAAGCCAGAGCCAAACAGAATGAGGCATTTCACTCCCAAGTATCTCCACCCACCATCTGCTTAGTGGCATATTTTGAAATCTGAGACTCAGTGCTAGCAGCAGGCAGAAAGCAAGAATCCTCTCTGTAAACAGTGGTATGCATCTTGCTGGAACTGCAAGCCACCAGCTGCAGTTAATCAGTAGGAATTTAAAACCTGAAGGTGGGGGTTAAGATGGCATTTTAATTAAAACACGCACACACACACACACACACACGCACACTCGCACGCGCGCTGCACCTGAGTTAAATATCTGACTCACCCTACAGCTACACCTTTCTCACTCTTCCCATGGTATTTTTCCTGAAGCTAAAGCTGGCATGTGGGACAGAGGGGAGAATAAGCGGAAGGAAACAGGGAGCCTGGCAAGAGTGGCAACTGGCAACCTACTAAGATGCAAGTGACAAGCTGGGCGGACAGCCTTAGGACACATTGCCCGAATGTCAGGAGGATGGACTTGGGAGCTGGTTGCTCTTGTCAGCTGTGTTGCCTCTATCATCTGGTCCTGTGAGTGGTAGTGTGGGAGGCTAGGGGACAGGCAAGTTTGGGGCACACCAAATAATTACAGAAAACCCTGGGGCTGCTGCTTCTCACCATCAATAGGAATGGAGCCTTCCACAGAGGTCGGTGGAAACATTGGGAGTGGCTCCAGCAATCTGGGATCCAGCATGGTGACTAAGGGATGGCAGATTAAAGACGACTTCAAGTCTCTGAATGAGGAGTTGAGAGCTACAGGATTGGAACAAGTCTGGATTCAAAAGCAGAAGTCACCTGAATGCTGTGACTTTATAGAACTGTGCTGAGCAGGCTTCCACACCAAGTCTCCTACTGGGCACTCGCCACCATCCCACCAAACCACCCAACAATATCACGGGCTGGAAAATGTGGCCGCATTTCACAGTGAAGAAAGATTGATGAGAAGCATGACAATGATATTTGTCCAACATCTTTACCCCTTCAAAATCCCCTTCTAGGACAGCTGTGTCCAACTGAAACAGAATGTATCTCCTCACTGGCCCACAAAGCCAGCGTGAGAGACTCCCATGTGGGAATTCTTGGAGTCACCTGGTAAAGACTTCTGGCCCATACACTTTATTTCTCACTTATTTCTACTTTTTTTTTTAAAGTAAATTTTATTTTTTGGTCACTACTAGGAACCGATTCTAGAACCTCACACACGTTAGTCAAGTGCCCTGCCACCGAGCCACAGCCCCACAGGCCCTGTACTTTAAGGCAGTCTGGAGCAGCTGGGAGAGTAACTCTCCAGGAGGAAATGAGGGGTAACTCACATGAGGCAGAGGGAAGCCCCAGTCTCCTGATGGAGAAGGAAGATGGACCCACATGCATGAGGGGTAACTGCTGGTACCATTTAGCAAAGGGAAAGAATCCAGTCTTAGAAGGAAACATGCATTTCTCAAAATCTACCCTGAAAAGTGTTTCACTGGGCAGAGCCGTCTGTCATAGAGGACCCCTGTTTATCCACTGGTGGCCCTACTACACCTTCCCTGAATATCTCACACCATAGATGAGCCACCTATGAGATCACCATCATTTGCTTTTCTGCTTACGTTGCTCATCAAGATGAATCAACCATTGTCGTCCTTGGGCACTGTGGCTGTGGCAAATGGCTATGAACATTTCTAAGGGTTCCATCTCAATTGTTTTTGTCTTATCTCTTCACTAGCTAGTAGCAGATTGCCTACGTCCACACTGTTCTTGAATGGCATCTGGAAATGGAGTTGGAAAGCTAGGGGGTGGGCACAGCATATTAAGGCAGTAGGATGTATGAGTCCCAGAGAACGCTACCCATGTCACTGCTATTATAAACTATGATGAGGGTATCTCGTGGTTCTAAATGCCAGTGTTCTACAGGAGGTGGCAGTTTCAAGGCTAGCCTGAGTTACATGAAGGTGGCAGTTTCAAGGCTAGCCTGAGTTACATGAAAGACCTTGTCTTGTTAAGAAATGATGAGACAAAAACAGATGTCTGGGTGAGCACTGACAGAGCTGGGTTCTAATCCAACTAACTGAGGAGTCTAGCCCCCACTGCATAAGCTCCAGCTTCCCCTTTAGCGCAGGATGCAGTCACTAAGAACACCCCAGGTTCCAAGCAGCACACTTCCCCCTTTTTGCTTGTAGCTCCACAGACTGTGTGCTTGTGAGTCCTCAACATTTCCACCATGAACCACCCACTCAAACCCAGAACATTCTCAATAGCACCTATGTAATGCTCTGTCTCTTTAAGAGACAAGAAGCCCAATCCCTTCCTGCTTGCAGCCTCAGCCTCTCTCTCTCTCTCTCTCTCTCTCTCTCTCTCTGCCTCCCTCTCGGAGAGGTAGCCTCTCTCTCCCCATCTCTCTTTCTCTTTCTCTCTCCCCTTTCTCCACTTTTCCCTTCCCCTCCATAACCCACCTAATAAATGTCCAACTTTACCCTACATGGTGTGCCTGTTTGTCTTTTGCCCGCCTGCTGCCCACATGGCTCACCACTGGGGATGCCCAGGGGACCAGCCACCTTTGGAGACTTGCTGCGTGGTGCACCCCGGCCCTGCCTGGGACTGGCTGCTCTCGGGACCTGCTGCCCCTGCCTGCCGGGGATCTTTCAGCAAACCCATTACATTGGTGCCGAGACTCCTGAACCAGGTTTTTTTCTACTCCCACCACTGGCTTCGATTGGTGAGTCTCCCCATTCTGCTATGGTTGCTTCCCTTAGCTGAAATTGTGTTTGGACTGACCCAGGGTCAGTCAGCCTGCACTAGCACTGCATGCTCTGTGCGGTGCATTCAACTGGGGGCCCAGGGTCCCTCAGATTCTTTCTTTTTTTTCCATTTCTTTTCTTTTCCCTCCGTAAAAGGCCACTCAGAGCGGCCTCTGGCCTCTCTGGCTTCTGAGTCACCCCAACCAGATCCAGCCAGGCCATAGCACCCCACCCGGGGTCAGGGGATGCCCTGCCACAGGTCCCTGTGGTGTTCACGCCAATTTGCACCCCGCCTATAGGGGTGTTTCGCGGGTTTTCACAATTTCAGCTGTGGGTAGCAAGCCATCCATGTCCGTCCCCCGGCTTTTTTCAATTCCAGTTGTGGCATGGTGCAGCTTTTTCAGTTCTAGCCTTTTGTTCCCCTCTGCGGCTTGTGGCATGGCAGCTCAGCCACAGGGCGGATCACACCTCTAGGTCTCCCTGCAGCTCAAAAATTGTGGCTTTATCATATAACATGTGACCACTGCCACTTTGATTAGGGTCAGGTGACTTCGCCGCCATCTTGGCTAAGAGCCAGGTCAGGTGACCAAGTTCCACCATCTTTACTGACGTATACCCTGCCTTGTCCCCTGGTTTACTTATGTTTTTTTTTTTTCACTAAATTCCTCTTGTTGACTCTGTTGCATCTGTGTTTTGTGCAGTGGCATTGCCTTTGGTAGGGCCCACCAAGAGCATCCACTTTCCCCAATTCCTGTTCACTTTCTGTGTGTTCACACATGTAACTTAAATGCACCTATATTTAATGTTATAATTGTTCATTACATCTCATTTCAGACTACAAAAACAATAAGTCTCATGTTTTAAACTGGTATGTACTTTTAAGTCTCTTACAAAAATACCTTGTATTTAATCCAACTCTCATTTAAAATATATGAAAATGTTCTCTACTATTGTCAGTTCTGCCATTAACCTTCTATTGTAAGCAGTTTCTTTTTCTTTCTGTCTTTTTACAAGTGTAAATCTTACCTATAAAGTTGAGAACCAATGCGGTCAAGCTTAGACCCAGCTCTCCAGGCCGAGTCTATATGGTAGTTATACCTAATAAACAGCCCTCAACTGCTCAGAGATCTGGGAAATATGACATTTAAATATTTAATCATTAAAAACTTCATAACAAAAAGAGACAGGTTGGCTCCTAGCAGCAGCACTCTACCTCCTCTAAAGAAGACAGAAGACAAATGGGCACACAACAACCTCCATCTGCAATTCGCTTCAACTGCTAAGCGCTGACCACTGAGCAAAACTGCCTTTTATCTAAACTGAAGATCTCTAGACGTGGACAGAATCGCTGGAATCGACAGCCTAGCTGCTCAGGTAAAGGTAGGCTTGTCTTCCTACAGATTTCTTAGCCCACAGGATCTTCTGGAGCCTGGCAGGCCCTGTGCTAAATAGCAAAAGTCAAATGCGACCCTCAGCAACCATGGAGGACACTGAAGAATAGCTCTGGGTGCCAGCCAAGTAAGTTCTCTGTCATTTCTTAATCAATAACTCAAGTAAAATTTTATCCTTCTCAGAGATCTCTGATGATATCCTCTCTCTCTCTCCCCCTCTCTTTCTCTTTGACAGCTGAGAGGTCTTGTTGGTTTAAAAGGACAACCTCACCAAACAAATTTCAGTAAAATACAAATACAAGACCTGCAAGTTATAAAGGTGTGAAGACAAATACAAGTTATCAAACTTCTCTCTCATTGTGCCTTCCATAGTCTTAAAAATACTTTTCATTGTGCAAAAGTATTTGTCACAGTCATTCTGACATAAACATGTTACTGTTTATACAATGTATATATCTAAAACTTCTGTTTTCACAAACCCAAAGAATTCTTGTGAGTTCTAGGGAGCCGAATTGAAGGATCCACCTTAAACAGCTCAGATACATCCCCCTCAATTCCCTGGTCCTAAAAATTTTTTTTCTTAATTTAACTTTGTCCTCTGTTCTTCCAATACCTTAACCAGGTGTAAGAGATACCAGACATTTCCATGCCACAAACACCAGACAGGAGCAAAGAGACCAGCTATGCCAGGATGTGACCAGCACCCCCAGGCTTCTCAGGTCCCCCCCCAAGGACAACACCCACAAATAAGCCGGAAGCAGTCTCGAGAATCCGCCGACCCAATTCCTTCAACCGTGGTGCCTAATCTCCTGCTTTTTATTATAAAAAAGAAACGGGAATGTAATGCTGTCTCTTTAAGAGACATGCCATGCCTACTCCCTTCCTGCTTGCAGCCTCAGCCTCTCTCTCTCTCTCTCTCTGCCCCCTCTTGGAGAGGTAGCCTCTCTCTCCCCCTCTGTTTCTCTTTCTCTCTTTCTCTCTCCCCCTCTTCTCCCCTTTTTCCTTCCCTTCCATAACCCACCTAATAAATGTCCAACTTTACCCTACATGGTGTGCCTGTCTGTCTTTTGCCTGCCTGCCGCCCACATGGCTTGCCGCTGGGGGTGCCCAGGGGACCAGTCACCTTTGGAGACTTGCTGCGTGGTGTGCCCCGGCCCTGCCCGGGACTGTCTGTTCTTGGGTCCCACTGCCCCCTACCTGCCAGGGATCTTGCAGCAAACCCATTACAACCTAGACATCAAGTTAGACATGTTCAAATTAGGAGCTCAAATTAAGAAACCATGCTCTTGAGGTCTCTTCCATCCATCAGTCTCGATTTCATTCTTCTAGTTGCTTCAAAGAAACCCCTTGGAGATATCGTTGACTTCTTTTTTTATTATTAATTTTATTATTTTTCCATTCAAAAATTGACACTTCCTCCCCTTCTCCCATTCTCCTCCAGCTCCTCCACTAACCCTCCTCCCTTCCCTTCCATCCTTAAGAGAGGGCAGAGTACCCTGCCCTGTGGGAAGTCCAATGCCCTTCCCCCTCCATCCCAGCCTAGGAAGGTGTGAGTCCACGTAAACTAGGGTCCCAAAAAGCCATTACATGCAGAAGACAGAGGTCCCCATGCCATTATCCATGGCTTCTTAGTCTGCCCCCATTGGCAGCCACATTCAGAGAGTCTGGTTTGATAACATGCTCATTCAGTCCCGGTCCAGCAGGATTTGGTGAGCTCCCATTAGAGCAGGCATACTGTCTCAGTGGGTGGACCAACCCCTCGTGGCTCTGACTTCCTTGCTCATCTTCTCCCTCCTTCTGCTCTTCAACTGGTCCTTGGGATCTCAGTCCATTGCTCTGATGTGGATGTGGGTGTCTGTCTCTATCTCCATCCATCGGACAATAATGTTGACTTCTCTCCCAATCAACTTCCGACGTGTCAACACAATCCAACAGAATGTGGTTCAAAAATATCCAAAATCTACTTCCTCCACCACCTTGATTAGCTACTGTGACCACTGAACTAGGTCATAGCAGTGGCTCCTATTCCTCCCCCTGGTCCTGCCACTATCTCTTCCTACCCATTCTTAAGAAGCCAGAAGAATCATGTCAAACTTCAGATCAGGCCATGCCTCTGCCCAGAGCCCAACAGTAGCTCCTACCTTCCTTTGAAGCCAAATTCCTAAGTGTGATGTTACCCAGGCCATTAAGCTGGACTTCCTTCCTGCCCTGGGATCCCTGGATCTCTCTTTTCTCTGCCTACTCTGCCTTTCTTATGTGCAGGGCCTTTGCACTCCCTGTCTTATGCTCTGGTTGTCTTTCCTTCCCACATCTCAGTTTTCCTAACCCCTGAGCCTCAACCCCACCACCACCTAGCTCACTCACATTCCGCCCCACCCTTTTTCCCCCTTCATTTTTCCTCCTCAGAATTTAAGTTTCCTAACCAAGTACGATTTGTCTTTAGTATTTCTCAGGGGCAGAAACATGTCTGTGTTATTCATAGTATATCCTTGCTGTCTAAAAAGCAGATAAACACCAGAGGGGTGGAGTGCTTGCTCTGGGTGGTCCAAGGCCCTCAGGTTGCCTGGAGATGTAGTAGGTGGGAGAGAGGCCTGACTCTACCTCTGAGCTCCCTCTCAGCACTGTCTAGGCTCTGGCTGGGGGAGGGACAGGGATGGGTGGACTCCCCTCCTAATCCCTTCAGTCCCTGCTGACCTGGCTTGGAAAGTGGGAGCTGCTTTGCTCCCTCATCTCTGCACAGGAGAATACCCCTCTAGGATGCTGTTTTTAAAGCTTAATCCCATGTAAACCTTCAGCTGTTTACCTGAATCCTATTTAATCTCCCAGAGAGAGCAGCTTCTAAATCATCTGCTCTGGAAGAGGCACCCAGGCCCCTGCTCCTCCCCTAAGACGTTTTTATTGCTTTTGCCGCTGAGAAGCAAGCTTTTGCTCCCATCAAGAGAAACAGCACAGAACAACGGAGCAATTATTTATAGTGTTTTTCCTTGGCGCTAGATTATCTAACCACAGGCTTTCCAGGGCATTTAATCTCCAACAGGTAAAAGGCTTTATCCATTCAAATGCTATTTCGGATAAGCAGCCTGGTGGGCAGCTGCGCCTGCATGTGTGAGTGGCTTGCCCTTAGATTTGTCCCCAGCAGGGAGGGCAGGTAATGCTCCTAAAGCAATGGCCACACACAAGTGAGAGGTTCCTGAAAGAGGACAGAGCCTGTAGGCCAGGTCCGAGCTTCCTACCAAGGAGGTCTCCCATGGTGGGTAACTTAGCCACTTGCTTTATTCTTCCTGGAGAAACCAAAGGACATGAGAAGACCATGGAAGGTATGGATCATTTGCAGGGTTGACTTTGAGAACTGTATTTTACAATAGTCTTGAGAAACATTCCTACTGTGTGCCCAAAGGCTCCCAAGTGTTGCTGCTCCGATTATTTTCAAAAACCCAGGGTCAATGTCACACCCCGGACCAGATACCCAAACTTTGCTCACGCCACTGAGAGGTGAGCAATTATCTCAGTTTCAGAACAGCTGAAGAAGCCTGTCTACCAAAGTGACAGGGCTAATGGGTGGGCCAGTCCAGAAGCCACCTACCAGGTGCACTCATGCCTGCCCCATGTCAGATGCTTCCACAACGCTAAACACAGGAGCGGGAAGAACTCTGATCGGCATGTCCTCGAGATGGAATGTGCAATCTGTCCTTATTAAAGACGAATTTAAATGCCTGAACCAAATAATTGATGGGAAAATGTGTAAAGAGAAGAGGAAGTGGTTTATTCAATTATATTTTTAAGACATCAGAATCTTACGGGCACCCAGACATACCAGTGTATGACACTCATGGCTGACTGAATGATCAGATGCTGTCCTGGAGATCACTTCCCTCAATCTACCACCCCCTCCCCCCCTTAGTGTTTTCCAGATGCTTTTCTAGCAGCCTGGCTAGCTACCCATCCAGCCTGATTCCCAGGCAAAGTACAGTAGAGGGAGCCTCTAATCTCCTTATAAGAAAAATATCAGGTAGGCAGAGAGTCTGTCTGAAGCCGGTGCCATGGGCCTGAAGTGTACAGCACATCCCAATATCCATCCTTATGGGTAAGGATGCTAAAAGTTTCAGAGCCCACCAAAGAAGTCCACAATGGATCAGTGAGAGGCTCCTAAGCATAGAACAAAGCAAGGTTACTAAGCATCCTTCCGAAGAGTGCTTCAACCTCTCTTCACGTGGGACAGCTGAAGAGTGAAATGTCCCCCTACCTTACATGAGGTGATGATGAGAAAGGGCTTGGCGCAGTGTCTGACACAAAGTAAGTATTTAATAAATGGTAAATCAGGGGAAGCAGGGTGTTAAGTCTTCATTAGTAGCACTGTGTGGTTTTTATAGTTATTAGTGGCAATTAGCAATATTACACACAGAAGTTCAAGATGGACCACAGAACTCTATGTGTTTGATTCCCTCAGCTAATCCTCTCTTCCCAAAGGACACGGTTGGCATTCGCTGTAACTTGATCATAAGACAAGAACAATGGTATCTAACATTTAGTACCAGCTATATCAGGCTAAAGCTATTAGTGAACTGGAGTCATTGCTGATTGACTTTTACAGTCGAAGTATTTAGTCAAATACTCTAGAAAGGGTTCTATCAGCCTAGATTCAGTTATAATCTAAGCTGATCACCTACCATTAAAGCCTTCCTTCTGCCCTTGACCACGGACATGAAGCCACACAGCTGAAAAGTCTATAGTTATTGAAAATGCAAAGGTTCAGGAAGACCAGGGTGGGGTAGAGAGACTGGACATTCCATACACAACTGGGCACACTTACAGTAAATCCACTTCATCAGATTGCTGGGGTACCCAGGATCAACCAATTCCCCAAGGCAGCTTTGGGTCCCAACAGGAAAGGGAATTCTAGTGGTGGAGACCCAAGAGCAGGAGCTCTGCTGCCAAGCTGGGCCCTAGAATTACCCGGAGAGTTTAGAAAACTACACAAGCTCCCAACAGGCACAGCTGTTTACATTCTCCCTTTAGCTCCACGGACAAGTTCAACACGAAGCTCTGACTGAAAAGCTCCTCTCCAGGCAACACGGGAACTTGAGAGAGTTAAAGCTGGCATGGGTCGGTCTACAGCACACCTGATCCAAATGAGATCTGAAGAGGGCATGCGTACATGTTGGGCACGTCTTGTGTATGTAGATATATTGATAGGTGTATCCTATAAAAATATATCTTCCCTTTAACTGGGATGGTATCCAGAGCCTCCAGAGACAACAGCAGACTGGGGAGGGTCCCAAAAGTCTACCCCTTCAAAAGAGGGCAGGCGGGGACAGTGTGCTGGTCCCCGTTGTCAACTTCAGGACATAGAGAAAGGCCTGGGTGATTGTAAAGTTTGCCCTGGGTGTGTCTGTGAGGGCGTTTCCAGGGAAGACTAGATCCTGAGGACTTTGGTCTAGTCAGTGGTTTAGCCCACTGATGAAGGCAGTATCTTCACAGTCAGGAGGTGGGAGACCCACCAGGTGGGGCCTGATTGGAGGAAGGTCACTGGGGAGCTTGATGGAGGCATTAGCGTATTTTTCGCTGGCCTAGTCCTGATGGTGTTTTGCTTTGTTACCCATCTACCATGATGTGTGCATTTCTGCCACGCCCTCCTCTGGTATGACAGAGAGCAAGTCCTGAAACTGAGCAAAATAAGTATTTTCCCCTTTCAAATTCTTATGGCAGGCTCTTGGTTAGTACTTGAAGGCACGAGGTGTGAAGCCCCGGCACTAGAGGGCGCTAACACCAGGCTTTCTTGATTATTACACTCCCTCCTTGTCAAGGGTAAGAGTCCATTGCTTGTTTAGGATACAAAACACCAGCAAGGAACTGGCACACAACTGTCCCACCCGCACACACATCCACACCCACAAAGCCCTCAGTTGTAAATATAATGAACAAAGTAGATGAGGAAATCTATAGCCCTTAGATACAGAAGTCAGCTCCAAATGAAGGAGAGATGAGCCTCCCCTCTGTGCGGCTTTAAAGGCGCACGCCAATCCTCTCCGTGGAGCTGATATCCTTCACAGCGCAGGCTAACAGAGGAATTCACCCAGGTAAAGCAACCCTGAGATCTGCAGCAAGGGACAGGAAGCCAGAGAAAAGGCACCAGTGCAGAGCTGCCAGGGAAAACACAGACAATTTTTACTGTATGTCGCAGATATTGCTTGGAACATACTTCCATGAAAAATTATTCATCTTTGCCCGAAAATTCCAATTTAACAGGGCCTCCTGGATTTTTATTAGCTGTATTTGGCAACTACGCTCCAAGCCCTCATAGAAGGCAGACCTTAGAAAGAAAAAAAAGCAACAGACCCTTGCATGTGTAGTATGGTGAATGTTTTTCACAGTTCTATCTACTGTTTTCTCTCCGGCTTTTTACCCGATGCACACAAGGAACAGGGCAGGTACCTTCATCCTCATCAGTCGTGCCAGAGAAAACCAGGCCCAGGCCATGCAGAGACAGCACACAGTAAGGCACTACCCTGTACACACAGGCTCGACACCTGAGGCCCAAACACCACCAGGGCCTCTGTCTACCCTGAAGGATTCTGTTTTAGTTGGAGCCCTCAGTATATTTTTTTATGATAGAAACTTAAAAATATACAAAAACTACAAAACGAGGAAGGACAGGGGACCCATCTTCTCATGACAAGTCTCATTTCAGACTCCAGGGCTGCCCAACGGTTTGCAGCAGGTGTTGGCAATGTGCTCTATCCACACGGCGAGCCACATGCGAAGGAGCACTTGCAATGTGGCTGGTATCATGAAGGAACTTGATTTTCCATTAAAATCTTTTATAGTCAAACTTAAATAGCCGCAGGTGGCTAGTGGCACACATTTTGGACGGCACAGCCCAACACCATTACTTTCACAGTTACCCCATCTACATATTTGGGGGTACAGATATAGGTTTTTGTTTGGGTGTGCCTGGGATCAAACCCAGGTTCTTGAGCATGATAGGGAAGGACTCTCCTAGTAAGCTACACTGCCAGTCCACAACCAATTATGCTACAGAAATATCTATAGCTTATCTCTTAAAAGTTTCCAAAGAGTTCAAATGCAAGAACATGGTTGGAAATCAATGACTAGCTGTCATAGTCCATTGCTGCTGTTAAAACAAAACCCCTGAGATTTAGCAATTGGGGGGGGGGTTCAAGACAGGCTTTCTCTGTAGCTTTTTGGAGTCTGTTCTAGAACTCGCTCTGTACACCAAGCTGGCCTCAAACTCAGAGATTTGCCTGCCTCTGCCTCCTGAGTGCTGGGATTAAAGGTGTGTGCCACCACCGTCCGGAATGACTTTTTAAAGAAATATTTTCTTACCATTCTAGAAGCTAGGAAGTCCAAGACCAAGGGCCCACTGGGTTCAGTGGTTGGGAGAGTAGTGCTTTCTGCTTCAGAGGGGGCACCATGGCAATGTGTCACAGAGCATCGTAGAAGAGGTAAGCTAACCCAACCCGCTCTGGTGCCTCTTTTACAAAGACCCTAATTGTGAGCAAGGAACCCTCACAGCCTTTTAAAGGCTTCACCTTTGGGGCTAGCAGTTGGTAGCACCCAAATTTTTGGAGGAGCCATTTCAACCACAGCACCAGTCAATCAAATATGCAAACTCCCAATTTTGAGAACTTAACTCTTAACTCAGACTGGCTGTGCGGAGCTCTGCCTAGTTCCAGGCTCTACCCTCAGAGATTCCATGTATTTATTTTGTAATGAGGCTCCTTCTTCTCTTCCTCCTCATTTCTCTACCAAGATCTTGAATCTGCTATGTAGACAGGGTTTGAACCACTGCTTTGAAGTGCTTCTACACGAAGCGTTCTCAAGTGCCCAGTGGACTTAGAATTCCCTGAGAGACGGTTAGACCAGCAGAATCTCAGGGCCCCTCCTAGGCTTAGATTCAAGACCTAGACTTTAACAACATGCCCCAGAATCCACTTCCTGGTTGGTCATGAAGTGAAAAGCACGATTCCAAACCAAGCTCTTGCCAGCATGATATTTTACCTAAGCACATGGCGCTAAGAAGCCATGAATGAAACCCGCTGAAACTGTAAACAAAACGTCCTCAATGGTATCAATACATGTCAAGCTGGACACCCTACATCACTCACACTTCTTTACACATTTCTCCACACAGACATGTGTCTGAATAAGACCGTGTGTGTGCATGTGCATGTGTGTATATGTGTATGACTGACAGGCAGGTATATGCACATTAGCTTCAGAAATACTCCTGTATACCAGTATTCCTCAAAGCTGGTTTCCCTGTCCTGAGGTCTCAGACTGCCTGAGCTAGTTAGGAATGAAAAGTTTGCCCTTCCCTCAAAGCCCCAGAACCACAAAGTCTGTTCTGGGTGGGGCCCAGCAGGCTGCATTTTAGCAGCCTTCCAGGTGATGCTGCCAGATGCTAGAGTTTGAGAGCCATTGTTCCGGAATCCTGAGGGCAGTTCTGCATGTGAGAGCCGCAAGCACCGATTACAAAAGCACGTACTTTCTTCCAAAAGAGAAGCTGAAGTCAACCCTCAGCTGCCATACAATTAGAGAGCAGGCCCTAAGAGTGGTGAGGAGGAACAGAAGAAGACAACTTGGGGTCCTGGGATTTGGTGATAGACTACACACCCTTCACTTGACAAGAATGCAAGCCAATAATTGACGATTATGAAACTGTCCAAAATATTAAATGTTTAAGTTATGCTTAGCAATTCTCTTTTTAAAAGGCAACTAAGTTTATATTTTGGAAATATTTCTCCTGAAATGTTTTATATTTCTTCCAAATAATTGCCTATTGTGACAGGTATTTCATTCTGAAATCTGTGGGGGCCAGAAAAGAAGAAGAAGAAGAAGAAGAAGAAGAAGAAGAAGAAGAAGAAGAAGAAGAAGAAGAAGAAGAAGAAGAAGAAGAAGAAAAGATACTCCTGTGTGACTTTCACCTAAGTCCCTTCCGACGTAGCTATTCTTGAGCTTTGGGGACCTTGAATTGTCCTGAGGACTGCAGCAAGGTTGAGGACCTTATTCACTGGAACTGTGTTGCCATGATATACAGAACACTTGTGGGCCATGTCAGAGGGTTAGGCCTATTAGGTCGACCAGTCAGACATAGGAGGGCCCCATTCTAAGGCCTTGGAAAGTGGGCACAGAGAGGAAATCGGGGCTTGGCCAGGCCAGAACCATGCTCACGAACTCTCCCACCAGACAACTGTATCAGGGCCTGGGACCCCTTCTCTCCGGAAAACTGGCTGTTTTATGGCCGTCACCAAAGAAGTCCAGGAAATGCTACCTCAAAACGGGCCACCCTGGACTTCAGATCAGGACATTTGGGGAAGAGCACCTGTGGGGAGGAGATTCCTAGAGTTCAATGTGTATTTTAGGAGGAGGAGAGCCCTTCCAAAAGAAACTTTGTTGCCACAGCTTTGTCTTCAGGAGTCTTGTCCCTCTTGACAGGTTAAACTAGAATTACAGGAGACTGCAGGAGACACCAGGACCCAACAAGCATGTGGTCTGTCACCTGCCCTTGTCAGGGTCCATTCATCTATCCCCCAAATCATTTATTGTCTCCTAAGTTCATGTGATACCCAGGCACACAACAAATACCTTCTCCCCTTCGATGCCCACTTATTTCCAGACTTGATTACTGAACCTGCAGATAATGGGATACGTTTTTTATCTCCACACAACTCTCCAATATTTGGGAAAATTAGAGGTCAGTCTAAATGGGCCACTGAAAAGGTCAGGCTTCAATCTACGTAGCTTTTAAATGGTTCAGCCATTGACCAGCAGGAGGCCCCTTCAGTCCAGCCAGACACACAGCCCCTCTCTGCCACGTATGCTGGTTCCAAAGCCTGTGTCCTATACACCCAGAAAACGTCATGCCCATGACCGCATGTCCTTCCCCATCAGGAAAGGCCTCCATTCTGAATCTCTAGGTCTTATTTATTCATAGCTGGAGTGGCCAGTCCATCCTTTGTGTGTATAGGAAGTGTGATCAGTGAGCTTCCACCTGCATTTCCTGCACTAACTGCTGGCATGCCCACACTACAACTCCCTCAGAGCAGGAGCAGTGTGACTTATACATCAGTAGCCCAGAGTTAGTTCAGCCCTAAAGGGCACAGCCAATGGGGTTAAGGAGATGGAGGAAGGGCAGGTACCATTCCAGCTCTCAGACTCCCCTCTGGGGTCCTGATTCATAGTGGAGTAGCCACTGGGTCTCTGGAGTGCTGTTAACCAGACAGTGTGTCTTCAGGCCATTCTGTCTCCAAAGCCTTTTTGAAGTTGGCAAGTTTTCCTCTTTGTGTATGAAGCATGGAGGGTCACATTCTATAGACAAAATAGTGGCTCCAAGGCACCACCCCCTTTCCTGAAAATTATAATCTTCCAGATAAAATCACTTAGAAGCTAGACAGTAGAGTGAGAGCTACAGAGAGGTCACAGCCTGCAAACACAAAGAGGAGAATAGAGAGCCAGTAAGGCTCATTCTCAAAATGACCCTCAATCAGAACAGACATGAGGGGCTCAAGAGTTTTCATTGTGAACGCTGCCTGTCTCAGCCAAGCTCTGAGACCCTAGCACGTGATACTGCACATATTGGCATATGTGCCATATGTATAAAACCCACCCCTCCCAACACACACTTACACACATATTACAGAACCATACCCAGATCACATTTACACACACACACACACACACACACACACACACACACACGTATAACACTATATACAAACACACAACCTTAGGATAGAATGGAGTTGACTTTTGGTAACAGCTACCTACACTAGGTCCTAACAGTCCCCCTAGCCCTAAACTTTGCAACCTGCTCTCAATATCTCCATGCTGACCTGTTTAAGGCTCGCAGCACTGGGGAGCCTTAAGTATGGGAAAGTTCAGCTCCCAAAACATAGGATAGCAGAAGACTAAATCCAAAAGAGCCCACCCATCATTCTACTCAGAGGAGGGAAATGCTTGATGCTATCTAGTATACTCACTGATGACATTGGCTGGGATAGCTAACAGAGCTGTATCACAGAACCGCCTCTGACTGGCCTCATGTATGAGAGGAGGTGTCATCAAAAACTATGAGGTTCTATGTTGATGTGGGATTCCCCTCTGCATGCTGTGAATACCATTGGTTAATAAAGAAGCTGTCTTGAGTCCCTGAAAGGGTAGAACAGAGCTAGGCAGGGAAAACTAAACTGAATGCTGGGAGGAAGAAGGCGGAGTCAGAGAGAAGCCATGTAGCCCTGCTAGAACTGGATGGAACTTTACCCAGTAGGCCAGTGCCACGTGGTGATGCGCAGATTAATGGAGATGGGTTAAATTAATATGTAAGAGCTAGCCAGTAAGAAGCTAGAGCTAATGGGCCAAGCAGTGATTTAAATAATACAGTTTCCGTGTGATTATTTTGTGGCTGAGCAGCTGAGAACCAACAAGTGGCCTCTCTTCAATGCTAAGTGGCACTATGAGGAAGCCAGGCTACACAGGAGCAAGAATGGAAGGCAACAGACTGTCGGGAGAAGGAGAGGTGATCATGGTAGACTGAAGAGTCAATGCGAAGAATTTAGAGTAACAGATTCTAAATATATACAGTGTCAAGGTAATAATATTCATGAGTTTTAAAGATGTAGGAGGAAGAAGGAGCTGGAGCAGTAGCTCAGAAGAGTACTTGCTGCTCTTGCAGAGGACCCAAGTTCAGTTCCCAGGACCCACACCAGGAAGCTTACAACCACCTGTAACTCCTGCTCCAAGGGATCTGGCGCCCTCTCCTGGACTCTTCAAGCACCTGCACTCATATGCACATGCCCACAGAAACACGTTCATACACATAATTAAAAATAACATAAATACTTAAAAAAAAGAAGTTCCTACTCTCCTTATCACTATTCTGAGGTAAACTGTGTACACAATTATATCTGTAACTATATAAAATGTGTATATATACAAGTGTGCACATGTGCATACATTTCTTTTTATGCAAATA
Source organism: Ondatra zibethicus (assembly GCA_004026605.1). NCBI lineage: Eukaryota > Metazoa > Chordata > Mammalia > Rodentia > Cricetidae > Ondatra > Ondatra zibethicus. The sequence goes on from PVIU01001834.1 coordinate 56,211, forward strand.
GTCATATTATTCTTTCTTCACTTAACCATTTATTTTTAACATCTATCCTCATTAATATATATAAATCCTAAAACTTTCCAGTGATCGCTTATCATCAGTTATAGAGTGGTATGAAATGTCCCCGAGCTATAGGCTGCTAGCTAGTTTCCAGTATCCTATTGTTCCAAACCTGGCCATTGCCTTCATACCACCTGGGTGGGTTCACCATGGCACAAACACAAAGTAGAATGTCTACAAAAGGGAGAAACCGTCATTTCATTCTTGCCAGCAGCCCAAACATCCTACAGGGTAGAAGGAAGAGGCCTGACTAAAGACAGCTTATTTTTGTGACACTCAAAATATGCTGTATTAGGGATCTGACCTCACGTGCAAAAAGGCCCTTTATACTAAGAGATGAGCTGAGGGTGTTTCTACTCTGTACTTTTCCCTTTTCTGTGTGTGCACGTGCAAGTGTTATGATGAATATTAACTGTGTATCCTATAACACAGAACTCCAGATCGGGTCATTATATGACATGTTCCCTCCCAATCAATTACATACAAGCCCCCCTCACCATCTTCAGCACAACCAATGTGCTATAAATCCTGTCCATTAAAAGCATCACCATGTACCTTCTCAGAATAATCTCTCAGAGGTTGCCAAGGTTCCTTGCAGAGGTTAAACCCAGATTTGTCTTTAGACACAAGCACACCCAGGCAGTTTGTCCTCCCAGGGAGGAGAAGGAAGTGGGACTCCCCATTTTAGTACTGGTTTCCTGAAAAGTCAAATTCTCATTGCTCTCCAAGCCTGAGCCTTTTGCTGTCCCCACCCTTTAATCAGAAGTGAAAGTGTAGCAGCAACAGCACACTGAGCTTTGGCATCAAGGACCAGCCTTCCGGGTTCCCAGAGAAACACTTGTCTGGGACATGGGTTAAGGAGCAGCCAAGAAGAGGTCACTGATCCCTGTCTCTAGGGCCCAGCGTCTTTGGCACGGGGAGGGGCCAAAGCTTCCAGATGTTCCACTAAAGGACTGGAAGCATGCCACAGAGCCCCACAGCTCCAAAAGGGAGCCTGCTCCCCAAGTGTGCACCATGCCAAATCACAGCTCTCTGGAGAGAGCAGTCAAGAGGGCAAGGTCTCCAGGAGCACTTCCGGGGGTGACCATCTTCAGTTGTTCCCACCCACAGCCAACAACTCCAGACACTCTCTTTCTCCAGGACTCACAAACTTACACATTTCCTCCACAACTACCAGCTCCAGTTTCCATAGCAACCAAGCAAAAGCCAACAGGGTTTGTAAAATCAGCAATCTTGACAGCGACCATAGAGAAGGGCAAAGAAAGTAGCCTGGGAAATTTTGGTCTTACCATGGAAATCTGTCCTCAGAGGAGTGCCAGCCCATCAGGGGGCCCTAGCTCCAAGTCTAAAACTGAGCACTCTGCTCCCAAGGGTGCAATTCTCCTCCACTCTGGATGAGAAAGGACCAGAGACACATTGCCTGACAGACTATGTAAGTCTGCAAGTTAGCTGAATGGGGAGCAACTGTTAAAGACAGCATTTGGAGGAATTCAGAGCAATAACACAGCCACTACTAACACAACTCATCAAACAAACACTTGCTGAGTACCTACTATGTGCCAGGTTTCTAGGAAACAATGGTAAACAATTCAGATAAAATGTTTGTCCTTGAGAACTTATATTCTAGGGGGGAAATGATTTCATAAAGCACTAAGTAAAACAAAATCACAGCTCTGACGACTGCTATTCCCATTTGTGTGGCTTTATTTTCAAACAAGCTTCCTTGCATGTCTGTTCATTGTGCCATCATGGGCAGCTAAATGGTAATACATCGATGGGCTCATCTACCCAGAAACATGTGTGGAAGCCCAAGCATGGGAAATGTTTTGTTCAGGATCCTCCAAGCCTCATACTTTGGATGTCTGTGTGTCAGATGACCACCGTCAGAGTGAAACCATTAGCCACAAACTAGGGCAAGGTATTGGCCACTCACACAACTGCCTCTGGAGCAGTAAGAAACAGACAAAGACAGGCAAATCATATATGAAAGGAGTGAACAGGCCTTTCTGAGGGAAGGTCCCAAACTTGCAGGCATTTGAAGGCTCTCAGCATCATTAATCATGAAATAACCAAAGCAAACTACATCGGTGAACAGAACTACTTCCACAGAAAAACTCCCTGGGTGAGTTTCAGGGACCACTGACTAGCAAACAGAAAGTTTGGGTACAGGCCTTTGAGCCACACCCCATTCCCTTGCTTGTCCTCCAGAACTTGATGGTAAGAGCCCATTGCTGAAGACATTATATTCACATTTTGGTCACAGGACTTGGGACCATCAAGGTTACAGTGTGGTCTGGAAGCCTCCTCCCTGATGGCCAGCTCATGTAGAACTGCAAAGTCCTATGCAGGCTGCTGGGAGAGAAAAGGTGCAGCAGCTGTAAACCCTTTAAACTACAATACCAACCAACCTGGCAAACTATGCCCACTGGTGTAAGAGCGGCATATATGTCTTGGGGAGGGGGAATCCAACAGCTATCTGATTAGATTTAAGGCCTGCTAAACAGGAGGAAATTCATGCCTGGCACTGCGAACTAAGAACCCATTGATATTGTATCCGGCTACCTTCCAAATATTTAGCCTTGTACCCATAGAAGGTGATGGATGGAGGTTTACACAGGAAAACACAGGGAATACCTGACTGTGGAGTGCTCATCCCCAAAGAGTCATCTGCATCACAGCCCACCACCCATTTATTGAGAAACTATCACAGAAGGGGAGGCACCAAGATTGGAAGAGCCAGAAGCTCAGGGGACAGCTATAAAAGAGCCTCTTCTGGACATAACAGGCAGATGAACTCATGCGCTCCCAGCAGTAGCAGTGCCTGCACATGACCTGCACAAAGTCAGTCTAGCCACCATTCCATCACGGGTGACAAGGAGCTTCCAAGGCTCCAGCCCTCGCCGAGAAGCTATGTGCAGTTGACAGCTGCCAAGCGAGAGAAAGCAAGCTAGTTTTCTTCAGTGGTGGGGCCCTGTGCTGAAACCCTGCACACTCATGCACATCGCAACATTAGACTCGCTGTGTTTGGGAGTGTGTGTGTGTGTGTGTGTGTGTGTGTGTGTGTGTGTGTGAGAGAGAGAGAGAGAGAGAGAGAGAGAGAGATGAAGTTGGGAAGAGATAGTGAAAGGGACATGGGAGAAGTTAGAAGGGAAGAAAGAAGGGTGGATTTGATCAAACTAAAATTCATTCATGCATGAAAAACAATGTAGGCCCATATTTCTATGTGGTATGGCAACCAAGCTATCAAGCCATAGGCCACACCTGAGAAGGGTCATGTAAACTTGCAGACAGGCTGTCACTGCCCTAACAAAAGGTCAGGATGTGGTTTTGCTCCTTTCTTTGTAATTTGGAGGATGCCTGATAGAGATGCTAATTCAAGCCTATGTGACAGCTAGCATACAGAGCAGACAGGTAGTTGTGGATGAGACGAAAAGCCATTCAGTTACCTAGGAGACAAAATGCTAATGTATTTCCCCTAAGTTAAGTTTTGGTATAAAGGCTGTTTGGAAAATAAAACAGAGGAATTCTTCAGGATGTGAACTCAGGACTTCATGAGGGACCATTGAGAATCTCCCTCCCGAAAAAACCATGTGAGTTTTGTCTTTATTCCCGTCTCTTCCACGCCAGTCCAGAGATAGAGTTTATGTTGGGGTCTAGTCTAGAGAAATAATTGAGGGTCTGGGCTAGCACCGGACCCCAACAAAATAATAATAAAAATTTCAAAGTATAATGGTAGTTAAAAAATCTGATAACACAGGGCTGCAGAGATGGCTCCGTGGTTAAGAGCACTGTCTGTTCTTCGAGAGCACCCAGGTTCGATTCCCAGCACCCACGTGGTGGCTCACAACTGTCTGTAACTCCAGTTCTAGGAGATGTGATGCCCTCTCCTGGCCTCGGCATGCACATGGTAAAAGACATATAGGCAGGCAAAATACTCATACACACAAAATAAATATTTTTAGTCAGATAATTAAATATTAAGAAAATATAAGGCAAGGAGATACTGTAAATCCATTTGTTAATAGCATCAATTGGTATAAAAACAATTTATCATGGCATACAAAGAATAAATGACTGAGTTGGCATAATAATATAATGTAGTAATACACAGAAACAAAAAAATGAATCAACTATAGTCACATGCCCCAATAAGGATGAGTCTATAAGATATAAAGTTAAATGAATCAGAAAGCATTTATACAAAGTATTTAACTAAAGGCAAGATAAACAACTTGTTGTGGAAGAATGTATGCGTATAGGCAGGTAAATCATAAATAAGTGCAAGAAAAGAATAACACAAAATTCAGGGTCATAATTGGGAGGAAAGGTTCAGACGAGATAACACAGGGACCGCTAATGAGTGGGCAGCGGAATATTTCTTAAACTCAGTCTTATGCACAGTGCATAAGACATAACACAATTTTAAAATTAAAATACCACAAGGAGGGGAGGGCAAAGCTGATGTAAGGACAAAGTGATCAAAAAGCAACAAACCATAGAGGGATTTCTCCCCCTTAAATCAAAGAAAGAAATCTTTTTGTTTTGCTTTGTTTTCTACAGAAAAGATGCCTGTGAGCTACAGGAAAGGAATGTTAGATTTAAAGAGCCCTGATTTGATAATTCAAAATCTAAGAAAACAATAAGATTCCTCTGCAGGCAGGCCTAGGTGCCTCTGGTTAACCTGGCAGTGGAGTGGCTTCGAGAGCTCTAATTACAGACAGGAAGAGGTCAAGAAGCTGGAAGGACGTCTATAATTAAACAGGTGAAGTCTGTCTTCCAAGTCCCAGTGGCTGTGACAGCAACCCCAGTGACCCCAAACCCACCGATTACAGGCAATTCTTGATTTTCATCCATTTAGCCTTCGCACATGGGCCAAATGTACTCAGCCATCAGCAGGCGGGGACATCTCAGGAAGGGCTTTTACCTGCCAAGCATCTGTAACCCCTCCACAGCCTCACCATTGCACTTGGATCACAGCCATCCCTTAATTCATGTAACAAATGTCTCCTAAGTATGGCTGGATCCTGTACTGCCTGAGACCATGTGGGCATGGCAGAGGCAACAAAGACGGGTTTAGCGCGGCTTAGGCTACAATGCCGGGTGCAGTTACTGAAATACTACATTGCTTTCTACCCTCTTTTTTTTTCTAAAAAATAAAAACAGTAAGGGAAAAAAAGTGACTTATTCTCACAATGAAAGATGGACATATTGTATTTTGGAAAATTTAGGCCAATAGGAACTAGCCACACAACCTCTCGTCCCAGCTGGACACTCCCAGCACCAAGCAGGCTGACATGCTCCCCAAGATGATTAAACAAGTATATATTTATATATATGCTTGTTCTTTTAAATTTGTTTTTTTTTTTGTTTTTCAAAACAGGGTTTCTCTGTAGTTTTTGGAGCCTTTCCTGGAAATAGCTCTTGTAGACCAGGCTGGCCTCGAACTCACAGAGATCCACCTGCCTCTGCCTCCTGAGTGCTGGGATTAAAGGTGTGTGCCACCACCACCCGCCAATGTGTGTGTGTGTGTGTGTGTGTGTGTGTGTGTGCATTTTTAAAAGAACAAAATGTTGGAAATATTACCAAAGAGTGTGTCCAAACAATGAGACATAATGAGAGGATTTTAATGCATTTTAGCTCTGGTAATGAAATCCTGCATCACAGCACTTAACTCAATTATTCAACTTCCATTCCTCTGGCTTTCAGATGTATTTTTAGAAGCATCATGTGCAGACTTGGAGTGCTGCCTCCACAAAGCCACTGTGGGCTCCTCATGCACAAGGAGGTTTGAGAAAGGCTGGATCCAGTGGCCTGCCAGGCTGGGCCTGTTGGTGTTGTGTGAACTTTTCCTGGGGAGATTCAAGCAAGTTCACTGCTCACCCTACTGGATTGGGTACCTATGACAGATCACAGTATGATTCCACCACAGCCCAATTTGATGAACCAATGAGTTCATTGGCTTATCTAGAGAACATGGGTAAGGAGGTGCTTACTGAAGCAACTCCTCACAGCCACATCACCTAACAGTTTCACCCCAGCACAGCTGCACAGATGGAGTTCTGTGTCAGTGAAGCCTCTACTGTATACTCTAGCTGCTGAAATATACTACACACACACACACACACACACACACACATGAAGCTTCTGCTATATATTCTAGCTGCTGAAATATATTATACACACACATATATGAAGCTTCTACTGTATACTCTAGCTGCTAAAATATACTATACACACATATACATATATATGAAGCTTCTACTGTAAATTCTAGTTGCTGAAATATACTATATACACACACATATACTATATATAAAGCTTCTGCTGTATACTCTAGCTGCTGAGATATACTATACACACATATACATATATATGAAGCTTCTACTGTATATTCTAGCTGCTGAGATATACTATATATAATATATATAATATACTCTATATAGAATATACGACACATACACAGTATATAGGGCAGAATTACGTATGGCTGGGATGCAGGAGAACATCGCTTAGTTCTCAGGTGAGGGTCTAATACCCTTCCCTGGTCCTCCTTTTAAGAGGTGATGTCAAAAGGCTCGGTCCCAAGCGTCATTCCTGAGCAGTCACAGCTGCTTCTGATGAAGCTGACAATGGCTGTTAGGGTTAAAGGACAAGGCTCTACCAATAGTTGCTTTTTGAGGTTTAGGCTTTTACTGTGCACAAAGAGCTGGGTAATCTACCTCCTATAGGCACTCTGTGTTTCGGCCATTTGGGGCAATACATCACCACTTAGTAAGAATCTTGACCCCTAAAATATAGCATATTCTTGAGAAAACCCGGGTTTCTGCTCACTAGCATGGCTTCCAGGCAAGAGTTTCCTAATCTTGAGAAGAAAATTCCCGACTGCATGGCACACAGGAATAAGTGCGACAGAAGGCTAGTTCTCTGAAAGTCAGGGCACTGGCTGCCATTCCCCTTCTCACAGGGAGTCTGTCCGTCCATACACACCAAGGAGCACTCTTTAGCAAGCTCCACACCATATTCATGTGGCAGAGTTGGAGGAACAAACAGTGATGCTACAGGAGACCTTCACTTCACTCACAGAGGGCTTCGCACAACTTGGAGGCATTCACAGACCTTCGGGGTGCTTTAAGACTGACATTCGAATCTTGGTTTATTTGTTGTTTTGGAGATTGCAGTCCTGTCACCGGCGTGTCCCCCTCCCCCACACCACCTCACCTTGAATTTACCGTCCTCACTAGCTGGATGAGAGGCACATGTTACCACACCTGGCTTCAAGATTCAAGTTTCAGCATTTCCTCTGTTGCTGACATTTTTGGGAAACAAAACTATTCTTGAAAATAAATGCTAAGATCCATTGTTTTCCCCCTTCCCTGTCATTTTCCCCACTCACTCTCTCTACCCTTCACAAGACTGGCATGGAGTGCGTGGCTGTGGCTCGTGGGCCAGGCAGGGCCTCACCTCAATTCTCCTTATAATACATACAATAAAAATAGATGAGGACATCAGTGTAAAGAGTGCCTGGGACAAAAGCAGAGCTAAAGATCAGCAGGCACGGGGGATGGGCCGGTGTGGGATGGCTCCCAGGAGGAGGCAAACTTGCAATCTCACAGCAGTTTAAAAGAACAGAGAAGTAACGGAATAAACAGGGAGGGATGGGTGTTATAATTGGGGACCTGGTGTGTGAGGAGGCAATGAGGTAGTCTCAAGACCCCCCCCCCAGTAAGAACCTGGCACAGAAAGAAAACTTAAACACTCCGAGGGTCCACATCCACCCATGAAACTGATTGTACCCTGCAATACAAAACAACTGGTTATCCAAAGCAAAGTCAGGCAAACACCTTATTTATCTAAATAGTTCCCCTTTTAAAGTAACACATTTGCCTGTTACTTTCATTTAGTCACATATCAATTTAATGAACAAGGAAATATTATGCCCCGACTGTGTACCCAGCCTTTAATCCAGAACTCTCCCTCCTACCATGAAAAACAATACAACCTGCTATCAGAGAAGGGTTACATAGAGGTAAGTTCTAGCAAGGTCCCTGGGTGAGTTTCTTTAATTAAAGTCACAGGAACCAGAAGAAAATTAGCACAGTGGGATCAAATTCAAGCACCACTTGATACTTTGGGGTATTTATAAAAAACAAACACAAAAACACCAAAAAATTCCAGTATGCCGACGAGTGGTTTCCAAAATGCCCCTCGAGGCTTTGCTTTCTTGTTACAAACTGGTGCCTGTCCTTGCCCTGCAGAACCCCAGTGTGGCCCACTCTGCTCCTCTACTGGCTATTCAAGTCTGTGCCCTGCAGAACCCCAGTGTGGCCCACTCTGCTCTTCTGAGGGCTATTAAAGTCAAGCTCAAAAACAAGGCCAGGGCACTGCCTGGCCTGCTGGTGGATCCTGAGCACCTTTTGAGCCCTCTTCCCAGAAGAAAGGAGAAACTGAGGTTGACTTCAGGCGAACTATTGGGATCTGGAGAGAAAAGTAACTGGGAAGTTTCCACTAGGAACTGCTGCCTGGTAAGCATGGTCCGGACAGGACCCTAGGACTACAGTCTCTTTCTGTTCCAAGTGTGGTCTGATTACCAGCAGCATGGCCATCTCCTGGAGCTGGTCAAGCACAAGGAATCCCCAGGCCCACTAAGTCAGAATCTGCATTTCCATAGCATCTCTGACTGATTCCTCTTAAACCCTCCCTGTAAGCCCCATTTCCCCTAGATGTAAACAGGGATGGGCAAACCTGCCTGGCAGACCCATTTGAATAACAATCTCCATTTAGCACTCTGCCTTGAACATTTTCTTTCTCTTGCAGTTCCAATTTGGTTAGCAATGGCGGCTAACAAAAAGCTGCATCCACGGAGCTCCCATAGGCTGTGTGGCATCTCCCGCAGTAGGAGGGTCTTCTCTGCCGAGCCATCATTGATGCTTATATAACAGTGGGGAGAAGCCTTGAACTCACAACGATCTGTCTGCCTCTACCTCCCCAGCACCAGATTAAAGGTGTAAGCCATTAGGCCCAGCTCAATATACATTTGTTTCATGTATTGGTAAATCATACAATACATGGTAAAGCAGGAATTAAAATGAAGATTCCAATAAAACAAACACACACACACACACACACACACACACACACACACACACACTTCATGCTAACCCTAAAAATGAAGGTGATTTTCTTTGAACTCACTCTTCCTCACAGTTTCAAAGGAACTCACCAGTGGAGACCATGGGCTTCTGCAGCAGAGAATACTGCCCCCCACCAAACTACACATCCCCATCATTGTTAGTGCCAGAGTCAGACAGACAGGAAGGCCCAGGAAGTAGGTCTGACCCACTGGCAGCCATTTGCTCTATGTTGGTTTTGTGCTGTCTCTATGCACGAGTGAGAATCTCTTCCCTATTCTACTTTCCTCGTCCTCAGTTTCCTTCATTGGAAGCATCTTTTATTTTCTTCTCTTGAGTATCCAAGGTCCTAGGAGTTCAGAGGTAAGGAGCACGTACCTACTCTCAGGGGTCCGTGTTCTTCTCATAGAAGGGGGCAAAGACAAGAAGCACAATACTATGTTTGCAGCTGTTGGTGGGAAAGGGTACGGTGAAGCCACCAGTAAGACTTCCCCCCACCACGGAAGGCTCTCCCTTGTGCAGACTGTCAACAAATAACAGCCACTAGCCCTGATCTCAAATGATGTCCTTCAATTCACATGGGCTAGCCTGAACTGAAAGTAGTAACAGATACTATAGTCTCTTCCCTTGGCTGGGGAAACAGAGCTGCTGCCCAAAGGTGATCCATGCTAGGGCTTGATTCATCAAAATTTTCAATATCAGGAATATGTCCGATTTATACAGACACATAGCTGTCAGTTATGCATTGTAAACCAGCTACTCAGTCCTCAGGCACACAGGTAAACAATACAAACAGAAATCCCTTGAAGATCATATTCAATTCTTTCCCCCTGCCACCACCGTGTGTGTGTGTGTGTGTGTGTGTGTGTGTGTGTGTGTGTGTGTGTGTGTACAGAATGTCTCTGCAGTGACACACTGGGAACAGTTATCATCTCTGGGGAAGGGATAAGTAAATTTGGAAAGAAAGGAAATTTTTCTTGTCTAGTAATTTCTTGTCTTATAATTTATGTATATGAGCTATTTAAAATTATTTAGAAATAATAAAAAGGAATTAGGTGGAAATGTGACTGTTCCCTTAAACAGAGGGACAGTGACTTGTCTCTGGCTAAGGATTACAACAAGCTCCAGAAATCCCTGTCAGAAAGAGAGAGATGATCCACTGATTCCACACAGATGTAGGGACAAGGAGCCCCAGATTAATGTTGTCTACATGGTTATTGCTCAGGAGACCCCCTCTAATAGGCAATGGGATACATTGAAATTAGAGGTTCCTTGGACCTAGCCTTCAGTGGAGACTCAGTGCTCCTCCTGCAGAGAGGCAGGTGGCTCAGTAGTTCATCCCCATGGAGCAGGAGTGAAAGGCACCCTCAGCAGTTTGATTCCATGGAGCCGCTGCTTTTCCTTCCAACATTCCTACTGTGATGTTTCTGCTGTTCACTTAGTGCCAGTGACTTCCTGTCTCAAGCTTCATAACCATAGACGGGTGGCGTCACTAGCTTTGGTACCTTCTGCCCGGCTGATTCCACATAGAGAAAGTGGCTGCCAGTGGGTCAGACCTACTCCCCAGGCCTTCCCGTCTGTCTGACACTCCTGCCGCTCCTGACACTAACGACAATGGTGATGTGCAGTGCAAAAGGAGACGCCTTCTCTGATACAGGTACCCTGGCCTCCACTAATAAATTCTTTTGAAACTATGAGGAAGAGTGAATTCAAGAGTGTGTGTGTGTGTGTGTGTTCACGGCTCCTCAGTCTATACAAACTCACACCAGACATTTACAATAAGAGAGGAAGATAAAAGTTGTGGCGTTACACCTAGATTAATGATGGCAAAAGTGTTTGATTGTGAAACTGTGGGTGTTTCAACAAAGCTAGGTAATAAGAAACATCAATAAAACTGTCAGCACTGGCCAGTTTCAAGTAGATAAAAGAATAGACTAATTGGTACAGAAAGACAACTCTCTAAATTAGGTTAGATGAATGGAAATACCCTTTTCTTTCAAGCCAAGTCACGAGGACATTAACAACAGTAAATGATTCAATTATGGGCCATTTCAACCAAATATGATCTGAGCTACAAACATTATTTCCCCCAAACCCTCTTTTATAAGATACAGAAATGATACATATCAACAGATGCAGGATGCGAGGACATGGGAGAACATATGGGGCCTGTGTCTTCACTAAGGACTCATCATGAGCATGGTGCTCTTTCTATACATTCATCTCTTCCACATGACTATCCTTGCGCAATTAAATCATTAGTAAAACAAGTGCACAGTCAGGAGAAAATATACATCCACACCCACATCATATCAGACAGGAAGATGGCTTGCAGTGAGCAGTTCCCCAGTCTCTCCGGGTTCAGTCCTGGGTTTTGTCTGCTAATGGCTGACATTTGGTGTTGTTAACTGTGGATGATTCATTTCAGAGGAACTGCTGGGCTTCTAGAGACCAATTAAAAGGGAATGGGGGGCTCTTGGCTTATTTCTCACGAGCACTTAAGCAACGGCTCTGTGATATAAGGATGTCTTGACAGGGGTGGGGTTCATTGCTCTTCAGCTAAGTCCTTGATCTTACCCATGCAGAGGATCATGATTCTGCGGAGGCAGAGATGGACCTCCAAATCTGGACAGCAAACTTCTGTGTGTCAGAAGTTGCAAGAAGTTACAGCAGGTTGGGAGTCGGGAGGAAAGAGCACACAGATTTTAAGATCAATGCTTTTGAACATCTGAATGCTGTTATTCCTTATTTTCTGGACCCAATGCACTTCTGGAAAATCTGACACATCCACAGATGTGTAGGGAGCACTCAAGGTGAACATAACCAGAATCCTATTGCCTAAGGGACATCCCACAGAGGAGATGGGCCAGCACCTTGCAGGTGGGTGTGGCTTTGGGAAGATGGAAACACCCATAAATGTCCGAAGTGATGTTTCACACTCAAAATTAAACAGAAACTGAAAAGAGAAAACATGGGAATGTCTGAGCTTAATTTGGGGCACCTCAGAAAGGCTGTGGCCATAGCTCGGTGGTGGAACACTTGTCCAGTATGAATGAGACCAGGAGTTTAATTTCCAGGTCTGTAAAAGCAGAGGAAGAGGAGAAGGAGGAGGAGGAGGCTGACAGCCTGAAGACAGTAGGGTGATGAACACAGGACTTTACCAAAAGAGAAAGCGAAAAGGCCACGGAGGGAAGTTTTTCCTTGGACTTGGCCTAAAATACCTCAGCGCCATAGTTATACCAGGCCCCTGCCCAATGTTCTAGATGTGATTAACTTTGACCTGGAACCCCCCTTTCCTCCTTGGGGATCGAAGAGAGAAAGGAGCCTTGGCCATGAAGTTAAACCTAGAACAAACTGCCTCCGACCGTCAAGCATGGATTAATCATTTGCAGCATTCCATTCCTCCTGCTTGACAATTTCCACCTGCAATACTGAGAACTGCCTTTTTGTTTGGATGCTCACAGAGAGGACACACTCTGTCTACTTAATTGATCCTGTCTATCCTGCCATTCCTAAATATTCAAAGTCTCTAAGCTGTCTTGGATAATGATAACAAGACTCCCTCTGCTCATAGAAGCCTCTCCCCTGCCTCCCTGAGGTCTACTCCACCTCCGCACTCCCTTGAAGCTTTGCTGGGTTATTCCCATCCCAGTTTACTCCCTGGCCACACCTAGTTCTGAAATGCAATGCGAATGTGCTATTTATTCTTTGACACCTTCTTCCTGCAAGATGTATATTCCTGATGGAAAGCAATGTTCTAATTCTCATGAATAACGTTTTCCATTTTCCACTTCCCTCCTCACTTCCCAGGCCCCTAACCTAGCAATATACCAAACTGGGCACCTTTGTTGAGAGGCATTGGTGGGTGTCATTCAATTGAATAAGCGAATCCCTGTAAACTCTCTGACAGCCATGCTTGATTAAATGACATGAAATTTAGAAAAGGCCAAATTTTTCAGTAGGACCACGGAACCTGGAGAAGCTACACCGTGGCAGAGCCAAAGTTCCCCGAAAGGCTTGAAGGCTTGCCATGAACATGAGACTCCACCATCTCTAAGAGAAAGAGCAGGGCAGTAGGAAAGATCATAGTCCTGCTTGGTTTATGTCAACTCTAGTTTCGAACCAGGATCTGCTTAAGGCTCCACATTACAGCCAGCTGGAGAGGGCTCCAGCCATTCCTGAAGCAGGGACCTGTGGCTTTCCTTTCTAAGAGGATGAAAAATAGATTTGTGTATTTTATAAAAGGGACTCTGGGCCACCTTTGGATTAAAAGTTAGGAACTTTGGATTTATGTTTCTATTAAAAGCTTTCAGAAGAAATGAACGAACGAAAATAATAACAACACCAGGAGGTCATTTCCATGGTGAAAACCCTTTATCAGGGCTCTGACAGAGCGGAAGACTGGAGGGGAGCCTGCAGTGTGGTCTGAAGTTATCATATGCCCTCTCAGTACCCCACTTCCATGGGAAGGTGCTGGTGTCAAGAACTTGGTAAAGTGAAAATCTCTATACACATGCTGTCTTTCCTGAGCCAAGCGAAGCTGGCTTCATCACATCTGTCTCCTTGAGCAACTAGAGAAAATCCCGGCCAAAAGCTGCAAAGAGGAGTAAGATTTCGAAAACATACCCGCAGAAAGGCTAAAGGATTTGATGAATTCTGCCCCGAAGAGGAGAGATTTAACAACTGTCTTCAAACAGATGAAGGGCTTTACTCAGGGCCAGTGAGAGCCTGGAGGCCATGTGTTCTCAGGCTGCACCGGATGGTAATGGGAGCAGCCAGGCGCCAACAAGAGAAGTTGTTAACTTGAATGCACTCAGGACACAAACCAGTGGTTCTGGGATGCTCCAGAGTGTGTTGGGCTGGGAACTACTTTATTTGGGGGAGGGTGAGGAAGAAAGATGAAGGAGTAAAACTACATCTGGGTCTCAACCCTACAGGAAATAATCTCTTAGATCTGGCATATATCCACGTGTTCTGTTAGTTGCCTCCTTTGCTGGCTTTGCTCTTGACCCTGAAGAAATGAACAAAATAATAATAACATCAGAAGGTCATTTCCATGCTGAAAACCCTTTATCAGGGCTCTGACAGAGTGGAAGACTGGAGGGGAGCCTGTAGTGTGGTCTGAAGTATACCCACACCCAGAGTCAGAAACCTGCCTTCCTGTTCTTTTCCTGAAGAGCTGGCCTTCTACTCTCGATGTGACCTTGATGAACTACACCCACCTCCCTGCTCTGGGGTCTCTGGGCTCTGAATATTTACTGAGCATCCTTTGTATACATGAACACTGTCTCAAGGTCTTGTTCTTACAGCCATCTTTCCAAAGCAGTTTTTACAGGTTTACTTCAGTTTGAATTAGGTTTACACTGGGTGACAAGAATGGAATCTCCAAAACTATGTCCAAAGGAAATATCCCCTCACTCCCATCTTCTGGGTAAAGAATCCAAAGCTAAGCTAGTGAGTAAAACAGCCAGAATTTCTACTACGAGGGCCATGCTCTTTTCTACAGAAGACACCATGTACTTCAGCATCATGTGACTGCAGAAAGGAGGGGAAGGTAGGGCCTGCCCCCTGCTTCTCAACTTCCACAGTCCACAGTCCCACCAGGACCAGACTCAAATGTGTGGTGTTTGTAGGGCAAAAGTCATTCAACTTCTATTGTGGATTCTGTACACTGTTGCAGACAGGTTTGGGAGCCCGACATCCAATGGGGCCTACTTCTTACAGTTCCTATTGCAGTTTAGACTCTGAATGATCTAAAATGAGTGTGGCTCCCGGATGCAAAGCAGAGGAAGATCCCACAGGTCAGGCCCTAACCATCTCCCATCCAGAGGGCCTGTAATAATGAAGCATTGCCATATTATTATAACGAATAAGAAATCACATACAAATGACAGTAAAGGCAGAAATAATAACTTACATACACTGCAAGAAACAACTGTTTACACATTTGAGAAGTTGCTGTCTATACTTCTGTTACCTGAGCTAATTATGCTTTGACCTAATTATGTGGTGAGCCAATAGTGCCAGGCCTACCAGGGAGCCAAACGGTTGCTATTCATGATGAAAGCCAAACTACAGAATATCTCAGACTGGGGCTCATACAAGAATGCTGTGTGATATTAGTGAAGCATCTATGACAAGACATGGTGTAGGAGGGGCCTTCTGTATTTCGGTTGCTTTTATTGGTTAACAAAGAATCTGCCTTGGCCTTCTGATAGGGCAGGACTTAGATAGACAGGATAAAGAGAAGAGAATGCTGGGAAAGGGCAGAGCCAGAGAGAGCTGCCCGCCATGAAGCCTGCCAGGTCAGAGATGCTGAATCTTTCCCGGTAAGCCACGACTAGTGGTGACACACAGATTATTAGAAATGGGTTAAACAAATATGTGAGAGTTAGCCAATAAGAGGCTAGACTTAATGGGCCAGGCAGTATTTCAATAAATACAGTTTCCGTGTAATTATTTCGAGTACGCACTGGGAGCCGGGCGGGATAGAACAAGGGGCCCGGCGCCGGGAACACAGCCCGAGCTCCTCATTACTACAAAGACATGCCCCTTCTATCAGCTGCAAACAGTACCCACTCGTTGGCCATGAGCTCTGACACAGATGTCTATTCAAATTACACCAAAGAATAACATCACGTGACTGGAAATGACCTTCATTGTCATCTGACCTGACCCCCTTATGTCTGGGGTCAAGTTCCCCAGTTTAGCCAAAGCACACACTAGTCAAATCCCATTATGGTGACCAGCACAGGATGTGCAAGTGCTGGAATTTTATTAGATGGTTAGAAATCATATTAGATCCTGCTCCAGCGGATGTAAACACCCAAGCTTCCTAACAGCATGTTAGCAAGAAAAAGAACCACTGTTGGAACACCCTAGAAGAAGGGGGTGTATTCACACAGACACCTCCACCCCTTCCTATGCACTCTCTGGAATTTGCATGTGTTGTAACATGTGCACGGTATCTATGAATCTGTTCTTCCCATTGACGGGGGTGGAACATGGAGACAGGGTTGCTGAAGCGATGTCAGTGGTAGAGTAATAGAGTAGTGAACCCCTCAGCTCACCGTTCCATAGAACACAACTAGAATTTGCACCCAAGAAAGAGAGTGGATGAGGACCTGTGAGTAGAATCCACAGTTTGTAGTGCATTTGAGTAGTTTGATTCTCTGTGAGTTCTAGCCATGGTTTATCCCTCTCCAAGTCTTTCTTTCACCTTCCCAACCCTTAACACAGCCAAAACCACCTCCAGACTGAGAGCCCTCTCAGCCCAGGCACAGGACAGGGGGAAAGATGGATATGGTAGAAAATGGAGCTGGCACAGGACCCGGGAGCGTCTGCCCACCAGCCACGCCAGCCACGCCAGCCACAGAAGGGAATCCCATGTCTAGACCAGCAAAGGGAAAAGAGAGCCCTCTTGACTTTACAGCAACACATGCTAGTACTTTACAGACCCTGGCATGTGTCAGCACTTCTAAAGTAAACTCTATTTTCTTTAGATGAAAGAGATTAAAAAAAATAGACTCGGAATTTAACCCAATGAAAATGCTTCAGTTATTCACATGCAATAACGCATAGAAGCAAGAAGAAAAAAAATCAATCGCTTCTGATTTATTTATTCATTCATTGTCCATTTCCATTCTCTCTAATGTAAAAAAAAAGTATGCTGTTTATAATTTTGCAAGCCGTTAATCTTTTTGAGGAGAAAGAAAATAGTTCAAGCCTGCCATTGGTTGCCCGGCATCTTGGCACAGGAAATGCATGTTTAATTAAGGTTGGGGAAAGAACAGGAAAAAGGGAATTGATTTTTGTTTATCAAACATTTTTTCCAACATCTACAATCAGGACGTTATTGTAAACTCTCAAGTCTGATAAGCTGGGCTTACATACTATGCTAACAATTTTAAGGCAACTAACTGCAAGCCTCACTCTTCGTTTGCTCTATTTTTTTTTTATTATTTTTCAGGCTGGCCTGAATGTGCATGCCTCTTGGACTCAAGGCACCTTCCTGTCTCAGCTTCCAGAGTAGGTGAGCCCTCAGGCGTTTACCACCTGTGCTGGGATAGGTTGCTTTGTCTTAACCTGATTGCTTTATTTTACTTTATTTTTGTAGGTTTAAATATTTCATACAACATATTGTTAAATCCTCAACTCTTCAACGGCACATTCTGTTCCTGGCTGCTCAGGGCTGACAGCAGAGATGGGAGCTGGACATACCAAGCATGACTGCAGTGAAGAACAGAATATCTAAGAGACCCAATCTGAAAGGGCGAGTAAAGCTTTGAACCTATGCCAAACCATCAAAAACTATTAAAGAGGGCCCAGCTCCAGTGTGATCCCCATATGCCCGTGATTATGGAAATATTCTAAACACCTGCTGAGACCAGATGAAAGCGATCAGGGGCCACTACCAACTATCATTTGCCTAGAGCAGTGGTTCTCAACCTTTCTGAGGCTGAGACCCTTTAATACAGTCCCTCATGCTGCAGGGACCCCCCCCCCATAAAATTATTTCACTGCTACTTCATAACTGCAATTCTGCGACTGTTATGAATCATAATGTACATAGGTGATATGTGACCGCAAAGTGCTTGTGACCCACAGGTTGAGAACCTCTGACCTAGAGCCTTTGAGCTTACTTACATAAGCACCCTCCCATCACAGCCTTTACCTGGAGACTGTGTATGCATGTGTGATTGTGACTTTGTGCTTATAATCTGTGCGAGTTTGTGAAATGGCCAAGTTTTCTAGCTGGGAGAGCTGAAGGACAAGAATGTCCACCTTCCAATTGGGGACACAGACCACACACACCATTTCTTTCCCTCATCTCTAAGGGGAAGCAGATACTGTCTCCAAGTCTCTCCTCCATGCCACTAATACCAATTGTTGTGTCTCCCTGACCACAGAGAGAGGAGGAGAGGAAAGACGAGGTCAGTCAGTGCATTTCAGTTCTGTTTACTCACCACCTCGTCTAGTGCCCAAGTCGGCGATAATTGCCCTGCACCTGTCTGGACAAGGCTGATTTTGTAGCCTTCCCTTGTACCCTGGTTGTTCAGTCTTCCCCACATGTACAATGCTGCACTCAAGAGATATTACATGAACAAAGGGAGGGGGAAGTCAAGAGAAGAGGATGCAAAAAGAAGAAAAATATAAATATCAGAGAAAACCTGTGTGTTGTCTCATCTCATCAGCTTCACTTGCCTTTTGAGTAACCAGTAAAATGAATTGCAAATGATCCAAACACGTAAGACTCTAAAGTCTGCCACCCTCTTTGTTTCGTTTCTGAACACCGTTAGACCAACTGGTTTTACTTCCTTTTCACCATACCCAACACAAACCCCACAGAAGCCTCCTGGGAGGGGGTGCGCTCCACTGGCACCTGCCCTGCACACAGCATTTGGAAATGCCTGTGTTACTGGTCTCTCAGCAAGTCCGAAACCTCCTTCTGCTTCACCAGTAACAGATGGCTGGCTCCTTTTGGTGCATGGGCACAGCATCATCAGAAGAACCTTCTCCTGCTACAGCATGCCAACTAATTAAATGTCACTGTGCTAATGTCCTGGCCACAACAGGAATGGGGCGATCCAGAAGACCAGGGCTCAGCACAACAGGACAAGGGTCAGAGGTCATGCTCTCCTACCTTCACCTGATGACCCCGAGAGATCGATGATCACATACACCTTTCCTTCTGGCTCCAGATCGATCTGCAAGAAAGAAAATCAGAGCGGGTCTGTTAGTGCACATGCGGGCAGCTCGAGGGTCCACATTTCCACCTGGAACTGTTGTAGCCAGAGGGGCATCTCCATGCACTCAGCAGCCCACACTGTGTCAAGAGCAAGGCGAGTTAGGAGTGAACGAGCACCAGCGCTGAGGGAACATCTACTGTGCTGTACAAGGAGGTCTGCACCCACAAAAGGAAGCATCGATTAGCGGCCTTCAACTGGGAGGGACCTTGCTTTACAATGGATACTTGATGGCTTCCTAGAGGCATGACTGTCTAGACACTGACTTCCATGACTCGCAGACAGAAAGCTATGACTGGTACCTAAAGGGTAGAGATGCCAGCGAAGTCACGGTGTATAAGGCAACCCCCATAGCTAAGGATCACCCAGCCTTGTTGGAAAGCCTTGTGTTATTGCCTTTTACAGATAAGGAAACTGCTCAAAGGTCCAGGCTAAGTGTCAGTGCTGAGATTTGATGCCAAGATCATCCAAAGGAACGTGTGTCCTTTATTCCATATGACTGCTTCTCAGGAAAACAAGAGACCCGAAAGACGTCACTCCTGTTCTCAGTGATTCAAATCTCATTGTGATGTTAAAAACCAGAACAGTGATGAGCTCAGCTAATAAGAGGGAGAAGATAAACAATGAGCAACAGGATCCTGAGAGCAAGGGACAAGAGCAGTCAGAAAAGAAACAACAAAAGCAAAGATGCAGAAAGTCCACTCTGCTCTACCCTGAGTCCCCCATGCTTTGGTTCTGTGCTGGCTCCATGGGTATTCTGTGACCCACAGATTCCAGCAGGCTGTAAAGACAGAGCCAGCTCGTCTAACTGCTTACCAACGGCTTCTCCTTTTATGCCCAATTTGCTCCCTCCCCTACTCGAACTCAACTAACTCCCGCTACACAGAACCTGGCCGTGGGATGGAAATCAGAGGACTGGACCTCTTAAGACATCTTTGCAAAGCAGGAACTCTTTTTGTAGAAAGTGTGCTTTCTGTGTGAGAGAGTAGTAACTCTGGAAGTCTTGGATCTCTAAGTCCACACCATGAAACCCTCCCACCCCCACTGTCCATCTGTATACACAGAGTTCCAATGGGCTCAGCAGTGCCAGGCTCGCGGCCCAACAAGCTGTGCATTTCTTAAGAACAGGAACCACCATCCCTTCCTGTAATTTTTCCACTGTCCCCAGCAAAGAGCAAGCACATGCTTAGCGAGTAATTCTTAGGAAGAGGCAGTGTGGTGACCGTCTCCTGCTCCTTCAAGGTCAAGAGCAATTTATGCCTCCTCTCTGAAGCTTTTCCAGATACTCCCATCAGGCCTCATTCCTCCCTCCTCTGGGCTCCCACAGCACACCAGACACGTCCTAATCAGTTTTTATTAAACTGTAGCACAGTGTCCATGTCGTTCTCTCCTGTGCCACATTCCCAAACTCGACTCACTTCTCTTGGCCAGAAAACACCCAATACCCATTTGGGGAGGTGGGAAAAGGCTCTAGATTCTAAAGCATATTCTGTGCCCGTCACTCCTTAAAGTCTTCATGCCCAGGGAGAAACAAAGACTTGTGACTTGCACTGAAGCAGCAATTACACAAGACTCAGAGACGGAAGCTGAGGTGGCCACACAATGACCATCTATGAGCACCTGTGCGAGGTAAAGACACTCAAGCTCAACAGATGTCCTCTCCAGGTCGCCCCTACCCTTTCCAGAGTTAACAGTTTCTAGAGCTACTTGAGAGCTGTGTTGCACAGCCAGACGTAGCCCCTCAGGGCTGAGAACGCTAACTATCTGCTTTGCGTTTTCGTGCGTGTCAAGTGATCTCTCTCCCACCGGTGAGGCGACTGGAGGAAGTTCACACACTCTGGTCAGAGAGTGAAGGCAGGTAGTGAGCAGATTTGTGTCACATCCAGGGACACCACAGGACTGAGCCTTGGCTCCAGATGAGAACCAAATACCCAACCAGGGATCTCACGTGATGCTTTCTCATGCAATCCCACCTCATGAGTTTGTCATTTCAAATGTGCGAATAAAGCAAAGCTTCCCCCAGAGCTCTCAAGCACTAGTATGACCCCACCATAAACAAACCCCAGCCCTGGCATGGAATTGCAAACAGGAAAACCAGCCATTGGCCCTGCTGAACAGTGCTAAACCAGAATTCTATCCCTGCCAAAGTTCAAAACGATCAGGAGCCCTTTTGCCCCTCAAGCATGGAATTCAAATAATGTATGCCTTTTGGAGATTAGATCATCTCTGCAAACCCCCAAACAAAATGAAACACTTTCTCATATCCTCCAAGTCAGAGATTTCCCACGGCTGCAGACTGTTTTGGTGAAGCACAATGCTATCTGTGTAAGGCAGGGAGGAGGACAGGGAAGGAATGAGATGGGCAGCGAGGCCTATCCAAAGGCGGGCACCGAGCCTATCTCTGCAAAAGGGGAGTGAGGATCGTAGCAGGGAGGACAGGTCATTGACAGTAAAATGTATTAGGATATTACCATTCAAGATAACTATCAGAAACCATTTTAGCACCCACTGCTCCCTTGATGCTAGTGAACTGCATTTCCCAACCAAAAAAATAGAAATTAAGCCATTAAACCTGCCAAAAGCAACAAAGAGCTTTGCAGGGTGAGCAGATGGCTGCAGAGCTCTGGCCAAGCCCCAGTCAGCCAAACGAGGAGGCTTTGAGATTCCATCCAGGGTGGCGGGACTTCAGTGCCGGTGACTGGAAGGGTGGCTGAGTACAAAGCGTGGTAGAAAGTGGTCTAGCTTCACAGCCAAGTTTATTTCATCACAGATTCTGCCCATGGTTGCACGGCCCGGATAAGGAAGCAATGTGAGCTCCCACGTCTGCAACTTTGCAGTCTCTCAGAGAGCATCAGTACCAGTACCAGGCGGCTGGACCGACTTAGGAGCAGACCCCACCCTTCCCTCCAGCCATTCCCAGGTCATCTCTGAACCCCACCTGCAATGCAGGCTCATTCCACTTGCTCCAGCTGTAGCCCTATTCATAAAATCTTTCTAGACTTCTTGCATCTCCTTGACACACTTCCTAGCTACTTTCCCTTTCTCTTGGACTGCAATCTTCCCTCAAGCTAAATCACCACTGGCTTCCCCACTAGCCAGGGCCAGAAGCCAAGGAGACAGTGGGGGAGATGACCACAGTCCTTGGCTTCATACCAGGACTGAATCCCAGTTTTGTCTCTTACCCGCTGAGTGACCTCAGGCAATTATTTCCTCTCCATAAGCCTTGGCTTCATCTGTGAAATGGGTTGTCATGGAAATTCCACGAGACAGAAATGCAAAGCACTTGGCACTCAGAAAGTACTCAATGTGTGGAAAAGAGAACCGACTAGGACTGGATGCCCTGAAACAAGTAGGATCTACAAGACAGCTCATCGGGTAGGGGGCTTGCCACTAAGTCTGATGACCTAAGGATTCCCAGGTGGCAGAAGGAAAGAACCAACTCCACAAGTTTTCCTCTAATTCCTCTCTATATTAGTGTCATGCTACACATGAGTACAGTGTGTACACACATCACACACACACACACACACACACACACACACACACACACACACACACCAGTCTTCAAGTCCCTCCTTTATAGTCCAAAATTCTTTCTACTCTAACAAGTCCCCCCAAATACAAAGAAGACATTTTGTGTTCCCTGATATTATTATATAGTATTACAAGATATCAAATGATGTTTTAGTGCTACTGTGACTATCAAAAAAGGTAAGTCTTGTTCCCAACCTGGGGGCAATCCAGGAACAGGCAAAAGGTCCATGGTGCCATGACAGATAGGGAGAAGGGATGTCACAGGTTTCCTGTGCATTCTTGGCTTCAGATGCTTTCACACACCTCGGCTTACTGACACTCTTACGAAGTCACTGACAGTCTCAGGTTCCAGACAGGAAAGGGGACTACAGTGAGCTTTCACCGCTGTGCCCACCCAAAACTACCTCATCATGAAAGGAATTGATTCTGCCGCCACTTGGAGGTCAGACTCGAGCTTCCTTCTACCCCAGCCCACAGAGGCCTCACTGATACCTGTCCAGGGAATTGTCCTCCCAGCCACATCCCCAATGTTGTTCTCATCCTTTTCA
Organism: Ondatra zibethicus; assembly: GCA_004026605.1. Classification (NCBI taxonomy): domain Eukaryota; kingdom Metazoa; phylum Chordata; class Mammalia; order Rodentia; family Cricetidae; genus Ondatra; species Ondatra zibethicus. The sequence continues at coordinate 79,224 of PVIU01001834.1, forward strand.
GTGGCCACTGGCTTCCCAGACCCAACCTTCCTAAGGCAGAGTGATGGCTTGTACATCCTCAGCACTGCACTGAGCCCAGGGAAGGTGTGTGTGAAGACGCCATTCATTCCAGTGAAAGAAAATGCCACAGAGACAGAACAAACCACCCAGAAACCCCTGCAGCAGCAGGGTGTCAAAAACACAGACTCACATGGACTTTTCTGGGTGGTGACTGACCACCTCTGATGCCCTTCATGGGTTGATTTTTATTTATTCCTCATAATTTGCTTGTAAGGTAATGCATTGGTCTATGAATAAGAACCAGAGATGGTAGCACATATCTGTAATCTCAATACTCCTAGAGACAGGAAGGTTATGAGTTCAAGGCAACCCTGGGAAACATAAGAAAACTCCATCTGAGAAAATCTCAGTAGTAGAGTGTTTGCTTAGATGCACAAGGTCCTGGTTTCAAAGTCTAGCACTTCAAACAAACAAACAATTTTAAAGCTGAGGTTACAAAGAGGAGTGGCCAGTGTAGCTACAGTACGCCAGTGAGGGCACATCTGCTTCATGACGTCAAGGTCATCATGCATCCCTTGTCTCTAGGAATACAGCCCTATAACTGAGTATTATAGATGACTCAAAAAGAACTAGCCACCCTCAGCTCCTAACTCTCAGGCCAAGGACCCTTCTAGCACCCCACACCCACCTATCAGGAATGCTAGACGAAGTAGTTTGGAATAATCACAACTCTACCAGGGAGTGATCAACAACCTCCTTACCTACAAAGTATATTTCAGGCTTCAGTGACCCACAGGTATCTATACCTGTATCTAGTAGCCAAGGGCTTCTGTGACCCCAGGTATTTATGCCTGTGTCTAATGGATCAAGGATTTCAAGAGTTAGGCAGTCTGAAATTCAGTCAAACTTCCTCCTAACCACAAGCCAACTTTCACCTGAGACCTCTAGATAAACCCAGACCTGGCTTAGGCCACCTGGTTTCACTTCCTGTTTCTCACCATCTGCAGGCACCAAGCTTGGAGGGAAGGATAGATGGGGAGAGAGGTTTGCACTGGCCTGGGTGCACCTACTGGGACTCAAGTAATTAAATGTTTGTATCTTGTTCTTCCTTCCTTGGGAAAGGTTGGGGAAGATGTAGGAGGTAGAAGAACCATCTGGAAAGGAAGACTCCTAAGGTCTGTAATCCCAGCCACTTAGGAGACAGGCAGGAGGCCCATAAATCCAAAACATGCCTAGGCCACAATTGGGTTAAGGCCTGCATTGGCAACTTTGTAGGACCCTGACTCCAAATCAAAAGAAAAAATGGGGAGAGGGCTCAGTCACTAAGACGTCGGCTGCCACAGCATGAGGGCGTGAGTTCAGATCAACAGCATCCATGTAGGAGCCGGGTGTGGGGGTACACAGTGCAATCCCAGTGCTAGGGGCTGTAAAGATAATCTGAATATCTGGAGCTCATTGACTACTTGGTCAATAGGCGGTCCCTCCAAGTTGAGGGAAAGGTGCATCTCAAAAAGTTAGGGAGAAAAATTATAGAGGAAGGATACAAATAGCATCAACCATTCACCCCTTCGCCTGCACATGTGTGTGTGCTCACATACATGAATACAACATATACACACTAAAGTACAAAAGGTCTAACACAGTGGTAAAATGCTTGCTTAAAATTCATGAGGGTCTAGATTTAATCCCCAATACCAGAGAAAGTGAGAGAGAAAAATAAAAGGAAGACTCAGTACCCAAGTCCATAGCCTTCAGTTTGGGCCACTCTCCCGCACTTAGGTACAACACAGCCTCAGGGCTTCCTGGCATGGAAGACACCAGGCAGAGAAGGACCATTCTGGCAGCCAGCATCTCATAGGAAGTATAAAACACCAAGCCATGGCAAGAGAGGGAAGGGGAGTAGGGGTGTGAATTTGACCCTAGTGCATTGTATACAAATACTATGATATTGAAAAAAATTCAAACATAAAAATTAAAGTCACCAAAGCACTGCAATGGCAATGTTGCAGCAGCTAACACGTTGTGGCTCTTCATCGGGGGAGGAATCTGCTACTCATTCCACTAACAGCACACACTCACTGGTCAACAGGCTGTGGGATCCATGTAATGAATGTTTTTCATGGTTCCACTCCGATAATGGGCAACCATAGCAACCACTTCCATAAAATAATGGGGAGGGGTTGTTTCTTTTCCCCTCAAATGACTCTCACTGTAGTGTAAAGATATTACACAGGGGGCAGGAAATGGCTCAGTGGGTAAGAGTGTTTGTGCTGAAAGCAAGAGAATCTGGGTTCAAATCCCCAGCACCCACATGAAAAAGCTGAGCATAGGCACGTATGGCTATGACTCCAGCAAGGGAGGACAGAGGCAGGCAAATCCATGGAGTCACGGGTCAGCTAGCCTAACCAAATCCACAAGCTTCTGGTTCAGTGAGAGACCCTACTTCAAAATTAAAGTGAAGGATGATAAAAGGCGACACGTGGCATCCTTGTCTGGCTTCCATATGTGCGCACGAGTGCACTCACCCCCCCTGTTCCCACACACAGATGCTACACGGCTGTGTACATCCTTGCAGGGCAGAGTCTCGCTAAGCAGCATTTGTTTGCACAGGGGTTGGGATTGAATTTGGGCCTCATACATGCTGGACAAGTGCTCTTCATTTGAGCTACAGCCCCAGAACCAACAGACATTTGCGTGTGTTGCCTCTACAAAAGCATGTCCTATTAAGTTACTTCAGCATTCACGGACACTGGGTCTGCATAGGTGGGTGATGGAGGTGACTTGTTTTGAAGACATGAATCTGTACACAAATGTCCCTAGCAGTCCCGCTCCCTAGGAGCCCCAAGCTGGAAGCAACACCACACTCAACAGCGGGTTCAAGGATAAGCAACCTGCACGACAGCCACACAATGGAAGTCTGCTTAGCAATAAAAATGAATAAATTAGAGATACTCATATGAATGTTGTGCCAAAGACACCAAACACCATATGGTTCCATTTATATAAGGTCCTGAAACAGGCAACACTAATTTACAGTGACAAGAACCACAAGGGTGACTACATCCTAGAGGCAGAGGTGACCAAGAGACGTAAGAGTCTTTGGGAAGATGGACATTTTCTCCATCTTAAATGTGGTGAGTACATATGTTTGAGGAAATGCATCAAGCTATGTACTCAAAATGGACGTCCTTAACTGTCTGAGAGTTGATTCTCAATGAAGTTGCTCTTTATAAAGGAAAAAAAGTCTTACTTCCCATAAGGATTCCTCCACAAGCTTCCTTTAAATAAAAAAATCATCTTTCCACCCCCAGAGCATTTAAATTTTCATGTTTCATTTTTAAAAATAAAAAGACTCATTGAGAGTTTTTCACGAGCACATCTGTCACACAACATAATGTACACCTACCCGCGTGGGTGCACACATTCACACACCACCCACACATGCGAACACACTAACAGGCACACAGCTGAGCCACCCTCTCCTGTCGTCTGGGATCAAAATACAATAATAGCAAGAAAAACACATCCAACATGTAGGCTTAAGAGTCTGCCGAATTCTTTAACCCTCTTTCTCTAAGTGTGGATCTCCATTTTCTCACAGATGAAATGAGATGACTTTTCCAAACGCTCTGTAGTGGTTAGTGGGGACCCGAATGACCTAAATGCACCAGAAAAGCTAAATAAATAAACAAACACCATTTGATATATCACTCTACAAGTAAAAAAACAAAGTAAGAAAAAGATCTAAATGTGCTGGGTGGTATCTGGGATTCAGAAGTGGGAACGGCAAGATGCAATGTGTTTATATGCTAAGCTGTCGTGCAAAACAAGGGCGTTCTTGTGTGGGTGGATACACACACTCCAGATATAAAGCCTTACTAGGGGAATGCTTGCTTTCAAGGTTTTTGTAAGCTATTTAAATTTATTTTTGATTCTCCCATATCTGTAAGTGTTTAAGTATAGGTACACACATGTTTAAACACACATGGAGAGGAGAGTACATCCTTGGATGTTGGTCCTCGGCATCGGTGCTTGCTGTGGCATACACCAGGCTAACTGGCCCACAAGCTTCCTTGGATTCTCCAAGCTCAGTCTCAGGGAGCAATGGAATTATAGAACATACTACCTTTCCTGGCTTTATATGGATTGTGGGGATCTGAATTCAGCGTCTCACACTTATGAGGCAAGGGCTTTACCTACTGAGACATCTTCCCACCCACTAGCAAGAAATTTGGTCAACAAGAAGTGGAAGCCTCCTCACGAGATGGACACCAGAGGATATGGAGACCAGAATCGGGTCTTCTTCTCCATTCCTAACCCTTTTATTTTCAAATTTCCATTCAGGATCATTTGTTATATAGTTTTAAGTCAGCACCTTTTCACATAATAAAATGTCCTTTTAACTGCATTGGCTGTTCTAACCTTTGATTCCTAGAGTTCAGTTGGCTTTCACTATTGGACACATCTTAGTAAGTATCCCTCAAATCTGGTGGGCACCGTTTTCCCATCATTCACAGCTAGGTCACAGGAACCAACTGAAAAGCAGCCTACCCTTGTGAATCTCACGTCGTCTAGAGCAGAAACCTGCATGACACATCTTAGCTCTCGATATACCACAAATGTAGTAAACACAAGTTAAAATCTGCTGCTTCCTCTTTCCAGTGGCTCAGAGAGAGCTAGCACCTTCTTCTGGTGACGGAGGTGGCTCAAAACAAATAAGTTTATGTGCACTGAAAAGGCTGTCCAAGAGCAGCAAACATCAGAAGGTGAGCCAAGCCTAAGAGGGAGCATGTGCAATGACGGACACGGTCAAGGTACTGCCCATAGCTAGGCAGGATTTCCAGGCACGGAGAATTCTGGGAAAAAGGGTAGAGACACAAGGAGACACAGAGGAAGACAGGAAGGCAGGATGGGTAGCATTTCTGTCTTAGAAGAAAATGGCAAAACACAGCCATATGCCCTAATAGAAGGTGGTGGGCACAAACAGAACAAATGGCAGGAAATGTAATCCTTGACCTTGGTCATTCTGAAGTGAAAAGCTCCTTGCTATTAGCTTGCATTTATTTTTCGGAATAATCTTTTTGTACACTGTGAAGAAGTGCCACTCTGACTGGTTTAATAAAAGCTTAACGGCCCATAGCTAGGCAGAATGTCCAGGCATGGAGAATGTCGGGAAACAGGGAGGAGACACAGGGAGACAGGGAGGAAGCAGAAAAGCAGGATGGACAGTATGTAGATGAGGTAACTGAGCCTTGGGGCAGCACACGGATGAATAGAAACAGGTTCACTTAAGTTAAAAGCTAGCTAAAAACAAGTCTAAGCTATCAGTTGAGCTTCCATAATCAATAAGTTCCCGTGCCATTACTGGGGAGCTGGTGGTCCGTGCTAAAAAGTCCAACTACACATTTAGATGTATACTTACTTCATTTTCCCGCTTCTCACATTAGACCAGCAGGGCTTAGCGATGGAGTGTACAGACTCTGACACTAGTCTGCCTGGGTTCAAATCCCAGAGCTGCCTGTTCCAAGTTAGGTGGCACTTGCTTTGATTTCTTCATTTCCTTGTGAGCTATCCCTTGAGCTCAGGCTTTGGAACTAACAAAAACAGTGATACTTTTTGGACTCAACAATAAAGCCATGAAAGCCTGCATTGTCCTCTTTAAAAACCTGAGTTCAAAGTACTTGAGACCACAGCAAAGCATCCAGGCAGATCAGTGAGGACAAACAGGATGCAGGCTACCCAACAGCAGTCAGTCAGTGCCCCCTGGTAGTCAGTGGCCCCCCAGGCACATTCCTATGTGACGATATTCTGGATATCAAGTCTGATTTGTTTTTGCTTTGCCTTATACAGTTGGAACCATATTCTTTGAGGAAAAAGGACAGTTTTGTAAAGCTCGTGGAAGCTTGAAATCTAAGAGTCAGAAACACTTAGAAATGACTTGGTTCAAAAACACAAAGAAACAAATTAAAAGGAGTCAGGTCTTTTTCTTTCTTTGCCAAATTGGCCATGTTCTTTCTCCTGAGCTATGTATTTCTGCATTATTTCGAACTAAAATTTGACCCAAACTGATTATAATGGTGTGTTTGTTTTTCATAAATCAAAACTTACTTGCCTGCTTGAGATGAGAAGCGAGTCTTCTGCCCCATCACTCCCAAGAGGGACCGATTTTTAATAATCCCTATTGAAGTTTTTCTCATGGCCACTGCCATGCCTTTAAATAACACACGCCTTACTTCCCTGGCTCCTTACTCCAGGTGTTTTCTTTGCCTTGCTGCTGTGATAGATGAGAACTTGGTTCAGCAGTCACCTTCCTCCTCATTCCCTTTCCACTAGACAGTCTATATCCGAATTCTCAGTTTTTAGGCAGTTGACCAAGGTCAGTGGTATAAACTCACCTCACATATATGGGGTCATTGATTGATCCTCAGCAACACACACACACACAACTTGTTTGCTCCTCTATTTTTTTCAATAACTAGAAAAGACTACCTAAAATGTCCATTTCTAATCACATCATCCCCAGGCTATCTCTTGGCCCTGCACATAGAAACCATGGGTGCTCCCAGCGCTCCCCATCCTCACCCCTTTGTAATTTATACCTATGTTGTACACTCAAGGATGACAATGCAGACATTCCATTTTCCTGCCACAGTTAAGTTCCATGCTTTGTGGCTCTAAACTCTGAAAACTAATATCATTCATATACGAAGGCCTTATAAACTGCCTATATAAGTACATATTCATATCTATACTCATACTCTTATCCATGTACAAAAGTGGTAACTCACATGCTACTCAGTGGACAACATAGCATCAAACTCAGAGTCTTCGGCTTCCATTCAGTTGCTTTACTATAATCCCCAAAGTTTCCCAGGATCCTTCTGAGTTCCCTCCCTCATTAGCGGCTCTCTAGGCTGGTGCTCAGCTATGGGGCTGTACGTGTCTTGGGGTGCATTCTCTGTTGTCAGGACCCATTCTCTCTTGTTCTGGGTTTATGCTAGGAAAGTATATTCTGGGTGCAATGCTGATTAGTAGTGGGTATGAAGGCAGTGTGCTAAGACTCGGCATGCCTGCTCTCACAAGTGAGCTTGATTAGATATAGAATTCTAGGTTTAAAAAAACCATAAGCTATCAGACAGTTCTTTTAACATCAATACGGCCAACACAGACTCTGATGTCAGCCTGACACCGTGGCTTACCATGAAGCACCATCTGCTTGTTTAGTTTCCTTTCTGGAAGTCTGCGGCCCTTTTTCATCCTTGCTGTTCTCGCTGTTGTTAAATTTCACAGGGACGTGCCTCAGGGAGGTGCTTTTTTTTTTTTTTTATCACTGTGCCTCTGTGCTGTAACTGAACTTGTGGAAGCTACTCTTCTATTTATTTTTTAATCCTTTGCCATGGGCTTTTTTTTCTTTTCATTCTTTTTCTAAAACACCTATTACTTGGATGTTGGGCCAGTGGAATTGATCCTTAGGTGTGTGACCATATAAATAGGTTTTTATTCCATAGTCTAGATTTCCTTGACTTTATCTTATTATCCTTTGTCTGAACTTATTTCTAATAATACATTGGGTTTATGCATATGACTTCCTACTCCCTTGTGGCTCTCTTTTCTTCTTCTGGTACATACATACACCACATTTCGAGGAATACCATCCCCATCTGCCCTTAGGGTTAGACAGAGGAGTCCTCCCTTGCAGCAGAAAGCCCGGATGCTCTCCTTTATGCTTCTGAAGTGGCCCTCTTCCCCTTGGTTAATTGGTAATGGTACATGGTCCTAAGTTGGCCTGAAAGCCTGGAAGCAATCTCTTTCCGTTCCTCTCAGGTGCTCTCATCCACAGTCTATGGAATAGCAGAGAAATGGTTTCTTCTGGAAACTTCCACACAATTTTTCTAGCTCTCCCCCAAATATTCTACCATTTCTTTTGCAAAGGGTCTTCCAACTTCTCACCCCAGGAGTCAGCCTGGCTCCAGGTCCTCCTGCGGTGAGACCAAGAAACATACATGTCTACAGCTAGGTCTAGCCATAGGCTCTCGTTTTCACTCCTGTCCTTGGGGTAAGCATTTTCCCAGCCTGGAGACCTTCAGAACACTATGAAGAAGCTGTCTCCATGCTAGGCTACAGAACCTTCCTAATGCTGTGTGCGACCCTTTAATGCATCTCCTCACGTTGGGAGGACCTCCAACCATAAAATTATTCATAACTTATTTTAGTATTCCTATGAATCATAATATAAATATCAGATAAGTAGGATATCTGACCCCTGTGGGGTTACAACCCACAGGCTGAGACACACCGATCTATACTGTTTTGAACTGAGGCTCCACAGTCCCTCTAGTCACTCCACTGGGTGGCATCCTGCTGTCTCCTCACCGAGAGTTTCAGGATAAGTGTGCTGGGGTTCCTTCTGCTCTCATGGCTGTGACAGATTCCTCCACTCTTTCCCTCTTTCTCTTGTGTACATGGAATCTTGAGTGGGCAAAGGAACAAACACAGTTGCTTCAAGAAAACCTCAAATGGAAATTTCCAAAACATGCCACCTGAGGTGATATTATGCAGAGCTGCTAAGAATGAAGGAGACAGAGACACTCGTGTAAGAGTGTGCCCATGGAGTGGGAACAGCTGCACATGTGTAAAGAAGACTTTGGCATTACATGACAACAGCAAAACAAAACAAAACTAAACTTCCTTGACCCTGCAATTCTGCTTTTGGGAATTTATCTCATTTACACATGTGCAAAAGAAGATCATTACAGCATTTTTAAGAACATAAAATTAGAAAGCAATGATTCAGTTAATAGCTTACTACCCAAATAAATGGCAGACTATTCAAATCATTACATACCATGCAAAAATATTTAAGATTACATTTAATAACATGGAAAACTATTCACAGTGTGGTATTAAATGTTAAAATTAGCTTATAAAGGAATATGTGCCCTTTGTTCCAATCTTGTGAAGTCCAGTGTGTAAGGGATATATTTATAATCACAATTTTTAAAAAGGACCTATGGAAAAGGGTGTGAGGTGTGATTTGTGTGTGTATATGAATAGTTTTTAAACATTCTACCTTCCTTCTAGTATCTACCACACTTCTTGATTAAACATAAGTGCACTATTCTTTTAAGAATATGCAAATAAATCCCCTTATTCACAAACAAGGAAATGCAGGCACAAAGAGGTTAACGATACGTTCAGGCTGTAAGCAAACTGTAAGCAAAAGCAATCAGAAGCTCAGCTTTCTTAATTTCTTTAATTTGGGGATACAAGTTAAAAATGGGACATGACTTTAAATTGCACATGTCCAAAAAAGTTTAATTTTCAAGTCAATGGTAAGAGTGCTGCTCACTCCTAACCAGTCGGAGAGAGGCCAGTGCACTCCTCAGCTGGACACGACCTAGACAAACCAAGGAAAAGACACAGAAGCTGAGCTGGTTGGGGTGAAGAGCAGTGGCTGCTCTTCTAGAGGACCCACATCTGGTTCCCAGCACCCACCTTAAGTGGCTCACAACCACCTGTAACTCCGGTTCTAGGGGATCTGATGTCCTCTTGTGTAGGCACCAGATATATATGACACAAATATATATATACACAAAAATATGTCTTTAAGAAGTGAGCTAAGTCGGACAGCAGTGGAGCATGCCTTTAATCCCAGCACTCGGGAGGCAGAGTCAGGTGGATCTCTGTGAGTTCAAGGCCAGCCTGGTCTACAGAGTGAGTTTCAGGACAGGCTCCAAAGCTACACCGAAAAACCCTGTCTTGAAAAACAAGCAAGAAAACAAAAACAATAACAACAATAAAAACCAACAACAAAAAGAGAAGTGAACTAAACTTAACTTTTGATTTGCATGCCATTCTCTGTAAGGTGAGGTTGTTCCATTTGTGTGTGCATGATACATGCACTGGGGGTGGGGAAGTGGGCTGATGTAGCCCCTTGTTTCATATATTATACCTTTCACGTAACACACTGTCATAGCCTACAAACCTCACTGATCCAATGACGAACAGATGTACCTATTATGAAGGGCCAAACAGCCCCCCTCATGTGGTGGTCAAGCCTCCGTTGTTACTTCTACAACCATACACTGAACCACTTCCTTCCTATCTGCCTTGGATGCTCAACATGGAAAACGCTCTAAGAAAACCAAGCACAGGTCTCAGACTTCCATCAGGTAAAGTAAAGTAGAATTTATTGTGCAAGTCAAAACCAATGACACTTTACCCTCAGTCAGATATCCATAACTTGAGACTGTTATACAATAGTAGAAAATTTTTAAATGTTTTTATATTTATGTGAAAACTGTTGGATGATGTAAATAAGAAGTGTGGCACAGGTTTCCATTCTCTGAGACAGAACCTATCTTTACTCGTAATGACATGTTTGCGCGCTCAGCTGGCTTTCCCTATAACCAAGTGAACTCATACGATTTCAGGTACAAATTATATATGAAAGCAGGGACTATCTGTTTTCCCAAAGTGAACAACTCTCATTATCCAGCCAGGTCTTGTTTGCTGCACAGTTCTGAAGGCTGGGGCCTTTTCAGATGAATGCGTGAATGCAGCTAGCTACACAGCTTGCTCTCCCTTCTCTGAAGCTCACACCAACAAGTCAGCTAAAGGGAAAAATAGTTCCTAAGTGTAGACAAAGTAAATGGGTTCTGAAATTTGCATGTCCCAGTTCTGCTTGTCAGGGGCCTTCTCCGGGGATATCGCTAAGCTAGCTCTTGGGTGTCCACTGGCTACCTGGACCAACACTGACAGACTGCTATTCCGTAGACTGTGCCTGAGAGCAACTGAGAGGAACTGAAAGATCGCATGCAGGCTTTCAGGACAACTCGGGGCCATGTACCATTGCCAATTAACCAAGGGGAGGAGGGCCACTTCCCATGCATAAAGGAGGTTCTCAACCTTTCGAAGACATCCAAGGAAAATAAAAATTTGAAACTTTAAGTCGATCCTCATAGTAGCCAATGCCCACTGTAGGTGCTGAACCTGTAGGTGTCTGGCACTTCCAGTATGTTCAGCTCTGTTTGCAAAAAGGCAAGTTCACAGTTTGAGTTAGGAGACAGTTATTTACCCACGGTCACAGAGGAAAGCCTTTCTGATTACTGAAAATATCAGCTCATGTACTTTTTGGGGAGAACAAGGAGCATGTGCGAAGGCTCAGAGGTGGGTGAAGACGTGGCCTTATTTATGTACAGGGAACAGCAGGGACTGGGGTCAGAGAGGGTGTGTGCCATGTGTTCTGTGGCACTGGAGAGCCAGAGCTGAGTTTGTGTGGCATGCTGTGACTCCCGCTTTAAAATAACTAGTCTCCACGCTGTGTGGTGAGAACGAGAGCAAGCCTTTGGCAGCCAGGTGGCCGCGCTGGTAGTCCTTACCATAACCCAAGCAAAGGAAGTGCTGGTCTGGAAGGGGTGGACGTGGCAGAAGAGATGGGATGTCGCAGAGTGTGCATATATGCTGAAGGATTGGCTGAGGGGTTGTGAGGAAGGTATAGGGTAAAGAAGACGAAAGCTCAGAGTAGTGTGGAGACCTCCAGCCTGAGAAGCCATGGAAGAGCCCTTTCCTGAACAAAGGCCCGAGGACAGAGCGGAATGGGTGTGGGCATTTGCACAGCAGAAGGCGACAATGCTGAGGACAGCTGGACACACAAATTTGAAGGTCAAGTGAAAGGCGGACACTTAAGAGCTCAGTTTGGAACACAAGTGTGCTGCTGTGTGCCTGTGGTCCTAGCGCACGGGACGTAGAGGAAGGAGGATTAGGAGTTCAAGGCTAGCCATAGCTACAGACTCACGCTTCCTGAAGGCCAAAAAACCTAAAGTTTTTTTTTCTTTTTGTAAAAATTTGAAACAAAACCTCATCCAAATTGACAGAAGGCTATATATTTTTATAGTTTTAATTTACTCTTTGAGAGAGAGAGAGAGAGAGAGTGTGTGTGTGTGTGTGTGTGTGTGTGTGAGAGAGAGAGAGAGAGAGAGAGAGAGAGAAATATACATGCTGCCATATACCATGGGTGTGTGTGTGGGGGAGAATATACATGCTCCCATATGCCATGGTACATGTGTAAAGGTCATAGAAAGACTCCAGGAATCAGCTCTTTCTTTCCGCTGTGAGGGAACAGAACTCAAGCAATCAGGCCCAGCAAATGCTATTACCCACTGAGCCTTCTCACCAGCCCACAGGCTATTTTTTATCTAAATCTATCCCACTGAATGTAAATAGTTACATATTTGTGCAATTAAATCAATGTTCATTTGCATGATTATGAATGTATGCCTTATGACCTTTTGGAGTTTGGGGGTAATATAAACCACAAAATAAATTAACCTAAAAATCTGATAAAGTCTGGCTTTCCTACAACCCAGGCCACAGGTTTTGGATGAAGTACCTGCATCTGAGCTTTGAGTCATGAAGGTGGAAGAACAAGGGGTGGCATTGGGGCCCTCAGACACAGAGATCAGAAAGGTAAACATATGTCTGCCCTTTGTTTACAGGCCTGCCCTCTGCTGCCCTGGGCGGAGACTATTCCGACCTCCCTCCTTCCTCCCCTAGGTCACAACCAAACACACAGTCAAATAAATTCCACTGAAAAGCTTTCTTGATTTTAGCTTTTTCTGCCTTTCAAAGACATAGGTTAAAAACTAAATACAACAACAACAACAACAAAAAAAACCCCTGAACCCAGCATAACACACACACACACAAACACACACACACATACACACACACTCTGCAGGTGTCAAGTCAAGTCTTAACCCTGACCTCATGCACCACTGAACTCACACTAGGCCCTTTTTGCCAGGTGGAGTCTGTGTGGTGAAAAACTAAAATGCAGAAACTGAACTAAGCTTCGAAGTTAGCATGCAGGTATTTCCTGGTAAGGAGTGACTGCTGCTGCTGCAATTGCCCCAACACATTTGCATGTCCTACCCTCTCCACTCAGACTCCCCAACTTCTGCTAGGAGGAAACCAGAAAGCTGTTGCGAGGGCTCCACATCCCAGGCCTGTTGTAAGAAAAGACTGAAGTATAAAACTTCTGCCTGGATCCGTCCCAGGTGCCCCCCAGGGGCAGCAGGAGCACATGTGTGCTCAGAGGTGCCTGTGTGCCCCTCTTAGCACACACAGGGTGTGCTCAGAGGACTGGGGACCGATGCCAAGGGCAGGCTGCTGTGAAGGAGGAAGTTACCCGCAGCTTACTCTTGTGAAAAGGCTCCACAGTCATTAGCATATTTGCTGACCTGGCAGCGTAATGGCTAATACTGAGAATCGACTTGAGAGACTCTTCTATCACCTAGGGGGCAAAGCTCTAAGCAGATCTGTGAGGGGATTCCTAAACTGGGTTGCAAGCGGGAAAGACCCACACTCTGTCCCATGGGCTGGGGTCCCAGACTGAACACAAAAGTGGACATAGTGAAAATTTACCATGAAAAGAGAACCATACTCCAACCCATCCAGCCCCAAAAGTTGGCAAAAGGGCTGCTAGCTTTCCAGAGCGCCTTGTGCAACCTCCCCCAGCCACTCCTGCCCTGACAGCTGCTTCCTAGGCTCCCAGAACTTCCATGTAGACCAAATATCAGACCATTCATCTACGGAACAAGAGGAAAAGACAGACATCTCCGTCAGAAATTCTGAGAACTCCTTATTCATAAACAGATGAGGCTTTCAACAAGTTAGAAATGCTTGGCAGGTGAGATGGAACAAGAGGTAAGGGTGCTTACTGATGAACCCAAGGACCCGAGTTCAATACCCAGGACCCGCATGGTGGAAGGAGAGAACAAACTCCTTCGAGCTGTCCTCTGACCTCCATATATGTACCATGGCACACATGTACACAAATAATAAATATAATCTTAAAAAATTAAAGCAAACACATGTAGGAGGGGAGGGGTTGGTTGATCATTACATACCAATGGGAAACGGGTTATTTTCTAATTGCCTTTTGAGTATGCTTAAAATTTTCCATAAACTATAAAAAGGAAAATGGGGAGAGAACAGGAAAGGAGTGCAGGAGAGAGGAAACTATCAGTTTAACACCTCCACTGCTCTGTGCTCCAAAGGTGTACCCTCGGTTTTTCTAATGGCCTCAACTAAAGAGTAGAGTCCAACAATCAAACACAATGCTGCCTCGTGGAGAGCAGAGGAACACATACCATCCCACCCCCATCAGCCACAGCTGTCCATTCTGGGCATCCCCACACCCTCTGAGGAGATGGGTGACCTCCCGCCCCCGGTCCTAATCCTCGTTCTCTCAGGCCAATGCAGTAGGTGATATGTGCTTTAGTGTCCTTTCAGGAGTTACGGTTAATAAGTGCTTTGGAGAGAATTGTCCTACACCCCTTCTGTTCTTCAGGAAGATGCTTTTCCACTCTGGAGGCTAGTATTCACCTTCCACAGTGGGGAAGGGTTAAGGGAACCAATGCTGTTAGCAGAACAGTCTCGATGAAGCTGAAAGTGATCTCAGGCCTCCTTTGATGGCCTCAAGAGCACCTCACCATCTCCACACGTCCCACTAGGCTATGCTCAGTAGAAAGCCAGGTATGCGAACTCAGCACTGTACTAGACAGGGGCCTGGCAGCTTCCGGGGCATTAAATAAGCCACTCACTTGGCACAGTGCCAAGGTAAATCCAGTCACACAATGAGCATGTTCTGCAAGGGCAAAGCTTGCCCCATTCACTCCAGGCACTGTGACCCCGGGCATGGTATTTGCTGAGTCAAATCTCTACCAGGGCGGTGATGGAGGCAACTTCCAGAGCTTTGTGCCTCTTCCTCTGCCAGCTGCAGGGCTGGGCATGCCCTCAAACATGGAACCAGGAGTTCTGGGGATACCTAGGGACTAACAAAATGCTGAAAGAAAGGAGCATGCTCCATTTGAAGAGCTCCGTTTACAGGCAAGTCAAAGTTGCTCTCCTAGGAAGACCAAAGGTGTCACATAAGCCACACTGCCAGGGTTGCCTGCCACTTTCTGCCCCTTTCCTAGATTTATTACTATTCTTTTTTCAGAGTGTAACATAAACCCTGGTACCCAACTGGTTTAATATGAGAAAGTCCACCACTCTACTCGCTAGATAACCTGGTTATTCTCTGGCACTGTGTGTGTGATCTATGCACATGTACATGTTTGTGGATCTATACATATGTGTATGAAGGCTAGAGATTGGTATTGGGTATCTATCATTTTCTCCCTTAATTATATGAGACAGGGTCGCTCCCCAAAACCAGAGTTGGGTCAGCTAGACTAGAGGGCTAACTAGGGCCTGATCTTCCTTTCTCCTCCCACCCAGCGTCAGGGTTACAGGTGCTCACCTCTATGTTCAGTTCTGTTTTTCACATGAGTGCTGGGAACCTAACTGCAGGTCTTCATGCTTAAGTGATGACAGGCAGTGCACCAACTGAGGCACCTTCCCCACACTGACTCTTGGACTGTTTAGTTCACTAACCTACCGATGAATGGCAGGTTTCCTGGCTTGAAGACATCCAG
This sequence comes from Ondatra zibethicus, assembly GCA_004026605.1. Classification (NCBI taxonomy): domain Eukaryota; kingdom Metazoa; phylum Chordata; class Mammalia; order Rodentia; family Cricetidae; genus Ondatra; species Ondatra zibethicus. The sequence continues at coordinate 94,706 of PVIU01001834.1, forward strand.
TGGTCTCAAGGACTCATCTGAGAAAGTAAATTCATCATGATGAAATATTTTCCAACTAATCCCAGTTTTCTTTTATTCAGAAAGAGTGGAGGAGCAGAGTGACTAATGATAAACGTCATGGACCCAGGGGTGTTGCTTGAGCTCATGAGAAGGCGGTGTGTGCCAAGGGTAACCTTCTCAAACTGTAAGAATCCCAGCCCTGAGAATATACCCAGATGCTCAAAGCCACAACTGAGTCCACTTCCTTCTTTGCCAAGTTGCTTGGGGCACAACGCTGCACATTGAAGAATAAGTTCAGAAAGAGCCTGGGCTCCTCAGGGACAGGGTCCCATTCATCTTAATCTCCTCTAGCTTTAAGCATGGCGCCTGCAAATACGGATGGGGTAACAGCCACAAAAAACTGAGTAACAAAACCCAAGAAGATAATCACTTATCTGTAACTATGTTTTATTTTGGCCACCACCTATCAATCACAGGTCCATTAGTGAACGATAAGGGTAATTATTAATGTCAGTTTCAATTTTGCATATGGGAGTTATTATGAAAATAAGGAGGAAAGAGACAACCCTCTTAATGAGAGAAGATTAAGAGGCAAACACTTCTAACTAAGGCAGCAAAAGATGAAGCCCCTGATTATGTAACATGTTCAGAGAGCGACATACCTCGTGCCCCACAGCATCCCCAAATGCACCCCTATCGCCACCCACGCTGACAACTCATGTCAGTTAACCAGGTTGCAGATCCCACGTCACAAAGCCTGTTACCATCCAGAGTTATCCCAGGGAGAGCAAACCCAGACAAAGCGAATTAAAGAACCCACGTTGTGTTGCAGATCCTGGCAGCTGTGCTCACTTCCACATCCCATAGCCAGCTCATCCATGGACAGCTCTGACCCTACAGGGGGTTTATGCTTCCAGGCCCTGGTCCTTGCCTACACCGCTCCTTGCAGGTAGACAATTGGAACTACTTCCTAATTTTTCCCATGAGTCCACAGCACTTCTCTCCAATGTTAGGTTACATTTCACTCTCTGGAAACCAACTGTTCTTAAAATGCCATGGCCTTCCCCAAACTATAAGATCATATTCTCACTTCTGGAGATGACAGGAATAGTTATAGTGTCCCCAGATCTTTGTTTACAATTTGATATATACAACCACTGATAAATAATTCTGAAGGTACATGCATGAAACTCAGAAAGAGCACTGGACAAAGGCTAGAACATTCTATATAGCCTATTCTCCCATGTCCTTCATTTAGAGCTATATTCCATTTCTCCCATACTCTGCCTCTTCTATCTACCCAATCATCAAACAATGTTCAGGACAATCAACAACCCAGACTAATGGACAGATACAACTGTCAGTTTGAGAAAGCACAGTGCCGATTGTGTCCTGATAGATCCAGAGGTGATATGCCTCTTAAGGGCCTCACTTCATGCAACACCACTGAAGTCTCGACTCCACCGCTCTTCCTGCCACACTCAAGTCGCTCATGGGCATTTAGCATCTTTCCAAGGAGCAGCCCCGATGAAACTCGCAGCTCTCTCACCCCCTTATGGTCCAGCCAGATTGCCATCCCACCACACCAGGCCTTTGTCATTGTGCCCTTCTTGAGCACAAACTCTCCACTCAAAAAAGTCCACATAGAACTTTCTGGACCACCTCCCACAGGAGCCTGCTTCCCTTATGCTATGAGGGTCATGCATGAGCAGAATCATGGCTAAAGCCCACTCCTCTCCATGCACTTTTTTTGTCTGGGCCTAGGAGATACTCCTTTTCCTACCAAGAGCATGTGCAAAACCTCTAGGTATTTAAAAAGTTCTCAGCAAACTTCCTTTAGTTAATGAATGTAATTGCAAGAAAATCCAAAGTTTTATTACAGTCAGCTGGGCACTACTAAAGATTCACCCTTCCCCTGCTCCTTCTTTACTGCCGAGCTCATCTCAACCCGTGAAAAGGCTAAATCCAAGGTTCCCTCTGCACCCCTAAACTAGACATCGCTTGAAACCCCCATTACTCTCAGCAGAACTTTTGCACAGAAACTTCCCCCATCCTCCAGATCCATTCAGTTATATGAAGGCTCTACAGGATTGCTTCCTCCTGTTCCTGTCTCCCTGCAGCCGTACCATTGTTCTTTATTCAATCCAGAGAGCTATTCTGAAGCTTTATAGGAAAAATGAATTATGAGTTGCCTACCATCCCACATCTCCATGGCTTTCAAAGCTTTAGTCTGTGTCTCTCAAGGCTCTGAGTCAGACAGTTTCACAGCCCGGCTTGTGATGGAGTACCATCCAGGTCCTGCCTCGGTCCTTTAACCCCCCACATCCGGTCTGGACTATGTGTGTGCTGCCTTCTCACCTGGACTCTCATCCCAGGCCTGGGAACATGAAAAGCCATGTGAACAACTAGCCAGCGTGGCAGGGAGAGAGAGAGGAGAAAGGAGAGAGAGGGAGAGAGAGAGAAAGAGAGAGAGAGAGAGAGAGAGAGAGAGAGAGAGAGAGAGAGAGAGAGGAAAGCTGGAAGAAGAGAGCCATCCCTAAAACCACAAGCTTGGAGGAACATACTGGCCACTCAGCTTTGTGGCTAAAGTCACCGAGGACAATGTGTCCTCTTGGATCCATGCTACAGACTTTGACTCAGAAAAGCTGTGTTCACCAGAACCTACCAGGGGGTGGGGTGGAGAGGCAGTTCTGAGCCAGGTGAATTCTCAGGGCAAGGGGAATAGACATACCCATAATATAACTCAAGGACTTAGGAGCTGGAGGGGCTATGCTCAAGCCCATTTAGCTGTGACCTGAAACAAGTCAATTCTTCTTTCTATGTCTTTTCCTCTATCTTTAAATAGGCATTGTTGCCAGGTTCTGATGAGTCAGTAGACATAAAGTATATAAGATTATGTATCCTAGCTTGCTATGGTTATTATTACATACCCCCCCCCTTTGCTTTGTTTGGGTAAGAGAAGCTTCACTCTCAATGCAGACCTCCATGAACTCACTCGGCCTCCCTACCTCCACCCAGTGCCTTCAACATTTCAGTCATTCAAGTCATTGCACCAACTGGCCTGACGGGGTTTCTTCCTCAGCAGTTAGCCTGGCTTCTCCCAAGCTACTGGATGCACTTGGTAGCCAAGGCAAGAATGTTGACACAGGTTTTTATCATTAGACATGTTTTGGAAACATGTGTGGTGAGTGCTGAAGCCGAGCAAAGGAGAAAACAATGCATTAAAAAGATCAAAAACAGGTCTCCATTTCCTCGTATTAAAATTATAGCGGTCATTTGCCGCTGGAGCCAGCAACTTTATTGGGAGGCTTTACTGTTCTGAATTCAAACTGTCAGCTCAAAATGCTGGCCTGGGAACCAGATAAGGCAGATGGGAAGAATTGAGGATGAAAAGAGGGCAGAGGGCTCACTCCTCAAGCCTTAGATGAACCCTTTGGATATTCTGGTTTAATGATAGCTTTGGAGAGGTGCACTCAGCAGAGGCCTTGCTCTTCCTTCCTAAGCTACATCTGGAACAACCGAAACCTCAAATCATTTATTCTTCCTTTTCAAAATCTTCCAGTGGGGTATTAAAATCATAAATGTTATCCTTATGGCTCAGATGAAAGTCAACTTTCAAACCCAGGGTGGGGTGGTGGGTTTGTGTGTGTGCGTGTGCGCCTGTGTGTACATTCCATCCATCCTCTGAAGTCAAAAATGAAAGAAATCTCCAAAGTAGCATCATTTACAGCTTCCATCACAAATGTTTGGAAGGAACATTTCGACGTGACAAAACATGCCCAGTTAATGTGGGGGGAAAAAGGAGCAGAATTTAAATTTCTCTGTGGTACAAGGCAAATTTTATCACACAGGACAGTTGGTTGTGCAAAGTGACCCTGAAGCTCTCACTGAAGAGGAGGAAGAAAGCCACAGAGGCCCAAGCACACCATCTCTTTTCTCCTGTAACATTGGGAGACCAAACTGTTTAAACTCTGCTCCAGGGCGGCAAAAGCAATTCCAGGAAGCCTAAGGATGGATGGAGCTGCCCTGCCTCTAACATGCCCAGATCCCAAAGAGCAGGCAAGAGGCATCTTTCTGGGTTCTCTGCTCGGGAGGGCAGGTAGAGCGAACACCAGGCCTGCCTTAAAAGGCAGGGTTATATTCCCAGTTTCTCTTGCTTCACAAAATGACATCAGACAGGCCATAAAAACTGGGTGAGCCTCCATGTCGGCAGAGCTTGAAAGCTATGTGAGGATTTGAAATTTGGCAGTCAGCAAACTGTAAAGCTCTATTACACACACACACACACACACACACACACACACACACACACACACACACACACAACTGCAACGTCCATTGAGCAGGTACCTGCAGCTACTGGATAAACTACAGGGTTGTGAGTGGGAGTGGAGAGGGTGCCAGTCTCTCTCTATGGCGGTGTGCCCCAGAATTAACACTCTGGGTGTATTTCCTATTATTTGAGTTTTATATGTGTATATTTATGTATATATGTGTGGGGGTGTCATGTGGGCATAGGCTCCACATGTGACATGCATGGGGAGGCCAGAGTGGCTGTTTAGTGTCTTCCTTAATCACTCTCTACCTTATTTTTTGAGACGGGGTTTCTCACTGAACCCACAGCTCACCCGTTGGCTAGACTGGCCAGTGAGCTTGAGAGAGCCGCCTGTCTCCTCAGCGACAGGATCACAGATGTGCAGCTGTGCCTGGCTTTTTACATGAGGGACGGGCATCAGAACCCAGGTTCTCAGGCTTGCAAAAAAAATACTTTATTGAATTAGCCATCTCCCACTTGAGTCTTTTGTTTTTGATTTTTGTGATGTATTTGATTTGTGAAGCACTCTACCCAACCCTCCCCCCACCCCCCATTTCAAGACAGACTCTCACTAACTTGCACCCACGGTAGTTTTGAACTCATTCTGTAAATCAGGCAGACCTTGACCTTGCAATCCTCTCAACTCAGACACTTAAGTATCCAGTATTGAGTCATTTCTTTACAGGCAAAAATGCCTCAGCTTTCTATGGCGTTTCAGAGATGCCGTCTCCTTAGGAGTTCAGATTGGTGATTGCAAGACTGGTTCTCCCCTGTGGGATCTCACAATACTCCGCCATAAACAGGCATCCTTTCAGAAAGTGCCTCTGGGAAGGGTTTAACTAGCTTTCATTCCTGCATGGGGTTGGCTCACTCTCTCTGGATCAGGGAAAGGGTTATGATGGAACTAATATGTAGAGAAGAGGGACAATTGGAAAGACAGGAAGGAACCGTCTGACATTCCAACCAGGGAAGCGTGCTAGGGTGGCCATGGGGACAAGGAGTAGGTATGCTGGGGAGCAGCACAGAAAGCAAGTAATCCAAAGACAAGGGCCTGGCACCTGGAAAGTAATTACAGTACAAGTACAGCAGGAATGCAAAGATAAGAAAAGAAACACAAACTGAAACACAACCAAATGAACAGAAGCCAGAAGTTACCCAGGAAGTTCAGACAGCACAAGACTGCTTTCATCTCTTCAGGGGACAGAGAAAGGCAAGGATGCCTCTGACCATCAGGCGACCCACATGGACACCTAAAGGAAGGCCATGTGGTCTCATCCCCAAAGAGAGGCATTTCCCAAGGACCAGAGTGTCAGGATAGCTCCAAATCCTTAAACCCAACTGTTGCCCAGGATATGGTGCTGAAATAAACTTCAGCCTAGTCATTTAAAGCAACCATCCTTCCACATTCACAGTTGGCACTGTCCAGGAAGCGGCTCACACGAGCCTTTGTGCTATGCACGATCAGCCCATCATATCGATAGCAGATGATTAAAGAGCAAATAGGCAAAAGAGAGGCACCGAGATGGGCTTTGCCTCAGTCTTCAGCCTTTGGACTCTCTAACCCCAGAGTGACTGAGACCTGAAGCTTAGCCTAAACAGAAACTAGGCAGAAGCAGAACCAGACATGACCGGCTTCCTTCGTGGCAGCAAGTAGTGGTGCATGTCTTCTCAGCATCTGCCATTCCTCTACTTCTCTCACACTTTCTCTTACATATAAGAAATACAAAATTGGCCAGGCATGGTGGCACACGCCTTTAATCCCAGCACTCAGGAGGCAGAGGCAGGCGGATCTCTGTGAGTTTGAGGCCAGCCTGGTCTCCAGAGTGAGTTCTAGGACAGCCAGGGCTACACAGAAAAACTCTGTCTTGAAAAACCAAAGCCAAAACCACCACCAACAAAAAGTATATGGTCAGGAATATTCTGTCCACCTTTCCTATGCAGGGGGTGGGGCAAGGGAGTCAGCAGAAACTCTGAAAATTTATGAATACACACAATAATTGTCTCCTCATGAAGACACAAAGAGTGAGCGGGAGGGGTGGGGTCAGGAACTTCGATGAGATCAAATGAGCAAGAACCCAGAGAGAAAAACAAAGTGCTTGGGGCTTAAACATACGTGTGTGTGTGTGTGTGTGTGTGTGTGTGTGTGTGTGTGTGTGTGTGTACACTACGTGGGCACTACGAAGACAAACAAACGGAACAATTGGAAAGCAAGATGGGAAGAAACTACTGGACAGGAGTTGAGTAAGAGGACAGCAGAGCCAGACATACCAGAGCCACAGAGGAGAGGAAGATTCAGAATCTCCTAGAATCTCAGCCAGTCTGCCATGGTCACAGCCCAAAGGGCATGCTGCTTCCTAGCACCAGCCTTTTGCCAAATGTGTTCATTGGTAAACGCTATAAAAATCCTATTATTGACCCTGAACCACCAAGGAGAAACCAAATTTCCTATATAATCCTCTTATAAAATTAGTACCTTCTTAAATGGCAATGAACTTCTGGATAGGGGACCAAATCATACCAGAGGGTAATTCTTCCGTGAAAAGGACATGGGAGACAGGCTGGGCACAATGCTCAGAACTGCTCAGGACCATGTTGTACAGAGCATATGGAGCTCTGCAGCCTCAAGACCCTAAGGTACCCAAAGTAAGGCCCTGTTGCTTTGCTTTGGGAGACATCACATCACCCAGCCTCACAAACCTGGGTAGGTATGCCATCCCAAGATACTTTCTTGGGTCTCTTCTCTTAAAAGCCTACTGAGGTTACAGTAGCCTGAAACAAAAGTGTTACACAGGTGGTCCCCTCCGTCTCCCCTCATCCTAGTGGAGGAGAACGTGCACATCCCAGCAACCCCCAGCATCAATCATTCTTGCCTCCTAAGCCACCTCCCATATATACTGGGCTCTGAAGGAATCCACTTGCCTGACTGGTATCTGCAAGCAATTTTGCCCAGAACTGGAGCTTGTCACTCCCTCCCAAAGCGGTGATGACGAGCTGATGGCCACCCCTCCTTTCCCACACAGAACCACATTGTCTGACATTCCCACTTGCCTTCTCCATCGCCAGCACAAAAAGATTAAAAAAAAAAAAATCAAACCCTGGAGGAACAGAACAGTCAGGCCCTAGAAGTGGTACCTGGGATGAAACAGATCTGGACTGATGCAGAATTCTGCCATCCAGTCAGAAACTGCAGGCTGCTGTGTGATGGGGAAGCACTTCCTTGGTGTCCCCTCACAGCCCCTCACTGAGCAGCGTGTGAATCACTCCACAGGCCTCTAGGAAAATGACTCCTTAATCTTCTCAGTGGGGCATGTGGGGCGGGGTCTGAGCTTCTTCGCTGGGTGCCACAGTCTTTCTAGGGTCCCCCTGAAGCAACCTCTTCATCATGATGGCGGGAGGTGGTTGCCCTCTAAGGTACTCTAACTTGAAATCCACCCACCCCCCGCCTTTCCTTTCCTCATCCCCACCCCAGCCGTCTCCAATCACCCTGCCTCAGGCTCTGCTCCCTGATAAAAGCTAATTTATTTATGACTCATGTTGGACACACACAGGATCTACGTGGTTTTTTAATTTACTGTATATGTTCTTGGAGGTTTAGATTTTACAAACACTCAGCTAATCTTGGCTGTGGTTGCATTTATGCTGTGAACCCACACAGGCATTTTAGATCATGGTGGTGTTGGGTGCTTTTATCTTATCTCAGTGGGTCCGGACAAATGACCCATAGGTTATTTCTACTCTGAAGAGGAGGATTGGCACAGGCCATGACCAAGCACCTATTCTGCCCGTATTCTTCCCCCAGCTGTCACATGTGACATTTAGGACTGGAGCTTGAGTCTCAGAATGGCCTCTATGACCTTCAGTGGACCTCTGTTTTCTCTTTTGTGAAGGGGGAGAGCTGGCTCTGGGGTTTTGTCCAGCTGTGTATTCTCAGGGGCCACACAGTGTCTAGCAAGGGGCTGGGTACAGGGCTAGAAGGCGAGGAGAAAGCAGAATGAATCTCTCTAGGTTGTTGCTGCTCAGAAATATGGCCCTTCATTAGCATCTGCGTCTGCTAAGTCTTACCAGAGAATTTTGATAGAAGAGCCATCTGCCCGCAGCCATTAACCCCAGCCTGCCCTTCCCTGCTAATGCACTCACCGAGTCACTTTAAGGTCCTTAAAAACAAAACAAAACAAACAACAAACAAACAAAAAACCCATGGCCAGGAAGGCCTTGGCAAAAAGAAGCCAGTGAGCCCAGCCCAGACCCTTGGAGGAGGCAGCTGTGCCCCGAGTCAGTGAGATAAGTGCAGAAGGAAGGTGTGTGGCTTCCTGGCTGGTGATTAACGCAGCGGTGAGGTCATGCACAATTCCCTGGAGTTTTGAATCCTGGAACTCAATTATAAACACATATTAACCCCAATGCAAACAGGGCTCATTCCTAGGACCAGAAAACCCTAGAAATGGAATGTCAGTGGCCATTTTCTTCCAATCTTGTCTTTTCTGTATTTTTTTTTAAAGCAAGCTTAAAAACTTCACACTGACAAGGTTCAGTAGCTCTAACTCGTCCATTCGATGCTGAAGTATTCATTCAGGACACTAGCGCTCACTAGAGTATGTGGTTTCACAGGACTCTCCCCGCCATTAAATTGCAAGTTAAACAAGAACAGAGAAAAATGCCATTAACAATTCTACACGTGCTTCCACGGCACCACCTACCTGGGTGGCAGCTCCCACACCGTGTGCTTTAAAGATCAACGGCACATTTAACTGACACAACCTACAGATTCCATGCTGTTACTATCACTTCCTGGCATCACCTCCATTCCAGGCACTGCACCACACAGCCATGAGGTGGCGCTAACACTGCCCACATGGTACAGGAGAGGACTCCAGGCACACAGGGGTGCAGTCATGCTTGAGGTCCCTCACCCCCAGAGGTGGGCAGGCCCTCACAACCACAGGCTTTAGTTCCTCGCCATCATAGTCTTTGGCCTCCTGTGTGGTCTACCATATCCAATGCTCCCTAAATCATGTTTTCATTGGTTCACAGGTCAACATCAGCAATTCCAATTTTTACTTTATGTCTCAAACTTCCCGTCTGCTGGCCAGGACAGGGCTTCCTCTTTCTGGGAGTGGAAACAACCCTTTGTAACAGAATAATATTTTACATCTTTTCCGAAGCCCTGACATTACCTCTCCACCCTGAGAAGGCTCCTTTAGGGCATGCAGAACAAGTGTTGTTAGCCTCATTTACAAATGCACACTGTTTACACAGTGGTAGTGTGACACACTACACACCCACAGTCACACTATTGCTCAGGCTGGAGGCTAAGGCCAAAACCCAGTCCACTGGTCCCTCTGGTCCTTTTTCTTCCTACTGTAAAAAGAAATGACTACAATAGGTTTAAGATTTTCCCTACGGCTGGATCACCAGAAGAGAATGGCTGAATGAAGAAATAATGAGGCTACATGTGTGGAGGTATAGAGACTCTTTTGCATGTGAGTTTTGGTGCATACTTGGTGTGGGAAGTCCTTCTGTATATGGGTTGCTTTTATTGGTTAATGAATAAAGAAGATGCCTTGGCCTGTGATAGGGCAGAGTAGAAGTAGGTGGGGAAAACTAAACTGAATGCTGGGAGAAAAAAAGGCAGGGTCAGGAGATGCCATATAGCCCCACTGGAGACAGAAGCTGGATGGAATCTTGCTGATAAGCCATAGCCACGTGGCAATACACAGATTAACAGAGATTGGTTAAATTAAGATGTAAAAGCTAGCCAAAAAAAAAAAAGGAGCTAGCCAGTAAGAAACTAGAGCTAATAGGCCAAGCAATGATTTAATTAATTCAGTTTCTGTGTGGTTATTTCGGGAGTTTGGGTGCCTGGAAAATGAACAAGCAGCCTCCTACAACACATACTGATCTTGGACATCCTTCTGTCAGAACACACCCTTGCTTTCTTTTAAGGGATATATCATAGTCCACTGTATAGATGTACCATGGCTTACCTGACATATTCTAGTTATATCTCATTGTCTTCAATCAAAAACAAGGCTTCAACAACCACACATGACAACTGAGGTAGAGGCTACTGAATGCACTCAGGGTCAACAGTCCCCTTCCCTTGTATAACAGAACACATGCATGTCACATTTCCTAACCTCCCTTATAACCTTGGCTGGCCATGTGATGAACATCTGGCCACAGGATCTAAGCAAATGCATACATGATTACTTTTAGGGACTTTCCTTAAGAGCCGGCAGTTGTATTCTCTTTGTGTGACTTCAACTGCATCTTGACACACACAAAACAATTATGAGAGCTGGAAATGAACAAAAATTTTAAGGGCGTTCCAACATAAGCCTCTGTGTTATCCCACGCATGCTTTCTTTGGGTCAATTTGTGACTCTGTGAGAAAAAGAATGCTGTAAACAAGGCCAAGCACAGATCCTAGAAGCACACACCACATCCAATGGAGAGAAAGCTTGGGGATATTGATCAATTTTGCTTCTAACTGTAGGTTTGTTTTGACAGTCCTGGTGCCCTGCATATGGACAGTCAAGTCTTCCTTGAACCAGTTCCCCTAGTCATAAATGAGCTAAATAAAATCTTAACTATGCATTTACTTTACGTGTTTGGCAGTCACTGTATTACTTTTAAAATACCCTTTAATAACAATTTTCTCAGAGAGCACCTTCATAAAACAGTTGCTGGTCAAACTGTACAGTTTACATGCAGAAGACTTAAACTTAATTATTATCCCCCACCCTGAGCATAACTACAAAGGAACCACAGATCTCAATATAAGATCTGATACCCTGACTCTGTTAGAGGATAAAGTAGGGAATATGATTCAACTTATAAACACAGGAAAGGATTTCCAAACAGGACCCTGCAGCATTGAGATCAACAATGGACAAATGGGACCTCTTGAAATTAAAAGCTTCCATACAGCAAAGGACACCATCACTCAAGTGCAGAGGCAGCCCACAGAATGGAAAAAATCGTTATCAGCTATACATCTGAGAGGAGGCTGATGTCTAGAATATGCAAAGAACTGAAACAACTAACGCCAAAAAAAAATTTTCCAAAATTGGGGCATGAAACTAAACAGAGAGTTTTCATAAGATTTACTGCAAATGGTCAAGATTTTTTTTTTAACGTTCAACATCTTTAGCCATAAGGGAAATGCAAATTAAAACTACTTTGAGATTTACTCTCATCCCAGTCAGAATGACTAGGGTCAAGCAAACAAAGGACAACAAATGATGGCATGGATATGGGGAAAGGGGAACACTTAAGTCACTGTTGATGGGAGTGCCAACTGGTGCAGCCACTGGGGACATCAGTGTGGAGGTTCCTCAAAATGCTAGAAATAGATCTACCATATGATCCAGCAATACCACTCCTGGGCACAGTCCCAAGGACTCTGTATTCTACTACAGAGACACTTGCTCATCCATATTCATTGCTGTTCTATTCACAATAGCCACGGGATGCAAAGAACCAAGATGTCCATCCATAGATGAATGGATAATGAAAATATAGTTCAGATACACACTGTAATGTTATTCAGTTGTAAAAAATGAACTTACGAATTTCCCAGGTAAATGGATAGAGTAGAAATAGTCATTCTGGGTGACGTAACCCAATACAGAAAGGCAAATGCTACATGATTTTTCTCATACGTGGATGCTAGCTCTGAAGTATGTGTTTTCAGACTGGAGTGCCCAGAGAAGGCAGGAGTCCAGTAAGGGAGTCAGGGTTCAAAGGAAAGAGGCCAGAACACAAATGGTATGAATGGGGGAAGGGGACTAATGAATAGGAAGGGTAAGGTAGAGAAAGGAGTATCGGGAGACATAACCCAATACTAAAGACCTTTGAACATAACATATGGAAACCAACTACCATAGAAGCTTCCTAAGATACACAGACATACATACATTTAAGGGGTTTAAACAGATACCCTATAGTCTATAGACAATGCCTTCCCAAGACACCATAGTCTATGAAAAGCCCAGTGCCAGGTATGGATTACCTCTTTGCGAGCTGTTGGTTAGTGGGGTCCCATTGACTCCCCCAAAACATTATGGGCTATTGCCACTGCTCTTGGATACCCTCCAGAACTTGGCAGTAAAGAGGGTACCACATAGTTGAATCAGAGGACACGGAGAAATCAAGCTAGTACTGGTCTGGACGTTTCTTCCACACAGGCTAGCTTTAATAGTTATGGAAGGTTCTATGCATGCTACAAGGGGAGAAAACTGATCAAGAGTCTTACCAAACTGCGAACTCTGTGAGACACAGTAACATAATCCCTGGCAAGATATGCACAATGGTGTGACAGTGGCACAAGTAACCACTGAAGTAACCACTTTCTGGTTAGGTTAAAGGCCTGCTTCACGAAACAAAACTCAGGCCTGGTACCAAAAACCCAGCTGGTTATGCCACAGACCTTAGAGGAGAACCTAGTACTATTGGTCTGCTAGGTGGACATATATTAAACTGACCCTTTCTTATCTTTAAACCCGGTGCATCTCTCAACCCTCATCAGAGAAGTTTTTTTATTCACTAAATGGCAATCGATACATAGATCCATAACTGGTCAAGCTGCAGAGAATAAGAATCTGTAAAGCACTCAGCTTTAAGTGGGGTATCTATATCACATACGTCCCCCAGGACTCAGGGATCATTGTGGAAGATGGGGATGGAAATAGTGTAAGACCCAGAGGGAGCAGATGTCTGTCATGAAACAGTTGCACACGAGAACTCACAGAGGTTGTAACTAACATGCATAAGACTTGTATGATCAAGCCAGGCAAAAGCCCAGCATGGATAAGGGAAAGAGGCTCATGAAATCCCACACCTACTTGGGAAGCTATTGCAGCTGATGGCTACTGGGGTAAGGGGAGTCAGTCTTCTTCAGGGACACAGGTCTTAGAAGGCGACTTGTGTTCTAGTAGATAGCCCCACATCCCTGCACATGTGGGCAACACTAAATTAACTCAGAGTGCACTATTTTTTAAATAGATAAAGAGAGCACAAAAACTTGGGAGGGAAAAATAATAGGAAGATACAGGAGGAATGGAATGGGAGGTGGATTTTTTTAAAGATTTATTTATTTATTGTGTATACATTATTCTGCTTACATGCATGCCTGCAGGCCAGAAGACGGCACCAGATCTCATTACAGATGGTTGTGAGCCACCATGTGGTTGCTGGGAATTGAACTCAGGACCTTTAGAGGAGCAGGCGGTGCTCTTAACTACCAAGCCATCTCTCCAGCCCAGGGGGTTGATTTTATCTAAACATATTAATATATATGGATTTTAAATATTAAGTAATTTTTTTAAAAAAAGTAATACAGCCGAGTGGGAAAAAGTGATTGCTTTGTAATGTAAACATGAAGACATAAGTTTGATTCCCGGACCTACTGTGGAAGGAGAGGACCAACTCCTGAAGGCTGCCCTCTCACCTCTACATGGGCAACCCCCCCCCACACCCCACAATAATAAAATAACTCTTTTCTAGGAGACTGAGAGATTGCTCAGGGGTTACAGGTGTTACTGCCCTTCCAGAGGACCTATATTCAGTTCCCAGGTCCCACATGGAGGATCTCAACACGTAAACTCCAATGCCAGGGGATCCAGCACCCTCTTCTGACCTCTGTGATTTGCATGCATGTAGTGGACAAATGTACACTACACACACACACACACACACACACACACACACTTAAATGAATGACACATTTTTTGAAAAACACTAGACCTTTTCTCCACCCTGCTTCCCAGGACAGAGATGCCTCTGTCTTGGACAAGAAGCCTGGAACCACCACTGATCTGAGGATCAAGGGACTTCTTCACCATGTCTTCCTTGGGCTTCCACCCAGGTATTTATCTTCTTCAAGATGCTGTTCTTTGGGATTTTTTCACTCCCCCAAACCTAACAATGACTTCAGAAAGAAATTGCTGCTGACAGGCTGTGTGGCGAGCCCATCTGTGCGGAGCTGCAGACTCCTGCTCCTGGAAGACATCAGTCAGTCACGGTGCTTTCTTCCCTGAAGAGCCCTTGCTCAAATGCTCTCAAGGTCACATTCTAGGCGGCCATTAGTATCAAAAACAATTCTGAATGACGCCTAATTACCACAGTCCTGCTACAGGGTGACAAAGCAGGACAAGTGACTCGGCTGGTCAGGCTCTGACATGAATGTGTGGATTTATACCCCTCTGATCCCAGAAGGCCTGAGGAAATGCCTCGAGTTTACAGACCAGGATGAGGGTCCCTGTCCTTCCAGTTAGTCTTAGATGCATCTAGCCCAACCCCCTCCCAGAAACTTATTCAACCCCAAGTCCATACAGGTCACAAAGAGAACATGTCACCAGTGAGGATTAAGAACTGAGGTATTAGCTTGTGGGAAAACTGAAGCAGGTAGAATACTCACTTAGGAAAACTGGTCTTGGCATGAGGAGGGGATATGACAAACAGACACTTAAAGGACCATACAACTCATGCCATCCCAGGCATATGTAGGATAAGCAGGAAGCCAAGAACAAGGGGGGGCTGGAAGCTCATCCAGCCTTGCTTGTAATTAGTGATGGACAACAGATGCTTCCCCTCACTGGGACTCAGAGGGCCCGTCCCAAAATCAGCTCCAAAGCTCCCAGCCCGAAAATTACACTTTCCTATCTAAAACAGCAAATAACCTTGGCAGCCTTGAGGACCTGGTACAGGTCAGGTACATCTACCATCCACTGCTCCCCCCAAACACATACACTGTGAGGGCTCTCCCAAAAACAGACAGACAGACACACACACACACACACACAGTGAGGGATCCTCCCAAAACAGACACACACACACACACACACACACAGTGACGGCTCCCCCAACGCAGACACACACACACACACAGACACATACACACACAGACACACACAAACAGCCACACAGACACACACAGTGAGGACACCCCTAACATAGACACACAGACATATACACACAGACACAGACACACACATGCACACTGTGAGGGCTCGCCTAACATAGACACACATACAGATGTACACACAGACACACACACAGACAGACACACAGACACACACACACATACAGTGAGGACTCCCACAACATAGACACACACACATACACAGTGAGGACTCCCCTAACATAGACACACATACAGATGTACACACAGACACACACACACACTGTGAGGGCACCCATCTAGCATCGCCAGCTGCTCTGGGAAGGAGGAGGGCTGGCTGCATTTGGAGACTTCACCTTTTCCAGACAGTAAGCAAACAGGAAGCCAAGGAGGAGTGATAATTGCTAAATTGACGCTCCGGCAGCACCTGTTGAGTTTCCTCTAATGATGTGAAAAGTAGGACACCCAGGGAATAACAGTTCCTTATGGTTGTTAGTGTTGATCGTGATGTTCCATCAGAGATGACAGGAACAGAAATCCCCTAATGATTTGTAACTGTTCTGTTTCTCTAGCCTCCAAGTTTACAAGCATCAGCAATCCGGGTCTATAGGCTATGCTTGCCATGTGCCCTTCCCCGGCACTGGTCAAAGACACACTGAATGCAGGAAGAGAAAAAGAACTGGAGGCCCTCTCCGTACTAGCCAGATATCTATCATGTTTACCTTGGGTACCAGGCCAATTTCTTGGCCATTGAGTAGCAGTAAGAAGTCCACCACAAGATCAGACAGCAAACGGGAGGGGCTGGTCTGACTAGGAGCAACCTAAGTGATGAGACCCGAGCCTTGGAGGACCTGCTTCTATGAACAGCCCAACTGCCCTGAGCAAGACCTGAAAGTGGAGATGTGCAGTTGTTTGTTTGTTTTGTTTCGTATTTTCCAAAGGCAGTGGGGGTGGGGTGGAGAGAGAAGTCAAATCGGCAGTGGAGGGAGGATGTGGCTGGCCCTTTCAAGCATGAGCCTGCATCAGACTCACCTAACTGAGCTTCTTTTAGAGCAGGGTTCAGACTCCATCCCTAGAGCTCTGATTCAGGATGTCTGCAGTAGGGGCCTCCGTGTTTGCGGCTCTAGTGAAGCTCCAGATGCCACCGATGATGTAAAGCCACAGTCATAGCAGTGGAGCAGTGCTGGGCTGGACTGCAGAGCCATGGGGTCCCCATGCTCCAGGTCTTTCCTTAAGCAGGTGGGTAGGAAGATGGGATTTGTTTAATGGCACCTGCTCCTTTCCGTTTCCAAAGTGGCTCTTCAGTTCCCTTTATTGTTTTGTGGGTTGGTTGGCTGGCTGGTTTTTCAAAACAGGGTTTCTCTGTATGGCTCTGGCTGTCCTGGACCTCTCTCTGTAGAACAGGCTGGCCTTGAACTCAGAGGTCTTCCTGCCTCTGCCTCCTGAGTGCTGGGATTAAAGGTAGGAGCCACCACACCTAGCTTATTGTTTGGGTTCTTAGCTAGTCGGCATTGGAGACATCAGCCACTACCTACCAACACCTAGCCAGCCCTGTGCTTTCACTTCTCCCTTCTGTGTGAAAACCCGACGGCCAAGCCTGCATCCTCCATCCGCTCTGCATCAACTCCCCAAGTCTGCAGAAAACTCCTGAAAGCTGCTTCAGCCAGGCCACCTGCAGTGGCTCCCTGGCCACAGTGTCCCCAGGAGGCAAACACTAAGCTAGCTTCACAGACATTGTGAATAGCAAGCTTTGACCCTACCTTCAAGGCACCTGGGAACTTGGTTCTCGCTGTCTGAGTCCCTAACCCATCCCTAGTCCCCTAGGCCCCTTCAAGTCCAACCTCAAGTGCGCTCAAACTGAAAACAGCTAAGGGGAGAGATTGGAATGAGTTAAATGAAAACAGCTAATCACAAAAGGAGAAATACCACGTGATTCCTCTAGCTGAAGTACTCAGAGTGGTCCCGTTCCTGGAGTCAGAAAATCAAGGGGAGCATGGGAGTGACTGCTTGATGACAGGGGTTATCACAAACTAGCAGTAGCTGAAGATTTGGGGCTAGCTGGTGGTGATGGCAACGTATTTAAACTGACAGTGTATTACACCTAAAAATGAGTAAGTAATGAATTTCATGCCAGGTGTATTTTACCACAAATTTCAAATTTTAATTCCTGGGAAGAATGCATCAGGTAAAAGGAAGATGCCCTGATTTTTGGAGTTCCTTTTCCAGCCAGCCCATGGCCAGCCTGCAGCAGGAAGGGAAAATAGGTGAGCTTGGGGTGAGGACAGGGGAGGAAAAGTACTGTTCTTCAGGCCCTCACTTGTGGGATCTCTCAAGTACACGGTCTTACTGATCTGAAGCAGGAGCTACAGAGCAAACTCTCCTATGATTGCCTAGTGTAAGGATGCTCATATGGCCTCACAGGCTGGAGTGAGCAACCCATCTCACCTCCATGGACCCCAAAATGCTTGCTTGCATCTCAAGCTAGCCCTGAAGATTCAATTCAACAAGCATCTTCTAACTTAGAGCAAAGCTCAGGGGCATGGACTAAGACCCATCAGATGGCTGTGGAATCCTGGGCAAGCTCTCCAATGGTCTTTTCTTTCTGTGTACTTCTGCAGAGTTGTCACGGAATCAGTATGGTGATACATAAACCCACTTTACAACAGCTCTCTCTCAGCATCTTTAACTGACAGGTTCTGTGTTCTAGGACTCTTTCTTATTCTCTAGAAGTTATGGTCCAAAGAGGCAGAAGAGTCAAGAGTTGACACACGTAAACAGTATCATTGTGCATTTTGTGAGTGGGAAGGAACAACAAGAAGTGGCACAGACCTTGATGAAGAAGGGCAAGTGCATCTCTAATTGTGATATTGGGCAAGTTACTTATCCTCTGTGCACCTCTGCCTTCTGTCTAAAAATTAGCGATCATAATACTGTCTAATGCATAGAGTTTTAGGGAAGATTAGATAAATTAGTGTTCAGAACAGTATCTAAAAAGAACAAGAACAAGATATTTTTGGCTCAGCTATTCCAAGTACTGGGCCTCTGACTCGGGTCTCTCTCTCTCTCTCTCTCTCTCTCTCTCTCTCTCTCTCTCTCTCTCTCTCTCCCTCTGTGTGTGTGTGTGTTTCCATATGTGCAGCCTTGTTCTAGAAAGAGTTCCTAGAATTGTCATTTCCTTCTCAGTAAAGTAGAACACATAGTGGATGCTCAAAACCAGATGATAAATGTAAGTGAATCATCTTTAAAAGGCTTAAAATTTGTTTGTCTGAAGGAAATGAACATAAAAAGCTTTGTAAATAATCCAGCTGGGTTCCTGGTTGACCTTCCTGTACCTGTAATTTCCATATAAATATTGTCAAGCCCAAATCCACAGATTTGAACCCCTCAGCCTCTATATTTCCAGGTACTTAGGAGGACTAAGAGGGAGATCAATTTCTCTCTCTCTCCCCTCCTTCTCCCTCTGCCTCTCCTCCCTCTCTCTCTCCCCTCCTTCTCCTTCTGCCTCTCCTTCCTCTTTCTCTCTCTCCCTTCCCACTCTCTGTCTCTCTGCTTACCCCTCTCTCCTGAATTACAGGATGCAAGGAGAGCCATATCCCCCCTTCCCCTCCCACCTACTCTAAAATCCAGAAGTTGATGGGTTTCCAAGAATAACCTGCAGAGGTTTCCCCAGGCCCCAGTCCTTCCTGGCCACCTCACGCAACAACACAAAGTAAGAGGAGTTGGTCCTGAGCAGGACAAGCTTTTTCTGGCTTGCCTTGCCCCAGGATGCCATGGGCTCTCACCCTAGAAGGCCTTCAGAATAGTCAGCAGCCATGTTAATAGATGATATCTGGTCGGCTAACACCCCAGTGGCTCTTGGCTTTGGCTCTATCAAATTGTTTGCTCCAATAGCTGCAGCATTTGCACAGAGCACTCCCTGGAGTCAGGCGTGGAGCTAGCAGACAGGACTGTGACCTGGGTGCTGCATGACTGGAGACACATGTGGACCCGCCACTGACAGACTAGGCAGCTAGACATCCCATGCATCCAGGGAAGAAACACAGTGTTACAAGACAGTGCATCTGGAACTCTGCCCAATGCTGGCCAAAGACAAGGACGTGGGAATCCCAAGTCCTAGCTTTGCCCATAAAACAAGTCTCTATAGAATCTTGGCAGGTTTAGACAGGCTATTTTATTGGACCCTCTACCTAAAACTATATTTTATAAAATTAACTAAATTTACAGTATACACAATTCTTTGGGAGGAAGCACTCTATTATTAAAACATTTCAGGAATAATTTACTAAACATTTGTTCCATTGACCTAAATAGACCATAAGCTACAACAAGGGAGCCAGCACTCCTTATGGCTAAGTACACTAACTGGCCACTTCCAAACCATCAATAAATATTAGCAGTCAGCTACAGCTGGGGAACAGAGAGGGATTAAAGTTCAAAGAGTATTCAGACTGCTCTTTTAAGCCATACATAATGAGCAGGGCCAAAGGGATTCCAGCAGCCCCTTTCTACCAGCTGTGATAATGCCGGTGGGAAGAGCATGCCATAGGCTACCTGCTAATGGTGACCCCTACTCAAGAGGGACTCAAACTGTCCACAAGGCAAAATTCCAGGGGGAAATGAACACAGGAAACTCATCTGTGTTTACGGATAGTACCAGCTCCTGCAATGCTAAGCAGAAAGCAAACCACTTATCCAGCGTTTGTACTCCAGGACTTAATTTTCATGTATGATTTTGCAATGCAACATGGCTACAGTTAAATGGGCAGAACATCTTATTCAAATCAAACCCTGGGCATATAGAGCAAATCTTATTGTCTTGTGTCTACACATCCACGTCTGTCTTCAGGGATCATGCTGAAGATTCACCACTGTCTAGACCATTTTAAACTTTGAATTTTAAAAAAAAATCATCTTGGGACACTGTTTGGAATTCTAGCACCACCTATCAAAACATATTTTATTGTACTTAGATGTTCAGAATAAGCACGGATGTGCACAGCTACAACTTCCAATATTACTCGGACAATTATCCACCTGGTCCTAATCTAGGTTCCTCATGGATGATGTAACATAAGGCTTCCTCAGTTACCCGAGATGAGACAACATCATCACCTTCTATCCAAACAGAGGTGTATTCTCTGACCTGTGATTAAAACTATTGTGTAATAGGCAAGGGTATCCTAGAAAAATAAATCTGCCCTAGCGCTGAGGACAGAACCTATACCAACCCAACCCTAGAAAACTTATCGCATGCTCTAGTGTCTGTGGTGTTATGCTTCCAGCTCTATGTCTGGTGATCTGAATTCTCACAGAAGTTTGAAGTCTGGGTTCCATGAAGGAAACAAAGTGAGGCCTGTGTGCATTCAAACCTTCCTGCTTTTAAAGATCTGTCCAATCCTTGGCTGTGAATGGGGGCTGAGTGGAACATTCTGAAGTAATTAGAATTCCCTAGAGGGGTTGGGCCATTTGCTTTTGCAATTGTGCCATAATTTTAATCTGTTTGTTGTGGTGGAGATTGTATCAGAAAACAAAACCTCACCTTCGGTGGGAGGCATGCTATCACAGGCCTCGTAATAGTCCACTCTTTGAGGTTTGCAAAACATACGTTAATTACAGTGCTTCACCCAATCCGAAGCCCCATAGCTATAAGGGGCAACTACTTTATGTATTAGTAAGAAAGAAAGAAAAAAAAATGCTGTCAATTAAGTATAACAGGCTACCTTTGCAAGATGTATCTGGATTCTTAGAGGCTGAAGGGGAGAAACATGGCTTAGATATGAGTGAAGAGTGTTGTGTTTGCTTTTACTCTCACCCTGGGTGAGATATAATTGAACCCTACTATTCCAGAAAGGGAAGAAGAAGCACAAGAGAGGCCCCACCCTAAGGACAACAGAAGCAGCGGGCTTGGGACTTGGGTTTCTGGACCAGTTCTTGGGCCCTCAGACTTCAGAGCCTCCCTCAGGCTAAGCAACTCACCCATGGGTGACAGCCAGGAGACACCTGGGACAGAGACATGTCCTTCCTAGGACTTTGCTCCCCTTTCCAGGAACCCTCACACCCTGTCTTGTGCCTCTTGGGCTCCAGAAAACTGCATGTTCTAGCCAGTGCTCAAACTGTAGGTTCATCTTCTCTCTACACTCCCATGCTGTCATCTGGAACCTCAGCCCTGCTGGAAACCTGGGAAGCAGTCTCCATTTACTCCACCTCTCCTAGCCCCCCACCCCACCCCTGCACCCCTTACCCCAACCCTACTCCTCCCAGCCCCCACCCCCACCCCTGCGCCCCCCCACACTCAACACTCCTCGATCACAGAGTGTCTATGGGGCTGAGGTGTGGGGAATAAAGTTCAGCCCCTTCTGCCTATATTCCAGAGCAGCCATCCAATTGCTTCTCTTTCTCTAGTTTTCTCAAAGCCAGCTCTGAGATCATATTCACACCTAATCTCTAACAAAGCACTGAAAGAGGCCTTTGTAAAATAATCCAAATTGTCCTGGCTACCCTTTGGCTTCATGCTTTTTCCATCATCGTTTATGCCTTCTTAAGCCTTGCATGCCAGGATCCTATTCTCCATAAAACTGTGGGCAGCTTATGAGTTCCAGAACACCAGCGTTAGCATCAGGGCTCAACTGTCACGTGCTCACTTTGATTTTCCTCATGCCACTCCATCAGCCTGTGGTGACACTCCTAAACTAATGTGAATCCAGCTTCTAAAACGGGCTCAGAGATCTTTTCTTTCTTTTTGATTTATTTACATTTATTTTATGTGCATATGCGAGTGGTTGAATGTCTGTATGTGTGCCACCTGTATGCCTGGGCCCAAGACAGTGAGAAGACGGCATCAGATCCCCTGGAACTGGAGTTACAGTTTTTAAGTTGGTCCATGTGTGTGTGGGAACCAAATCCTTGACTCCTGCAAGAACAGCAAGTGCTCTTCCTTACTGAACCATCTCTCCAGCTCCTACAAGATCTGTTCTTAGCTAGAGATCATCACATTTGTTTTGCTTTTTTAACATGTGCATGCAAGTCTGTCTCTGTGTATATTATGTATGTGTGTGTTCATGTTCATGTGTGAATGAGCATAGGTATGCATGCATGTGGGGGCCACAGGTTGATTTCTGGTGTCATCCTCAGAAATATCATCTATCTCATCTGAGACAAGGCCTCTTGTTAGCCTGGGGATTACCAACTAGGCTAGACTGATTGACCTCTGCACTGCAGGGATTCCCTTGTCTTCACTCCACTCCAAGCTCTGGGGTTATAAGCATGTGCTATTATGCCCAGCTTTTTATGGGATGCTGGAATTCAACTGAAGTCCTTGTGCTAGCAAAGCAAGTGCTTTGCTAAGTGAACAACCTCCCCATCTGCCCTACCCCTCAGGCCCCATTTTCTGAATGCCTCAAGTGTTGACATATTACAATGATCTGCTCTTCTTCTGGGACACAGTGAATTCTGCCTGTATGTGTTGGGGAGGTGGCTGCAGCTATGCCTCATTCCCACCTGGAAATGCCTGGCAGAGTGTAAGTGCATGGGAGCAGATTGGTGGAAGGAAAAAAACCAGCCTTAATGCTAGTTCAATTGCAAGCTCCTCCCCACAGCGTAAACATTAGGGCTTCCTTTTGCTCTTCTGACTTGAGCCTCCAGGCTGAAATTCTCCACAGGGCTTCCAGCATGGACTTGACTCCTGTCCACCAGCCACATTGTGATCCTGCTCTCTCTGTCCTTACTTTGGAAGATGAAGGCTGCCCTGGAACCCCAGTCCAGGCATGGCTCTTCCTGCCTATGCTCCACCCCATGCCTATTAAAACCTTCTGTGCCTGCCAGGTGCTGCAGGTCAGGCTGGGCTCCAATAATTAAGTACTCTGAGCTCTCTGGAGTCAGAGCCTTGACTTTAAGGTTCTTAGGAAGTGCTCTTTCTGCCTGGGCACAAATATTCGAGCTGCAGTCATCAGACCCTTAGAGTTTATGCTTCATTGCTCTTGTTTTGCTCCTTCTTGTCTCTCGGAAATACGCAGAGAACTGCTCGGGACTTTACTTTATCACATTATCCTGTTCCAAGCAACCTGATGCTTCCATGCCACCCTGCCTCATCCCACCCCATACCAGCAACTACATTTTCACCTATTCTGTGCTGTCAAGCCTGAATAATTATAGGAAAATACTACTCAGCTTGGCCACCTTGAAGGTTATGACCCACATAACCCACTCTCCTTATGTTTCCCTGCCTTGGGACCAAGAAGCATGGACACTCAAGTACTAAAGGCTTATAATATCCTTACTGAACTGCAGTCTGCTGATAATGGACCCAGCTTATTAATTATGTGCATGTGTGTGCATGTATATACACATGTGTGTTAATGCATGATTATGTTAATGAACATATGTGTGTGCATTCATGTGCAGGTGCCTGGAGAGACCAGAGGCACATATGTGTGTTAATGCATATGTTCATCTGTGTGTGCATGTACGTGTAGGTGCCTGCAGAGACCAGAGTCACATGTGTGCATATGTGTATGCATGCATGTGTTCATGTTTGTTTACATGCATATGTAGGTGCCTGCAAAGACCAGAGGAGGTGGATCCCTCTGGAGCTAGAGTTACACATAGTGTGAACTATCTAATACAGGTGCTAGAAAGCAAACTTGGGTTCTCTGGAAGAACTCTTAACCACTGAACCCTCTCTCTCTCCCTAACAACATACTTCATGTAATCTGAATATACCTATATACCATAAGGTGATCCTTTAGATCACTGATAATGAATGTAAATTGACTCATGGCAGAGATCAGAAATGAAAGAAAATGTAGGCCACAGTGTGAGTGTGGTGGGACATTGCTGCGTCTCCATCACTTAGGAGGTACAGAAAGATAGTCATGAGTTCAAGGCCACCCTGAGCTATCGAGTGAGATCCTACCTCAAAAACCAAAACCAACCAACAAACAAAAATTGAAAAGCAAGAAAGAGAAAATCAGTAGTGAATAAGCATGCTTACATTTTTTTAAAGAGCTGAAGAAAATGTATGAGGGGTCTAGTTTAGCTGTGGAGCGCTTGCCTAGCATCCCAGCGCTGCCGCTTTCCCCTCCCCACCACTCTCTCTGCTCTGTCTCTCTCACACATATCAGAAAACACACAGGAAAGAAGAGAGGCTTCTGCTGAACTTGACTTAAACATAACTTGAAAGAGTATTACAAATTCTTGACATAATAAACTTAAGACTAAAGTATAGATTTAAACAATAAAAGCAAAAAATCATTCCCATCAACTGTGCAACTAGAATTTAATATTTTGCTAGCTTCCAAACACAAAAGTTCCAGTTTTATGTGTTTTTATTGCATCTTTCTAAAGATGTATTTGTCAAGCAAGGAGGCTCAAACACATTTTAACAGCCTATTTCTTGGGCTTATAATCTTTTAGTATTTGGACATATGGTACAAGGATCCTCGTGGAGGCTACAAGTGCTGGGGTACGGGTGGGAGGCAAAGCAGAAAGCAGTGAGAAGTTTTAGTGGTAAGAATTTAGTTTCTCAGCCAGGCGTGATGGCGCACGACTTTAATCCCAGCACTCAGGAGGCAGAGGCAGACAGATCTCTGTGAGTTTGAGACCAGCCTGGTCTACAGAGTGAGTTCTAGGACAGCCAGTGCTGTTACACAGAGAAACCCTGACTTGAAACAAACAAACAACAAAAGAGTTTAGTTTCTCAGTTCAAGTTCGTCCTAATACACAGCAGGTGACAATTTTAGGGGCCTCGCCCTCCCTTAGTGATTGCAGGGAACCACTGACCACTTCTCAGGGCGCTGTCTGTGGGCAACTCATTTCATCCTCTCAGCTACCTGATGAGGTGGCGTTATCAGATAACCCATTTTATAGACGGTGATGCTGAGGCCAGAGAGTTCAAGCTAATTTACCTGGAACTACATTGCCCGAGTCAAGAGGAGACAGTGCTCTGTCAACAACTTCAAGCTTGACGATCATTTCATTTTGGTAAGAGTAATAAAATAAGATGAGCCTCGATAGTAGCCACTGCTCACACGTGTGCCACTCGCTCCGCACTCAGGCCTTTCGGCATAACATCGACACACCTGGTGTGCATTCCATCTCAGAAAAATAGAAACAACCATTAACCTCTGGTTAGCCACCAGCAAACTGAGGCATAGAAAAGCTGCATGGTCTACTAATTTCTCCTCTCTAGAGATGCCCCCTGCCATTTTGTTAGAATACAGGAGGACAAGAAGGCAGAAGCTGGCACTGCCTGGGAACCCAGAGAAAACATCCAAGAAATAACTGGGATTCAGCAAGTAGAGCAGGAAAGGGCACTGTAGACTGAAGGTACAGCATAGGCAGACATGACTAACCGCTGCGGAGAGACGCAAGCAGGCCTAGTGTGACAGGGATGTAGAGTGAACAGTGTTTGCTTTTCTATTATTTTCAATCGTTCCATTCGCTTGAGGTTATAAAAGCATTGCTGTCATGCCTCACAAGTGGCAGGGCCCTGCACAGAGAGATTCAGAATTCTGTTTGGTATTGCTTAGCTCCATTCTGCTCCCAGCCACCTGGGAAAGAACCAGCATTTAGTGAGGAGAGAAGAGCCAGACGCCCCTAAGGAAGGGCGCAGAGACCAGGGCGCCAGGGTACGTGGTATGAAGTAGCTAACTATAGAATGTCTGGGCCAGGAGGAGATGCCAACATGGGCAGGCAGCAAGCAACAGGCAGGGCAAATGGTTCAGATATTTAAGACTTGAGGGTGAGCATCATGTGGATGTGGAGGAGGAGGTGGAAGAGAAGATTGGCGCACTGTGGAACATGAGCCAAGATGCTGCAACAGACACCGTAGCTAAGGAGGATCAGAGCCCATGCCACAGGACCCAATCCGCCCACCAGCCAAGGACAAGGTGCTGGCCTCACCTCCTCAGGAAGATAGAGACAGGCTCTTTGTCTGAGAAGCCAAGTAGGTAAAGGTGGGTAGAACAGAGATTAAATGAACAAGCTTAAGAACCATAAACCAACAAAAGTGATTTTGAACTTTCTACTTTAAGGTTCTCTTTTGGAGAAATAGAAAAAAAGGAGAAAGGGAAAAGGGGAGGGGAGGAGGAGGGATGGAGGAAGGACAGGGGAAGAGGGCAACAATAACCCTTTCTCCACAGCATACCATAGGCAATCAATAAATGGTGGCTATAGTTATAGATAATATTTCAAATAATTAGAAATGGAGGGGGCTAGTATTGTCACCATCTAAAACTGGCACTGGGAGTCAACACAGGAAGTCGGCCTTCAGAAGGAAAAGGAGTGATCAGAGACCATCCCTGGTCTCCCTCTGGGGACCAGACTATCGGGCAAGATTCATGTCTTCTTGAGATTTCTGGTGACAGCAATGTGCAGTTTCTTCCCTGGGTACCATGAGCCACCGAGGAGTGCACTGGAATAAAGCATGAGTGGGAAGGAGCAAGCACCTCACTTCATCCCAGCTGGTGAGATCCTCCCTAGAAGATAAGAAACCCAGCCCAGAATGCATTTCTTCCGCTAGATCTTGGCAATACATTTGCCATTTCCAAACACAGAAATCACTCTCTGCATAATTCATTATTCAAAGGAAATGCCAGCCCAGAGTGCGCCATTCCATTTATTCTGGCAGAAGAGTTAATATCATGCTGTGTGTGTGTGTGTGTGTGTGTGTGTGCACGCGCGCGTGGTTTCTGAAAGGGACCCACATGAGAAATCACTTTTTAAAATGTCGATATCTAAGAAAGCAAGCAGAGAGTTTAAAAGGGCCATAATTCATAAATCAATGATGCTACACTCTTGAGGAAGCGCTGTGCATTGCCTGCTCACCAGTTCCATTTGCAGCAAGCTAAAACATCTGTGTCTCTGTGGCTCCAGCAGTGTCCTCAGCTGCCACTCACAGCAAGAGGAGGCAAGCTCCCAGGAAGACCAGAAACCAGGCATGGGGAGGGAGGCAGATTTACTGCAAATCTGATCTACACTCATTTCTGCGAGTGGCTAAATAACCCAGAACCAAAATCTGAAACAAGCCACAAACCAGTCTGAACACTCATGACTTCTAATCCCCCTTGCTTGGGATTTCAGTCAGATTGCTAACCAGTTAGCAGGAGACCTTGCCCTTGTCCTTGACAACAGCCTGCAGGTTCCAGCTGAGCCCAGATCCTGGTTCCAAATACATTGGCAAGGGAATGTAAATAGTTGCTGGTGTTGTTGACGGCTGCTGGTGGCCTCCATCAGAACACAGGGCTTGGCTTTGATAGAGAATATGGAACCTAGAACTGGGCAATGCCCTGCCACCAACTCATGTAGAGGTAAAACTGAGCAGAAGGAGAAGAATGAGGAAGTGGAGGCCGGAGCTCAGGGTTGGTTTATGACACTAGTATCACAGGTGGACCAAAGCTTGGGGCTGCTTAGGCACTCTCACAGGAAGAAAACGTGATCACCCAGACCCCAGGTCAGCTCTCAGGCTTCCCAAGGATAGAGTTAGGGAAGTTACTCAGCCTGTTCCCCTCCCCCGGGATAGCTAAGCAAACGCAGAAACTATACTCTCTGCCTTTTATCAGTGCTTATGGTAGAGCACATGTGTTTATAAAAAGCATTCTCTCATGAATCCTAAAAAAATGTATGGATAAAGAAACTATTCTTATCCCTCATTTTACAAAGAAAGAAACCCAAGCACAGAGAGGTCAAAGTGTAACCCGAAGCTACACAGTCAGTGGCCACAGTGGGGCATGAACTCCAGCTTGTGCTGGAAGCCATATTCAGTCACCATAGACCCCATGTGTTCTGTCAGGAGGTGTAAAATGTGAGAGGGGCAGCCTCCCTTGTGTTTAGCATAACGATGAGAAGTGGCTACTGATAATAATAACACTTACTGAACACCGCGTTTCAGCAAAGCTCCTATGTGCACATGGCTACTTACATCCCATCCCCAACCCCCCCATGGACTCAGCTTCGGATCCTGGTGCGTGATGAGGTCCAGAAAGGCCTCATCATCTGTACTTGCTAGAGCAGGACTCTCATCCAGTGCCAGGTCTCCAACTCCGAGAGTGACAGTCAGCAGTCAGTGAGTGCCTTAAGCCCCTATCTGGAATCAGCTACTTTTAAGGAAAGTGCAACCCTTTATGATTCTGGGGTCAGATAAACTCTCAAGATCGAATTCAGCAAGTATTGTCAGGCTTATTAAGTTCAGTTCTCTAGCTCAATCGGTGTAGCTTGCCCCTCCCCCTCCCCTCCCCCTCCCCTCCCCCTCCCCCGCTGGAAGCCAGTGTTCTGTTATTAGGTTCCCTTCCGGACTTTCTCCATCCTTTCTGGACCACCTGGGCTATCAAAAGGACACAGGGAGCTGGGGACTAAGTCAGAGGAAGCAGAAGGCAAGTGACTCTCCCTGCTTCTTGGGCCCCATGACCTCTCAGAGGTACGGCTACAAGCCTTTTCAGAAACTGCCGCTCCAGGCCTCCCCTTTGTCACCAAAGCGAGCGGAGAGGCCATGTGTGGGAGTTAGAAGGACTCCGATGGCTGCTTGCTCTGTCTCCTTTGCCAAGGAGGTACCGGCCTCAGGCTTTTCCATGAGCTATGGGCCTCGGATCTCTTGAGAGCTATGCCACCACGTTACCCATTCCTCCTCCACCACCACCGGGACCATGAAATCTTGCTGCCAGCTGCTTGGCTAGAGAGGGACCATCCTTGAAAACATCTGTGAAAGGCACTGGCACACAGCGACGTCTATTCAAGCATCAACTTCCAAAAGTTTCTGTGCCTCTCAACAGTCCTCCGGCAAGTCTGCGGAAGATGAAAGCCGGCAGCCGCAGCACAGGGCTCCTCGAGGTCTATCCTGGAGGACCCTGGGCCACAACGGAGGCCCTGATAGAGTGGCCATTTCCTGCAGCCCCGCTTCCTCTCATTGTATTTTGGTGGAACAAAAATGTTACAGTGAGCAGCCACGGGGTCACATAGGATACTGAAATGGATACATCCTACAACCCTTGAAAACTTGCTCTGTGCCTTGATAACAAAGCTAAAAATACTATAGGCCCTAGTAGTAAATCTGAGATTCCAAATCAGAGGCAGGAATGTGTGTGTGTGTGTGTGTGTGCGTGTTTTCTGCACATCCTGAAGATTTTCTTATGTGTCTCCTTCTCCTCCCCCATCCTAGCTTCACCATGGCAATCTTTAGAAATTCTGCTATTGGTTTATTTCTTCCACATCCCTCATTCAGCTGCATACCTAATCTGAGGGTGAAGAATGTTCTCATATGTATCTATCTTGTTACCTGGCCCTCCTGGAAGTCCCGTGAAACACCGGAGTAGGAAACCACTTGGCCCTACAGCCCGTGCTAGCCTTCCCCTCAGGCCAACCTTGCCGGGTGCTATGCCTGGCTTAGAGGCCCTAGCTGACAATCTGCCCTGGTTCTCTCCCTCCTCTGCCTCTCGTTACATTTCCATTCTCCCGGCCACTCTGTCTGTTCTCTGAGCCCAGCACCAGTCCTGGTACTATCACCAAACTGTGCCCGGAACGGCATTTGGCTAAGCCCTTAAACCTGGGCTGTAGTCCAGGCTCATGAGCTCATGGCAGAGACTCAGTGCCTCCCAGCAGTAGAAGCCCGGCTTCTCCCAGCTTGGGGCACAGCACCTCAGTTTATGGCCTAGGGGAGCTGCTCTTAAAGCCACCAGCAGGAAGATGTACTTCAGAGTCTCCACTCCATGGACAGCTCCCACACCTATGGGTCTTCTGGTCAGGCGGTAACACCTGTGAAACCTAGACTTGGCAGCGGATGATGGAGTGGAGGGTGGAGGATGCGGAGATTGGAAGTGGAGGAGGTAGCTCCTATTGCTCCTCCCAACTCAGTCTCCCGAGTCTGGGATTACAGTGTGAGCCATTCCACTCCGTTGGAAATCTGGACTTTAACCAAAGTCTTTAGTGACTCACTGGGCAAGTTTGAGAAATCCTAGCTTCACGGCAAACAGCAGGCTCTGGAACCAGGCTCGTGGGGTTGACTCCTAACTGTACTAGTTTTGTGTGACTTTACACAAGCTACACCGTGTGAACAGTCTCCCCATCTGTAAAACAGGACTAATGATAGTGGCTACCTTGAGTTGGAGCTGTAGTTCAAGGGCAAGGTACTTGCCAAGCATCCACAAAGCCCTGGCTTCAACCCTCAGTACTGCAAACTCAATAACTAGCTAGCTAACTAAATAAATAACAATTAGTTAAAAATAGGGGCTCCACCTATAGGTTGTGAAGAGGATTAAGTGCCCAGAGGACATACAAAGCATGTAGGGCCACTCACTCAATGGCGAATCCCAGGGAAGCTTACTGCTGCCATTTCACAATGCACTTGGACCCCCGCCACCTCTTCCCACACAGACTACCCTCTTTCCCAACTGAACCTCGGGGCTGAAGCCTGTCCCCACACCTCAGAAATGGGGCCTGACTGCCCCAGGTCTGCTTGTCTGATGGCAGTGAGTTAGGCAGTGTGCAGATGGAACCTAAAGATAAAATGGCTGAAAGCAGACACCAGAAAAGGAGTGGGCAGGCACAGAACCGGAAGCTGGGGAAGAGAATACAAACTTCCCTGATGTCGGTTTTCTTGGAACCCCACGGAGGAGCCTGGTAAGTAGCAACCGTCACTTGAACTGTCTGTCACTGTAACTCCTCCTGGAGTCTTGGGACACATTCTCCTGGGTGACCTCACTAGGCATAACAGTAAATGCTGGACAGCCCAGAACCCACAGGAGCACAGAAGGCAAGGATGAGTGTAGTAGATACAAAAAAACATCAGAAGACTGCAGTTCGGGAGCCTGCGACATCCCCGATTCCACACACAGATCTCTGAGTGTGTCTGTGCGAGGCGCAGGTCCCTGGCTTATACCTCGGTGATGAGCAGAGCTGGAAGATGCATGCTCCTCAAGTGACGACACAAGGAGGTTTGGCTGTTACCTGTGCCAGGAGGTCCCTAGAGGGTATAGGAGCACTACAACAGATGAGGAAGGGACGGGTTCAAGGCCACCTCCTTATCCTTTGTTTCTCCCTCACTCCAGGCAGCACTGGCTGCCTCCCGGCTGTCCATTGTTACAGGGAAGGCAGAGGTCAGAGCTTGCTTCCTCGTGGAAGTACACATCTGCTCCACTTCCTGGGATGGACTGATTGATCTCTAGGCCACCAACAGATCTCGTCACAGGTCCTCTAACCCTGACCTTGTCACCGAATGCACTGACTCTGAGGAGATTCTTCCTCATGAGTTTGGGACGTGAAACCAAGAACTTCACATAATGTCCAAACAACTTTGAGTGAGAAAAAAAAAAGATTTTTTTCCCACCTACAAAAGGCCAGTTCCACAGGCCTTCCTTAAAGCTTTTCCTTAAAGCATATTCTTGCTGCTTACATTTCTTGTTTCTTAAATAGTGGTAAATCTTGTTGTTTTATGGTTTTGAGATAAGGTCTCACTATGTAGCCTGGGTGGCCTAGAACTCCCCACATAGACCAAACTGACCTTGAACTCAGAGATCCACCTGCCTCTGCCTCTGGACTGTTGGGATTAAAGGTGTGTATTACTGTGCCTAGGTACACAGTATTATTTTAAAGAAAATGTGTCACTACTTAAGAAAACTAGTATTACTAACCATAAATATTTTTGATACAATAAAACAAGATAATACTATTCTGGGGCCGTCTGCTCTTGCTTACCAGGGGGAAGGAGCAAGTCTTAGAGGTTTACGGTACCTGAGCCCCCAGCTGAGCGTGTTTCTCTGATGCTACCGGAAGACTGGGAGAAAGAGAGGGAGAAAGAACTTCATCTTTATAAGGCACAATCACTGTGCAATACAATACCTAGAACCTAAACACGGCTCTCCTAGTGTGGCAAAAGCATGTACCTATGTAATCCACACCACAGGAAAAAGGAAACACAAGGACTAATATCGTTGTCCCAGAACATTCTCCAGGGTCACACACACACACACACACACACACACACACACACACACACACACACACACACACACGCACACACTTTCTCTCCCAGTGAAGAGCAACCACCATTTTGAATGCTAGTCACATGTCAGGTTTGATCTGTTCTTGAACTTCCTATTTGGCTCATAAAATTCTTAAATCTAAGTTCCAATTATGTAATACTTGCTATTTGAAATTTTATAATGGAAAGATATTATTTCTAAATAGGCAGGCTTGGTGGCACATAGTTTTTAATCCCAGCTAGAGGCTGAGGCAAGAAGACCTCTGAGTTTGAGGCCAGCCTGGTCTACACAGCAAGTTTCAGGCCACCCAGAACTACATCGTACAAAGACCCTACATCTATCTTAGTTATTTTTCTATGGCTGTGATAAAACACCAAGACCAAGAAAACTTAGAAAGCATTTCACTAGGCTTATGATTTCAGAGGGCAGCAGAGCAAAGGCGCTCACATCTTTATCTGTCAGCCCGAGGCAGAGAGAAAGACACACTGGGAATGCTAAAATCCTTTGGAAACCTCAAATCCCATCCCTAGTGACACACCTCCTCCAACAAGGCCACACCTCTTAATCCTTCCCAAAAGTCCTATCAACAGGGAACAAAGATTGAAACATGCGGGCCTATGAGGGTCATTCTCTTTCATTCAACCCACCACACTTTCTTTCTTTCTTTCTTTCTTTCTTTCTTTCTTTCTTTCTTTCTTTCTTTCTTTCTTTCTTTCTTTCCTTCTTTAGTTTTTTTGAGACAGGATTTCTCTGTAGCTTTGGAGTGTTCTTTTTTTTTTAAGTGAGAAGTTTGTTGAGAGAAAGGTAAAGTGGAGGGAAGAGGGAAAGAGAAATACAAAGAGGAAGAGGAGACAAGGACCAGCCTGCCCCTTCAGAAGAGCAGCAGGAAGAGACCACACTGTCTTTCACATTGGGAAGCTTGGTCTGGACAGAAAAATCCCAACAGGATGCTCATTGACCAATTTTCTTCTCAGTAAATCCCCATTAATCTGATTATCATTTAATCCCCTCCAAAGGAATCTAGAGTAATAGAGTCCTTCATAACCAGCCCAGTCCTTCCCTTTCCCTTGGTCAGGCTGGATGTGTTCCTCGATAGAGCACGAACCCTCCACATCTGCTTTCCTTTCTACCTCCAGCCCTGCCGCTTTGCTGTACCAGAACCTCCGACTCCTCCACGTCTGTGCAGGGACCGCCTTGCTCTGTGCTGGCTCTTCTGTTTAACACGAACACACCTTATCTCCTTGTCAAGCAGATCCTCGGGTTCACGAGGGCAGGAAAAACAGCATCCTGATACAGACGACCAGATATTGGGGCAGGGTAATAGCTGGTGAACATATATTTGAGCAAAAGAAAATGAAAACTGTTTCCTGATTGGATCCAACACAGTTCAGTGTCACAGCCTGAACATCAAGGAGAAATGAGTACAGTAGCAGCAATAACCTCCATGATTTTTTTTGTTGGTATTTCTGATACAGGGTCTCACTCTGTAGCCCAAGCTAGTCTGAAACTCACTCTGTAGCCCAAACATAGTGATTCTGTGCCTGTATCTCCCGGGTGCTGAGTCAACAGGGGTGACATTTCATTTGCAGAGCCCTGCTGTTCCTGCAACTTTGCTCTCAGATTCCTAGCCCCATTTGTACGAACTGAGCCCTCACAAGTCCAGAGTAGGACGCAGAAGCCTGCACATCCCCAACCCCTGAAAAACACTAATTCTCGTAGCTCATCAACCACACCAAGTGCAATGTATGACCAGAAAAAAAAAAAGCAAGATATTGAACATGTCCACATCTAAACAACATGATCCTGGCCAGCACGAAGCCTAAGCTGCATTCTGGTTTATTGTAACTCCCGTCACTGGGGGTAGCATTAAACAATAAGAAAATCAGCTCCTTGCAATCAGGGGTAAAAAATGTAATTTAAAAATGTGTGTCGATTCTGCATGAGGTCATTATCAAGGTACAGCAAAGAGAGCCCCAGTTATTGACCTAGGCCTGGTTCTATTTTCCCAATAGCACTACCCAGCGGTGCTTTCCTGTTCCTAGAAGAGGAATCAACAGGAAAGGAATATGCTGAAGCCTTGGGAGGGAGGATGTATGTAAGTACGTGTGTGTGTGTGTGTGTGTGTGCATGTGTGTGCACTCACACACGTGTGTGTGTCCATGTGTATGTATGTGTATGAGTTTGTATGTGAGTGAGTGTGTGTATGTGTATGAATGTGTGTATTTCTGTGCGTGTATATGTGTACACAATGTCAAAACACAGCCGTTCTTAAAATTTTACATTAAAAGACTAACTATGGGGTAGAAACTCAGGACTATGCCTCTGAGGGAACTGGCATTCTTGCCACAGCTAATAAAAACCTGGAGCATTTGTCTTCTGCCACCAGAGAACAAAGGGGGTTTGAGATGGCTGTGTGTAAAGGAGGTGGAAGTCGTCCCAGCCCTCAGAGCTGCCACTGAAAACAAACAAACAACCCCAGCCTGACTGGGACGGGTGGGGGAAACCAAGGCTGCCAAGAGTCAGCCTTCGAGAGCATGCTGCCCAATGGGCCAGCAACGTGGCTATTTATATTTGTAATCCGATTTGGATGGGGAAGGCGTATGAGAATAAATTGATTATCTTGAAACCGTAAGAGCAAAATTCGCCGAGACAAAAAGTAATGAAATAATAGAGAGGAAGTACCTGCATAGGTCATCTGAGGGGATGTTTCCCATGAACCGTTGGGCCCTGCTCTGCTCTCTTGACTCAGACAGGAGGAAACTATGGCTGGCTGAAGGCTTGCCAGAAATCAGATGCCAGCTGGTGGGTATAGGTTTGCCAAGTTTCTTCCCCTTTGCTATGTGCACAAGTACATGTGTGCAAGCCCATATACACATATGTACACATATATGTATGCACAACATACTCAACCAAAAACACACTCAAAGGATTATCCGACAGAGGGTTGATTATCTCAAAACTCTTTATAGTTTCTGAAAAAGAAAAAATCAATACTTCATGAAAAACAACCTTCCCTGCTCTAAGGGCCAAACAAAAGCATGCATTATCCTGCAAACACTGGCCTTCTATCCTAAATCTCACTCATCCCCTCTTCCATGGAGACCAGATCCAACACTGTCTTCGCACAAGCACAATGGCCACCATTGATTAAGCATGCCATGCATGCCACAGGCTAGAGCAGCACCACTGGGAAGAGCCAAGCAGGTTCTGGGGTAGGGGCTGCCAGCCCATTTACAAGACAAAGAACCAGAGGCCTACAGTTCCCGGCAGTACACTGCTACCAAGTTGGGATCTGGACCCAAGTCTGTCTAGGATTTGTTTCACTATACGTCACTGTTTCTAAGAAAGAGCTTAAGTACAGTCTCCAAGATCAATACAGATGCCAGGAAGTGGCCAGCTATGCCTATGACTTCTCGATGGGCTACTGTTGGACAAGAGGAGGCCAGGTGAAGCTCTGGCAGCTGAGTCAGGGAATGATCCCTCCCACAGCTCAGTTCAAGAGACTGTAGGAGGCAAATCTACAGAGAGAGGTAGCTCCCACCTCACTGGCTGCCCATACGGTGATACCCAGTCTTTGTTGTGTCCTCTCTGTGGGGCCTTTGTATGGAATGTAAGGACAGACATGACCAAAGGCTGGGCTCCACTCTCACTTCCATTCACTGCCGATTCAGGGAAAGAATATCACTCATCTAGAGCTTAGAGCATTGTCTTTAAACAATGGGGTTTGAGGGAAGGGGTGGTCAAAACCTGTGCTCCTTTCCAACAATAGGATTGACATGTCTAATAAAAATGCCTGGTCCTGAGGTATCCCAGCCTCCAGTGAGCTCAGGAAAGTGATGTGGAAGAACCATGTTTAATAATGCTAAAAGTCCAAAGAAAATCATGTGTTCACCTGAGCTGGGACGCTCGAGAAGATCCCATCTCAGCTGTTTTATTATCATGTCAGTGCGGGAGTTATGTATGGGCTAGTGGTGAACAGCCCTAGGCATGAGTGTTCGAGCGATAGAAAACAGCGAACACATTATTTCCTTTTTAAGATGAAAGAAGGCTAATCAAAGACACCAAAAAAGTCAGTACGACCGCTCAAGAAAAATGTGCCTGTAGCTGGACTCCCAGGGTCTGTGTACGATGCTGGATTCCAGGTCAGAGATTAGGTTTTAAATTAAGTGATCTTCCATTGGCGTTGGGATGCAAGGTTGTCATGTATTCTGGCAATTCCTGTAAACTCATCCGAGACAGCCAAGCTGTCCTCGGTGGCCCAGCAGTGTCCATAGCAGAGCGGGCTTAGAAGTAGGGAAAGAAGCTTGCTGGGGATCCCTTCCCTAAAATGGAGACAGACTAGCTCAAGGAAAAAAGCAAATGCACACGACTTTGAGAAGAGAAACTTGTTAAACCTATGGTGAAAGCAAGCAGCCCAAGGGGACCACGAAGCCAGATGGCAGCATCGGATGGTCTCAGGGACCCATGAAAGGGCCCTACAACCGTGTGAGGTTTGAGCGTGCCTCTTTTGTTTTCTACTGTGCTTAAAGAGCAAATTGAAGGGGAGACATATGAGGTATCTCTTTCTGTCTGCCAACCAACAGCCACCCTGCGCTGTGTCACCACTTACCCTGGCACAAGAGGCCTCAGCCTTTTGGTCAAGACATCAAGACTGAAAGTCCTAGAACTAACTATTGCTTTATAGGATATTAGAGGGCAGAGAAATAGGTGCAGAGACACTTGGAGGATGTTAACAGAAAAATTTAAAATGCGGGGAACTTTACCAATGACTAGCTTCTTCAACAAAAGAAAAAGAAAGGAGAAATCAAAGGAATGGGAAGAAGTAGGAACTTACGGATAAAATGAGATTTAGGGAACACCAATCAAATGCAATAGGAAGAAACATCATTTAAACACATATGTTAAAGGTTTTATGGCAATTGGGAAAGTTTGAACACAGACTAAAGTTTGATGATCTAAAGGAATTTGATCTTTTTAAAGTATAATGATGCTTATGTAAAATTTTGGACATGTCCTTACCTTTTGAGATAGATCCAGCTGTATTTATGGAGGCAATGTGGGTTGTTTAGAACTTCATTTAAAATAATCCATTTGAGAGAACCAATGGCAAGGTATAAAGATAAAAGAAGATCACCCATGTATTGACAAGGGCTGAAGCGTGAGGAAATGGATTTATTATACTGTTCTGTTTGTATATATTCAAAACTGTCCATAGTAAGCCAGGCATGGTAGTGCATGCCGTAATCCCAGCATTCAGAAGTTGGTGGAACACTGACTATGAAGCCAGCTTGAGTTACATGCCAAAACCTGTCTTAAAGGGGGGGGTCTAGGACTGTAGCTCAGTGGTAGTCTTTGACTATCAGGTGCACAGTCCTGGGTTTGCATCCAAGAAGAAGAAAAAAAAAACATCTAAAGTAAAGTATTTTTTAAAGCTAAAAGAGGACTGTGATTTGACTTTTTATGACTAATTATAAGAGAACCAAAAAATAATCCTATTCAAAATAAGTCACATATGTGTCGACATATTATTAATTAGTAACTTAGATTAGAGTCCCCACCTCACTGGACTGCTGTGGGACATCACTGAGGAAAATTCAGCAGACTCTGAACCTGCTTCTAAGATTCTGTCAGGTATGCATGAAATAATAGCCCCTCAGAGACTAGTAACCATGAGTTTTAAGAGAAGTTAAGAAGACACTACAATCCACAATATATATACCATGGAAACACACACACGACTAGGTATGCCTAAATATATAGCTTTGCCAATGTAAGAAAACTCCTGGAGCATATACAGTGCTGTCTGACTCACCAGAGTTATATCCCACCTCAAGCTGAATACTATAAGTCAAAAACCATTTGCCTTACCTAAGCTGCAATGCATCACAGCTTAGTCACACAGTTCACCAATTATCGGCTGTTTCCCATCATAAGCGTGTAGCTGACTGGGAGCCCCTGCCTAGTCCTGTGAGACAGGATCATCTGAGGTAACGCTAGCCCAGGAGAAGATCAAAGTTCAAAATTCAAACTAGGTCTTCTACCAAATGTATATCACTTTTATATCATCCTAAAGTTGAAAACTCCAAGGTTAGGGGCTATCAGTATCCCCAACTTTTAACCATTTTTCCTGTTTTTTGGTGAAGGGTGCAGCCAGAGGGAGTTTCTCTCCCTTCCTTCCTCTCTCCCTCCTTCCCTCCTTCTCTTCATTCTTCCCTCCCTTCTTTCCCTCCCTCCTTCCTTTCTCCCTCTTCCTCCATCCCTCCCTCCCTCCCTCCCTTCCTCTCTTGCTTTTTCCTCAATTCTGCATCCTCTAAATGTCTTCTATCAAACACATCTTCCTCCTCTATCTGCCCAGAAATCCCAGGGATAGTCATAGTAACTCCCTAGAGTCCCATAGCCAGCTGGCAAGAGCTCCTTATCCAGCCCCACCCCCACCCCGTGACACCTGTTGTAGCTCAGGCCCTTTCCCACAGAGACTTCCATACCAGGGCCTCCTCCAACCCACTTCACCTACCAAGCATTTCTGCCCATGCAACTTCCCATGCCCCAGATACAAACCTCCCTCCCAGTCAAGTGGTCTCGCTGGGTACTTCCATGTATAAGAATCTCCCTTCTACTGCAAGTGGGCCATGATCTGATAAAGTTCTGCCATTGGATCAGGGTAATCCTCACAGCGCTCAGGCAGCCCAGAACACAGGACATATGTTAGGTCTCAATGACATTCTAAGGAACTTAACCTTGAGCCTTGGCTAGTAACTAGTAAAGTGGAGATTCGGGCACCCACATCACAGGATCGATGTGAGGCTTTGTCAAGGAAACGCAAGTAGATTCTCTGAACCTGTTTCCAAAATTCAGCCACACACACGTGAAATAACTCCCAGGATGCATATGGTGGTAAGAACACTGTGCCCAGCACTATTCATTTGTTGAAATATTAATGACAAACACGTACTGAGGTCAGGAGGAGGAGTGCTAAAGGTCACATTAAGAACTCCCACTAGGTGGCAGTATTGTTTTCTTGCCATTATGCAAATAGAGGGGAAGGCCACTGGGAGGGCAAACAAACATCTCTTTAAAATGGATGACACAAAGAGAAAAATTCTACGTTAGTATCTCATAATATGGAATGGAGGTTAGCCTGAGGCACTGTTCCAACCGGAAACCACAGTACCGACGATGAAATCCCATGGAGATCCTGGGTCTCTCTGAAGTGGTTGGAGTTGGGTATGGAAAACCAAAGGAGTAGTGGAAAAGGACCACTGAATGAAGGTGCGGTTCTGTCTCAAAGAAGCAACATCCAGAAGTGAGAACTCTCTAGAAACCTGAACCACAACTCAAGTCCCCACATCTGAAAAGCAGCCTTCATGTGACCAGTGGAAACGGGGCTCTTGGGGGGTGGGGTGTTTAAACCCCACAAACTACTCTCCTCCAGGCACATCCTTTTGGGAGGCTGAACTCCAGAGCAGCATGACAAGCAGGGTCTGGCTCCAGCTCTCCACAGCAAAACTTTCCTCTGCATGTCCCACTGCTCAAAAGCCTCTTCCTAGTGCCCACTGTCTCAGGACCAAAGCTGCATTTCTTCCTACCAGCCATGGGCATCAGGGAACACTGCCCACCACCACCCTGTCCTGACTTTTCCTCAGTGTTGCCAGAGAAGAGGATGAAGGCTACTTGATTCACTATTTATATTCAAAGCCACCTTCCAGATCTCTACCCTACCTGTATATCATAATAAACGCACCCATTTGCCTGTCTCAAAGCCCAAGGGTTTGAACTCTGCTTCATGTCCAGTACCTTTAGTTTGATATCTGTGTTGGGTTGTTGTTATCATCTTTTCTCCCCAAATTTCCTACAATTCTGTGA
The DNA here is from genome assembly GCA_004026605.1 of Ondatra zibethicus. Classification (NCBI taxonomy): domain Eukaryota; kingdom Metazoa; phylum Chordata; class Mammalia; order Rodentia; family Cricetidae; genus Ondatra; species Ondatra zibethicus. Next base: position 134,754 of record PVIU01001834.1, read on the forward strand.
GGAAAGGACAATGATCAGTGGAAGTGCTGTAGAAGGAAGGACACCATTATGATGAGGCATGCCAGGCTCTACTATGAGCCTATGTGCCAGTCTTAAGTCTATATGAGCTTAATAGGGTTACCTAACATCTCTAGGTGCTATGGGACAATGGTCTTTTATTCTGTCACTTGTATTATTTTTAATAAATGCTAACTGGCCAGTAGCCAGGCAGGAAGTATAGGTGGGGTGATCAGGCAGGAAGTAGAGGTGGGGCGACAAGAACAGGAGAATTCTGGGAAGAGGAAAGACGCAGTCTGCAGTTGTCACCCAGACTGAGAAGAAGCAAGATGAGAATGCCTTGCTGATAAAAGGTACCAAGCCATGTGGCTAACACAGACAAAAATAATGGGCTAATATAAGATGTAAGAAAGAGTTAAAAAGAAGCCGGAGATAACAGGCCAATCCATTTATGATTAATGTAGACCTCTGTGTGTTTCTTTGGGACTGAACGACTGTGGGACTGGGCGGGACAGAAACCTCAGTCAACATCTAGGACTTGGCTTCTCTATCTGAAAACAAAGTACTTACTATAGGGAGTAAGGGATTAGATATCATGCATGCAGAGCACCAGGATGTGTTGGGCATACAATGGGTACATTATGGTCATGCATTCTGGCCTCAGTTCTGCCACTTGTCAGATGGGTCCTTGTGCAAGTCACATCATCTCTTGGCATGTACTGTTTTTAGTGACAACATGGAAAAAGAGTGAGGTAGCAAAGGGGGCAATCCAGAGTTTCTCTGAGACTTTAAAATCACACACTTCTTCAGACATTACCTTCAGGGCGTACTTAATTATAAAAGGGGAGAAACTGAGGTGCTCATGACACCCACCTGATGCCTAACCTCCTCATGGATGTTTGCCCTGATATCTCCACCCCTGTCCCATCCACTTTCAATGATGTTGAGTGCCTCTGCAATGGCAGGCTCATGCCTTGAAATATGTACTCTGAATCTCAGCTCAATTACTAACTGGGTGTGGCAATCCCATTTCCCAGATATGCAGGGTAAGGTTCTGAGGGCTTTTGCTACTCATGTGGGATCCACAGCACTAGTAAAATGAGAAAGCAAGTCAAAGCACTGTTCTCTTTGACCACAGATCCTTCAGGAACCCATCTATGCCTTCATATAGCTTAATATTAAACAGTTGACGCATACAAAAGGGTATTTGTAAAACATATGTGAGTTATGAAGCGTAACAGGAAGAATTCCAAGGAGCTGGGCGGCCAACCAAAACCCTAGAAGGCAGTGTTAAAGACCCCACTGCGCTTCTCTCTGGTGCTGTCCTTCTGCCTGCCCTGCCCTGGGCAAGCAGTTCCCCAAATCTGCACTTATTATTCTCTCACAGATTTTCTCTTTTCACGTTGGACTAGAGTGGAATATGCTCACAGGAAACAGTGCCTGTGCAGCCAGACCAGGAAACAGAATACACAGCCCCCGGAAGTTCCGGGTTCCCATCCAGTCCACAGACCCTGGGTTCTCCTCAGTGTTTCAGACTGTTCTGAGAGCTCTTCCATTCTGTCTAACACACTGAGAATTCTCACATTAATGCAGAGGACATTCACATCTGAAGGACAGTTGGCACTGAGGTGGTAAAGAGTTTTCTTGGAGAATTCTGGTTTAAAGTGATCTATAACAGAGACCGTTAAGTTGGCCTCCTCTGGAAGCTTCTCCCCGGCCCTGAATTCACACATGGGCTTCTCTAAATAGAACCAGAATGTGATGGGAGAAGAATTGAAAGGAGGATCCGGGACTGAAAGTCATCACAAAAGCCTTGTGTGTGGCTTTGATTAAATCATCTGAGTCAATAATTCTCACAGGCAGGCCTTGATCAAAAGCAAAAGAGTGTACAAGCAGACCACCTTCAGCAAATCCTGAGTTCAAGAATGAAGTCCTTTGAGAGGAAGCTTATTTGGTGATGTGAGAGTCTGTGCAGTCTGTCTGTCTGTGGAGTCACCCTAAAGAAGCCGCTCTTGTCATAGGAAGATATGTGAAGTTATCGCGGGAGAGAAGCGACGAGAAGTCCTCCCTAGCTGTGAAGCCTACACACCACAAGAGTGATAAGGCCAGTCATCAAGAATCTAACGATGATATCTTCATTCTGGGGGTGACAAAAGGAGGGAATTCATACCTGGGACTGCAAACTCAACCAACGACCCATGACTAGTCCATGGAACCTAGAGGTCACTTTCCTAAAACAGTAGAATTTCTAGTTTCATTCTTAATATTTATCAACATACCCACAGATAACTATAGCTCTCACCCCTCACCAAAAAAGCTTCTTTTTGTAACAGGGACACAGATTCAAATTCAGAGAATAAGTAACTATGGGGTACCTAGCACCAAATAATCCATCAACAGTGCAACCCCTACAACCTAAAGCTCAGAGAACATACAGGAGATGGATTGTAAGAGCCAGGGGACCAGGACCCTTACCTACTAGATAGCATCCTCTAGAAGGAACAGGGAGGCTGTACCCATGAAGTCGACGATATGGCCAAGCAAGACCTTCATAATGACAACATCGGTATGCCAGTGTGGAAGTGGAAATTTGACAAGGTTCCATTCCTAAACAGCAACCAATAGTGCTGAGAAAAAGAATCACTTATGTCCAGTGACAGGATCCCCAGTAAGACATCCTATCCCAAGTGGTCTGATCTAAACTCATTTATATACTTACAACACCAAATGGACTCCGTAGGTTATATGCATGTATATATGTGTATGCTTTTAAATGTGTTTATAAATATAGATACACACATATATAAAATACATACACATATATAATTAATGGATAAGTTATGAATTTAAAAGATAATTTGGGGGTGAGGAGGATTAAGGAATACAAAAGATGTAAATATAGTACTCATGTATAAAATTTAAATTTTTTTAATTAAAAAAAATCTTCTTTTACCCCTCTATGTGCACATTCCTGGTCACTTGCACTGTCCATGGGAAATGGCAATTGTCAGCCTTCCTAGGTCAACAAGTGTGAAGAACGCATGAAGCAAGCATGCTGAAGCATAGGTTTCCACCAATGCCTGACCCCTGACCTCGAGGAATGGCTCAAAAGGGATGGAGAGTTTAAGTAGGGTTCTAACAGACTATCTTGTCTCAGGCCCTTCCCCTTCAGCCCCTGTTATACATGGATTTTGCTGATTACTTAATCTTGGAAGGCTGAACTGTCAATCTGTAAAACTCCAATGGTCAGTAAAATCCCAGCACTGGGGAGAGAGTGCTTTCAGCACCTCCTCTCATCAACACCAGCTCTTCACACACTGACTCGACTAGGGTTCCATGAGAAACCCAAGGCTGCAGAGGGGAGAGACTTTGGGTCCGTCAGCACCTGAGACGGGCAGGGATGTAGCATGCTCCCGAAGGAACACGTGAGGCAGAAGGGCAACTTTATCCCTGTGGGAATCTACAGATCCTGAGTTTCTTTGAAACCCAGTGTTCTAAAAAGGCATGCTTGATGGCCAGCTCTAAGCACATCTATACACCGGTAACACCAGATGGACTCAGTAGGTTATATGTATGTGAATGTGTGCACACTCTTAACTGCCCCACCCAGTAGCCAATGGTGGTAGTGGGCAGTGGAGGGTGCTCACCTTCCTTCACTTGGCAAAGAAGCATCTATATCCAGAATGTAAGCTGTTACAACCCCAGGGCCATTGAATCCAAATCTGATGCTACTCCTGCCACAAAACCCTACAGTCAGGTGTGTGTTCCTCATCCTATACAGACTAATCTTCTGTTTCCCATCCTGTCCTCACTTCCCTCTCTTTATTTTTAAAGACAACACTATTGTGGGATATTTGCACATTGTAAGGTTGGATTATTGTGACTGGTTTACTAAAGAGCTGAACAGCCAACAGCTAGGCAGGAGGCATAGGCGGGACTTCCAGGCAGAGAGACGAAGTAGGAGGAGATAATCAAGGTGCAGAGGAGACAGCAATGAGTCAGGAGGGAGTAGGACATACAGAATGAAAGAAAGGTAAAAAGTCACATCGTTAAATGTAGATTAATAAAAACAGGCTAATTTACGTTATAACAGCTAGTGGGACAAGGCTAAGCTTTCATAATAAGAAGTCTCCATGTCTCTGTAAGCTGGTGGGGCAAAAAAAAAATCCCACTACATATGGTACCCTATGTGGGGCCACCACCACACATACCCACCTAAAGCCTGAGAAAGCTAAAAAAGAAAAAAGAAAAGAAAAAAAGAAAAAGAAGAAAAAGAAAAAAAACTCTGAACAAGCAACTTCCTGATACAGCTTCCTGGTGAGCACTATCTCTTAGTAGACTCAGCATACAGAGGTGGGAATCTTTTTAAGAGGCCCTGTTGTGCAGCTGAGCACTTGAGCAGCCAGAACTGGGTACAAATGCCTGCTGCAGGCAGATACAATATTCCCAGAGTTAGGGCAGGTAAACGTGGCTCCAGGGCCAGTACCCACTGGCACGAGACTAGGCTCTCATAGAAGCAAGGGGGACAGAGCCATGTGCTAAGTAGAGCCCTGTGGCAGGAGCTCAGCAGTTTAAGGCTCATCTTGTAGTCAGAGAATGCTGCAGAATCACAGAAAGTCAGGCCCAGACTGAGAAAACCTCTGAACAGGTAGAGTATGCTTAAAAATGTGCTTAGATGCTAAAGAAAGAAAAAAAAATGGGTATGAGCAGTCATAGAAAAAATTATTTAAAAATAATAAAGCCTTTGAAAAGAGAGTAAAGTAATATGAAAAAGTCCATGTAGGGATGGAAAACACTATAACACAGGGAGTTTGGCCCTTATATGGTGCTTTGTTAATTTTAAGCTTTTTGAATGCTAGTGAACAGAGAACAACAGCTGCTGAGAGACACTGGATTGTGGAAGGAATTGTTGAATTGAACCAGCTTATATACTTTAGAGATGTCTTTGCTTCAGAATGGAAGTTGGGAAATGTGTTGCGTTAAGAGGAAGTTTATGCCTTTGCTTTCACAGGAAACCAAAAACACCAAAAACCAAAAAAATAAATAAATAAATAAAAATTACTGTGGGAGACCTCTTGAAAATCTTGACTATAGACATGAAAATAGGAACCAAGAAAGATTACAGGACAGGTGACATGTATGCTGATCCCTCTACTATGGGAACATCTCTGAGAGTGGATGAGACATGATAATCTTGTGGGCTACGAAAAACCTCATGACTTATTGTTACATGCCATCCTTTCATATGGCATGGATAGTGGTTTGGTTATACAGTCCAAACAAATGTATAAAGTTAACGGATGCCTTTTACCTGCTCAAACACAAAACAGAACAATTTTAGATGATTTGTGCACACCGTACATTCCATACCTGTGTTAATGCAGATATATTTGTTATCTTGAAAAATTTATATGTTTTCATAAAACGCCAGACAAGACATCAATAAAGACAAGTAACCTAGGTAAATCAGTCTCTCAAAATGCCTCTGTTGCAGTCTCCTCAAAATTCTGCATTTAGAACAACTTCAAAGCTGCTAGCTGAGATGGCCCAGCCTCACAGACCACTCCAGCCAAGACTTGAGATAAGCTCTACACTTTCCCATCACACAAGAGACTAAGCTCCAACAACAAAAACTACATCCAACTCTCCCAGGACTTAATCATTATCTCAATTTTCTCAGGGTCCCCTAAAGATTCCATCACCCCAGACAATAGAAAGCAGTATAGAGAACATGATGCCCACATTCCCAAGAGGTGAGATGGGTGGTTTTTGGACATTCAGTGGGTTATGGATGTTTGTCATCATTTGGTGGGGGAGGGTAACAAGTTATTATTGAGCACGGTCAAGGAAAAAAAATTAACATGGAGATTAGACTCAGGGATCTCTTCCTGAGGGGGAAAAGGGAGGATATAGTATAGAAATTATGGAATAAAGTGGTAGATTGTTGAGTCTACTTTTAAACAACCACTAGTCTCAAATATTTTACATTGGTATGGATTTTTGTACATTGGTACAAATTTGAGGTTATTTTTGTTATACTGTATATATGTTTCTACTCTTGTTTAAGGTATTGTACCATTTAAAAATTTAATATGAAGTTCTAGTCCTTGGAAGATATTTAGGATAATAAGGAAATACAGGTTAGTAGTTAGTTATCTATAACAATCAAACTTACAGTCATGTTAGGTATGTTTTCAAGGCCAAATAGAGATATATTTTAGAGACACAGATGGTCTTAAAATACTTCAGAGATCTACAGAATATGGTATTTAAGATCTATTACTAATATAAGGCTTTACGGCACATCTGCTCCTGGCAGCATCAATTTACTTCAAAAAAAAGATAACAGGTATTGAAGAACTTCCACATAGAGTTTGCTTTTTATTGTGGCAAAGTTAGCCTCTGGGCAAAGAAACTGCCCTTGTGGTGATGGCAGACATACGCTGTACAAATTGGACAAGCAAGGCACAAAAGAAGGTGACTACTGAACTTTACCAAGACAAGGTAGGACAGTCCTTTTAAAATTTCCTGCTTCAAGATTGCCAGGCAAAAGTTGGAAGCACGGGAGTGGGGATAGGGGTGGAGGTAAGGGTGGGGATGGGGGTGGGTGAGGGGAAGAGGGGGAGGGAGAAGGGAAGGACTGGGGAGAGCTTAGGGGAGTGGGAGGGTGGAGATGGAGGAAGGGTGGATAATGTAGAAGAGAATAAGATATCTACATTAAGGGAGTCATTTTGGGATTGGCAAGAGACTTGGCTCTAGACTTGGATGTCCCCAGCTAGGTACTCGGGCAGCAGAGGAGAGGGTGCCTGAACTGGCCTTGTCCCATAGTCACATTGATGAATATCTTGATCATCACTATAGAAATTTTGTCCGATGGATGGAGATAGAGACAGAGGCCCACATTCACATCAGAGCAATGGACTGAGCTCCCAAGGTCCAATCAAAGAGCAGAAGGTGGGAGAGGATGATCAGAGAAGTCAGGACCAAGAGGGGCTGGTCCACCAGCTGAGACAGTGTGCCTGATCTAATGGGAGCTCACCAAATCCAGCTGGACCAGGACTGAATGAGCATATGATCAAACCAGAATCTCTGAATGTGGCTGCCAATGGGGGCCGACTGAGAAGCCAATGATAATGGCACTGGGACCTATCTCTTCTGCATGTATTGTCTTTTTGGGAACCTACTCTATATGGATGCACACCTTCCTAGGCCAGGATGGAGGGGGGAGGGCCTTGGGCTTCCCACAGGGCAGGGCACCCTGCCCCCTCTTAAGGAAGCAGGGACGAGGGAGGAGGGGTAGTGGGGGAGCGGGAGGGGACTGGGAGAAGAGGAGGAAGTGTAAATGTTTGGATGAAAATAAAAAAATAAATCTCAAAAAAAAATTTCCTGCTTCACAAAAAAAGTCTGTCAGATGTTCTAGACCTGTAGGCTGAAGATGAATACCCCAATGTAGCAGAGGAAACTTGGGTGACCTTCCAGGCAGTTAGCTGTTTCTGTCATTTCTATAGTTTTAGAAGTTGTTTGCTCTGCACTTCCTGTTTACTCAGGAATATTATATCCTTCTCAGGTCTTTGATGGAGTTGATGATGAGACAGTTATAGTTACAGTTCTCCTTATTATCAAATTTAGAAAACTCACAAAAGAGATATAAAGTGTATAAGGTTGACAGACATTAAAACTTAAATTGTTTATCGAAGAAAATGTTTTGAGGTCTAAAAAGATAGTTTTAGGATGATAATGTAAGTTATAATCCAAAATGATTTGGTTTAAAACTTTAAATTTATCAAGATAAGATAGATAATAGAGTATTTTCTCTGAATATTTCAAAAACAAAATACAAGACATTGCAAATGTAATTCTTACCTGGTAATTGTTCTTATTGTATATAGTTTTATTATGCTAGAGTTAAAACTTTCCCTTTTTATTTAGACAAAAAGGGGGAAATGTTATGTGGTATTTGTACACTGTGAGAAGGTATAATGCTGTGATTGGTTTAATAAAGAAGTTAACAGTAAATAGCTAATCAGGAGGTATAAGCAGACTTCCAGGCAGAAAAGGGGAGTAGAAGGAGATAATCAAGGCACACAGGAGACACCAACAAGATATGGAGGGAGTAGGTTATACAGAAAAAAAGGTACAAATCCACAAGGTAAAATGTAACTTAATAAAAACAGGTTAGTTTAAGTTATAAAAGTTAGTGGGACAAGCCTAAACTACGGCTGAGCTTTCACAAATAATAAGTCTCCCTGTTATTATCTGTGAGCTGGCGGCCCAAAGAAAAGTCCTACTATACAACATACATAAATATAGTAATTTTTCACTTCCACACTACCAGCCAAGGAACCATGTCTAGCACATAGCTCATAGATCATACTTGTGTTCTTGACTTGTCAATTTATGATAAAAATCATGTGTCAGCTTTTAACAATAGAATATAATCTGAGAAATGAATACTGTAGCAACTTGATCATTGTTATAAACATCATTTAATGTGCTCACACAGACTAACACTAATGACATCACTAGACAGTATGATCTTATGGGCTTCCCATGGTTACATAAGCAGCCTAGGCTCTGCTGGTAATTTCCTATGGTATAGCTAATCTTCATGAGTCCAAATTCCTCATGTCAAAATGATGAATTCTGTAGAGGCCCAAAAATGTGAGCCTATTTCCACCTTGTCTGAAGTTTGAGGTTGCTCAAAACTGTTGACAACAACCAGGCCTATACATCCTGACCTAGGGTGTGGTTACTTGGTTCTTCTGGCATAAAGATGATCCATATAGTTGAATCTATTCCACCTTGTCCAATGGTCAGGAAATTCAAGCATACTTCTGTTCTTTTGAAATAGGGGTTCTGACCTTGAAAGTGGCTGCCTTCAGGATACTTGGTCTAGGCTGGGTTCACTGCCTAAACAACAGAGTGCTAATGACTTGATGTCTCAAAGCATTAAAGCACATAACTGTTCAAGCTGTTCTTTGTATCATGTTAAAGTAGTCTTTTGTCTTCTTCCCCCTGTGGTATTGGGGCATAAAGGTTTATGGAAAATTAAATGTAGGTGATTTCAGTATTCACTGGAACTCCCTCCTGGTACTATCCTATGTTTTCTGTTTTATTATTTTTACTCACATTTTCGTACCCTTTACTAACTCTTCCAATCCCCACGCCCCTACCCTGGGAAGAGGTATTTTTGTCGAAGCTGGTCTCTGACAGAATTTATACTCCATCACATCTTCTTTGTTTCCGCCCCTGTAGATCTGAACAATGTCTTTCTAAAATGAATAAGTGGGTGCTCATTCAGGGAGGAGACTGGCAAAGAAAAAGAACAGTAAGTTGGCCTTGACCACACTCCTCTGCAAGCTACCCTCATGGAACCACCAACTGAGGCTGGCTGGAGAGAAGAGAACTACAATGGAATCAGGCTCCAAACTCAACTGCTGGCAAGGGCCTCCCATCCCCTTCCCAGTGGAGACTTAAACTCTGCCATTGCTTAAGCTGAAGCTGAAGCTTAGGAATGGGCAACGGTGTGACTAAGAAGAGAAGGAGCCTGCAGATGCTGGAAAGGAAGAACAGACGAGGGGCCCAGTTCACCTGGTACTGGGCCAGAGGAACAAGGCTTAGACCTTAAGCTGAACATCAACACCTAGGTTCTGCACAGCTGGCACAGCTGGCACAGAGGCAAGGGGCAAGCATCTGAACTAGTGGAGCTTTTGATTCCCAGGGAGGTACAATTCTTGGCTTTGAGGGCAGATTTGAGATTAAACCCAGCTCTGTCACTAAGTGGCTGGGGCCACTGCCATTTGTCTTCTCTGAGCCTGCCTCTTCTCCAGGGAAGAAGGATGGACACCCAACATATGACAGTCTTGCTTTCCACATCCATGGCTACCTTTGATTTTACTCAAAAGATGGAACTCAAACCCTGGTGCTTGAGTTGTGACTTCCTCTTGGACATATGTAATTTCACTCATTAATCAACTAATGTATGAAAAGTCCGCTATATCCCAGATTATTCTATGTACTCAGGCTAAACTGGGGAACAAGGATGAGAGAGGCTACCATCCTTGGAGAGCCTACATGCTAGCAGTAAATAAACAAATTGCATATCTTAAAAGGTCCTCATTCTAAAGCCATGACCCTTTAATGCAGTTCCTCATGTTGTAGTGAGCCCCCCACCATAAAATTATTTTTGTTGCTACCTCATGACTATTATTTTGCTACTGTTATGAATCATATTGTAAATATTTTTGGAAATAGAGGTTTCCCAAAGGGACCATGGTCTACAGGTTGAGGACCACTGTTTTAGACAGTGATAAGCATAGGGGACAGAGGACCACAATCGGAGAACACTATGGTTTTAAGGAGAGTTTTTAGAGTGTGGTTTACTGTGGGGACATTGATACAAAGGTTTGAAGGAAGGAGTCAGATTAGGATTGATCCTGGGTTTGAGAGAAGCTATCACAAAATCAGGACCTGCCTAGGACAAGAATTTAGTAGAATAGTTTTAGAAGACAAAACTACAAAATGACACTGTAGGGTTAGGGAGAATAGCATCAGCTATGCCCAGCTTCAGAAGCTCTATAAAGGCTTTGTTTGTTGCTCTCCAGGAAGGCACACCGTAAGATCCCAAGCAGATAAATAATGTAACCTAAGATCATGCCAGCTGGGGCAACAGAGAAAGGTCACCGGCAGAAGCAGAGACCAATTAGGCAGGCACTGCATTCTCTACGAAGATGATGGAACTGGACTGACATTGTGGAAATGGGGAGAAGGGGTCAGACTCTGGATTTAAATCTTTCCTTGGTGTTCTGGATCCCACACTGGAATCATTTCAGTACCCCGTTTCCATCTCCAAGGAGATGTGGAAATAATAATCACACAGAAATGTCTGGGGTAGTCCCTTCTATTTCAAATGCCTACAGAAGCCAAGTACAGATGCACACACACCTGTAACTCCAGCACTTAGCGGGAGGAAGCAGGAAGATCTGCAGTTCTAGCCAGCCTTAGCTCCACAGTCTCATGAAGTCAACCAAGCTACATGAGACCCTGTCTCAAAACCAAAACTAAATAAACAAACACAGAATGCTCACACACACACAGAGGAAAGTATGAAAAGACTCTTGCTGTTAGGAGAATTTCATTAGCCTCAAATGCTGTGAGTATCTCCACAGAATCCATGTCTGCACATCTGTCCCATGTGTACACACACACATACACACACACACACACACACAGATAGAAAGACAGAGAGACAGACATGCATATAACAGACCTACAACATACCCTTTGTAGCAAGACACACCCCAGCAGCCTGATTAACATACTCCTTTACCACATGACCATGAGTGACTTTACTTACTGTCCATAAGCCTTTGTTCCTCATGTGCAAATAGGGGTTATAAATTCCGATTATGAGAATCAAAGCACAGCCATATGAAGGCATAGTGGGTAAAATGATTGCCACATAGTACAGTTTCAAAACACCTTCGTTTTCTCTCCTGTGCTGAGCTCCTGGGACTCACAGTCACCAGACCATGCAGACTTCAGAGGGACCCACTTGTGGATAACCATGAAGTGTCCCGATTCCTATTGTTGCTTTTACTATCCTGTTTACCACTGGGAAAAACAACTTCCTTTACCACACCCAGCTGGGACTGTATCACTGTGCTTCCTCTGGTCAATGCGATACCCTGGATTTGGAGACAGCTTCAGGAATAGGAGGAGCTGGGCCAGGGCCCAGAGGCCCATGGGAAAGGGTGTGCTGGTCCTGGGGGCTGTGCAACCTGGGTGAATCCCTCTAGGAGGGAGTCAGAGTCAGGGTGACCAGGCATCCTGGCTGGATTCATAGATTAGGAGACAGAGCTGGAAGTCAGATTGTTCCAGAAGCCAAGGCCTGACTGTCTCCCTGGGCCTGGGCCTGGGCCTTGGAAACACTGCCTTGGCTGGATGCCATTCCTCATGCTGCCTGCTCTGTAAGGACACACAAAGGGCCATGCCTGACTCCTAACATTCAGCTCTCCCCAGAGCAGAAAGCCACGTGAGTAGACAGAGAAGGGATGCTCTGGCACAGGAGAAGGAGGAAGAGAGAGGATAACAGAAAAGCTAGGAACGCAGCTACCAAGGCCATGCCAAGCTGGCCTTTTTCCTCCCACCCCCTTCTCCCGTGGGACTCTGCACTGTCTTGTGTTCACAGCCTAACATGTGTTTAAGAAACACCTCCAAAGAGGATGCTTAGAAGCCACATTGGCACGATGATGCCACTGCCATCGTGAGCAGGACAACACCACTGCCATTGTTACCAGGACAACTCCAATTCATATTCCATCAGGCTTTGAACCACAGGAGCCAATCAAAACCCCATCCAAGGAAAGGGTACTTGCTGTAGTACATCCCAGACAAGGACCCTACCCTACGTCCTACCCAGGTAGACAAAATCCTACTTTTTCTAGCCAGCAACCCCCCTCCCCGATGTCTTGGGTACTATCAACAATGTAAGGAGAGTGGCCAACCTGCAGTCACACGCCTAAGGCAGACTGCTGAAGGGCACACAGGAATACAATCACTTAGGCCTTCTCCCCAGCATTTCTGAAACATCGCCATCCCCAAAGTCACCCCCACCTCGCCCCCGGGACTAGTCCTTCTCCAGACTTTTAGGAGGACTGAACGAAGGAGCACCAAGCAGTCAACTCATTTAAGCCCTGATCTTCCAGGTGAGAAGAGAGAGTCATGGGGGTGTGGCAGGTAGTTTTTGTTAATTTGCCACAAACCTTGACATACCTGGGAAGGGGGGATCTCAGTGGAGGAATTGCCTCCCTCAGACTGGCCTGTGAGCCTGTCTGTGAGCCATCTTGATTGCTAATTAATGTAGGAGAGCACAGCCCACTGTGGGGGGTGCCATCTCTAGGCAGGCAGGTCTGAGCTGTCTAAGAGAAGTAGCTGAGCAAGCCAGAAGAAGTAAGCCAATAATCAGCACTTCTCCGTGAGCTCTGCTTCAGTTCCTGCCTCTGGAGTTCCTGTCATGGCTTCCCTTGATGATGGAATAAAGGCCGCAAGTCAAGTAAACCCTTTCCTCTCCCAAGTTTTGTTTGGTCAGTGTTTCACCACAGCAGAGGAGCAAACTAGGTCAGAGAAGCTAGCTCCTGGGGAGGCAACAGAGCATGCTCCATTTGTTATAAGGCTTTTGCAGTGCGGGAGAGTAGGTTATGGGCCATTCCTAGCCCCTTGTGACTGTCAATACTGGCTGTTCATCTACAAAGGGAGACATCTTTTTCTCCTCAGTTCCTGGAAGAACCAGGAACATCCATGCCTGCTCTGGAGAGGCTGAGCAGAATGTCAAGCTTCATGGTTGGTCAATCTTGCTACCGTTGTCTCCACCTTCACTCAGAGTCACATGATTGACCAAGAGGAACAAGCATGGACAAAAGCTCAACTCCCATTCCCATGATGCTTCATCATTAGTAACCTGGGCAGTCTTCCTCGGGGCAGTGATACAGCCTCTAGCTGGCCCTGGCAGCATAGATAGAGAGCTGTAGGTCCTGGGGCCAAGGCAGATCTTCCAGGGATCATGGCCTTTACAGGTCTACCTGCGAGATCTTCTGGGGCTGTGCAGCCTCTTGTGACCTGCACAATGAAGCCTGAACACAGAGAGCATGGATCTAATGTAGAACTATTCTGTATAGCTCTTGCCTTCCAGGCATAGAGTTCCAGATAGAAATGCACCTTTCCCAGAAAGTCTTTCTGGTTTAGGCCTAGATACTGCCCCTGTTACCACTCCATGCAAATGTGCCAGACTCAAACACCTAACAAGGAAGGGCTCATTCCAGGCCTCGTAGTAACTATGTCCGCTGTATTGCTCCAGTTCAAAATGGGGTAGGGATTGGGGGTGAGGGGTGAGAGGGCAGGAAGAACCAGGGCTTGAGACACTTGTCTTCCTCAGCTCCACCCTTATTCTCCAGACCGCTTCCCCAAAGCCCCACCTTAGCCTTCTCCACCCAACACCAGTTCGAAGGAAGACCCAGATTGGTTCTGTGTTAGTGTGAGTAATGACAAATGCTCAACTCATGTGCCAAGAAGCAAACTGCTAATGCCACATAACTGTCCCCAGCACAGTCATCAGGTGGTGGCTGCAAACTTGCTGGGGAAAAGCCTGGACCAAGCAGAGAGCCAGAGTCAGGTCAGCCTACTAGGAAGACAACTGAGAAAGATGAGGATGGGGTAATAAAATCTGAATTTGCTAGGAAATGCATTCCTGCATTTCTTGCTCATGGTAACCCTTGGACATCTCCCCATAATTCCCATACAGTTCCACTACTTCCTTCTTTCTTTCCCAATACTCCCTGCTTCCCCCCCCCCCGCCTTCGGTATGTCTACTGTGTTCTCTGACTTTGTGTAGAAGAAACACTGATTAGGTACTGGGTCTCTGGATGCTAACCTGATTCTGCTACCCAATAACTGCTTCTCCTGGCTTAAAAAAGGCACTCGGCCTCTCCTGTTGTCAGTTTGCCCTGCTTTCAAATGGGGACCTCAATCCTATCACCAACAACTATCAAGAGAATAAAATGCTGAGGAGGGGATGCCCTTCCTTCACCCTATCCCACCGGTGCACAGTGTGCATTCAGAATTGGGGACTACAGTTTGGCCCTCATGGCAATGGCCAAGCAAGTCACCTAAGAAGCTGGAGTTCCACACATGGTAGTTCCATCTTCAATGCCCCAAGCAGTCTGTGCAACTCTTGGGACCTTAGGGAAATCTGTCCAGCTAGGGACTCTGGAGAAGACGAGGCATAGGCTTTCACTGGTGACGGGTATTCCATACACACATACACACACACACACACACACACACACACACACACACACACGAGTATGGCATAGAGTCCGTCAAGCTCCCTTGTGTCTTAGGCAAGTGAGAAACCAGAAGAGAAGTTCTAAGAAAAGACACAGAAGAAGGAAGGGCAAGGCAGCCAGGATTCAGTCCCTGTCACAGTGGGTGGTTTCCAGAAGGTGGCTCTCTGGGCAGCAGAGCATTGTGCTTTAGTCTTGCAGACACGTGCATGAGACCATGGGGAGAGAGGTCAACCTGTGGCCAACAGGTTCCCTGTCCCCACCCACTGGGGAGGGAAATGGCAGTGCCAAGACAGAGGAACCTCTCATTAGCTGTCTGAGAGGCTCTTCCCCAGCAGACAGCCAGCAGCCTCTGCCAGAACAAGGATGTACCTAAGGCCAGCCCCTCAAAGCCCGAGTAAACACATCCCGCCTGCTCCTTCCTGCCCTGCCTTCCTCTGGAGCCCTTCCTTTTGTTTTCCTGCAGTTTTCAAACCACCTAGGTCATCACCATCTGGGCCAACAAAGGAAAGGAAGACAGCTTGGCAGGGGAAGTGTGAATTGATCAACCCCTGCCCCAATAGTCAGCGTTCACTAGGGGACACCCCCAAACACACACCCGGCATCATTGCTCAACCTAGAGGTCACCTGATATGAGTACCCCAGAGCTAAAAGGACACTTGGAAGGGTCACTTCAAGCCAGTTCCCAATGCAATCACACTAGCCGGCCTAAACAATGACCAAACTTAAATATTTTCCACCCACATTAATCAGCTCAATGATGCCTTAATGACTTCCTAAGAAATGTGTAAAGAGAAAGCCTGTGTTTGTTTTGATTCAGTTGGTCTTTTACCCTTGGGTTAAGGACCTCATTGTCTCCCAGGGGTGAGAAGCAGCCTGGAGTTTTAGGAAGGAGGAAGCAATATACTGTGGATGGGGCTGGTGCCTTGCAGGTCAAGAGTACTGGTATCCCTGTCAATTTCATCATCCACCTAAGATGGAGCGATAACCTTAATTGCTGCCTGCTTAAATCACAGGGTGCTTGTGTGGTTTTGGGGTTTGGCACCACCCTGTGCCCTGCCTGGTCCTCCTTGGAAGGTACAAAACTCCAGTGATCTTCATGCAGCTGGGAAAAAGGGGTCTCTCTCAAGCCGCAGCAACACAATAAAGGGAACAGCATGCATCTGAATTCTCAGAACTGAGCCCCGGAACTATAATCTACTTCAGTGTGAAAAGGCAGGCAAGATTTGTCTTTCTAAAACAAAATAGCAACATCACACCCTTAAAATAGAAAAAGCCACATCGAATGCTGTGTTTCAGACACAGGAAGCCTGGCTCCCACTTGTCCCATAAATCTGGATTGTCATTCTAGGCTGTCCTTCGCTGCTGTGCCCGTGTTCAGGGATGAGGGGCACCTCCAGGAAACTCCATGAAAGAGGGGGACACCAGAACATGGCTCACCCAGCTGCAGTCCTTGAGAGCGGACTGGGGTGCGCAGTGCTTTGATAGTGTCCACTCCTCCAGAAACCCCGAAGTGAAGGGCTACCGAGGGGGTAGGGAGCTCTCACCTGCGGCCAGCGTAAGGGGTGCTTAGCCCTGCCTCCTCTGCATTGCACACACATCGCCTGGGCACAGACGTGAGTGACTGACAACCCGAGCATCGTGTCTCAGGTTGGAGCGATCTGTTCTCAAGAGCCCCCCACCCTCACTCCACCACCTCATACAACCAGCACTCTCTTAACCACAGTGCTGGAATGGGGGGGCTTAAGAGATCAGCACGCGCTTAGCGAGTTCTAAAAGCGCCCAAGTTAATCGGTGTCTGGGCCTGGACCCTTAGTTACAAACCTAACATGCAAAGCATAGCAAAATACACATGTACATAAGACAAATCTCTCACGCTGAAGGCATACTATCGAAAGGCCATTGCTGAATGGGAAATGACCCTCAACGGGATGGGCCATTGCGAGGTGGTGAAATCTTTGGATGAGGGTCCTAGTGTGAAGTATTTTGGCCAGTGAAGGTGTGCCTCTGAAGTAGACCGCTAAAACAAACCTTCCTCTCAGAAGCCAACTATCTTGAGTAATTCATTATAGTGCCAGCAGGCTAACAAACACACCTTTTAAAAAGAAAAGAACCATATGAATCAGACAAACCTAATGTCAAACGCTGGGTTTAAAATGAGTTTGCTGAACTTCAGTCAGTTGTGGAGTCGTCCTTCACAACTGTTCACCAGCAGCCGTGCGTGGGTATAAACACACACAATCAGTCGTGCACACACACACACACACACACGAGCCTGAATATGGATGTGTGTGGACAAGTTATACATTATACACCTAAGCACAGGCATACACTCTCCTCCCAACTCTGCCGCAGGGTCAACAGTCTGACTGGGAAACCATAACAGCTAACGGAAAAGGGGAGACAGCAGAGACTGGAAAGTTCCCAGGGGGAAGAAGGAGAAAGGGCTTCCTGGGGTGAGCTTGACTCGGGGCAGAGATGAACAAAAATGAAAAGACCATCAACAGTGTTCAAAGGAAGTTAGTGTAACCAGTGGCTGGGCCTTGCTGGCTCCCATACACACAAAATACAACCAGTTTCCAGCTGGTTAAAAATCGGCGAATCTGATTAGAGAGTTTTAAATTTGGATTCACTGCCCAGTTAACCAACGCATGGGACGGATAAATAAATAAATAAATAAATAAATAAATAAATAAATAAATAAATAAATAAATAAGTAAGTAAGTAAGTAAATAAATAAATAAATAAATAAATAAATAAAATAAAAAACCCTTAAATCTTGTCTTCACAGTTCTCTTGCCAAAGTGGCCCAGAATCTGCCAACCACTAAAATGAGGTTTTGATGACAGGCATGTGTCAGTGGGAGAACAATCAGATGATCAAGAAATACCTATAGCAAAGCCCCACCCTGGAGACATGGAAATGGGAGGAATTTGATGCATTATGGACATCAGATAGCTTCGGTGAAGCCTCAACATTTAGGTGTGCAAAACAGCAACAGATTAACCAGGAGTGGGATTCCCAGTAAGCTGCCTGGCAAATGCTATGACTGGTGCAGATGTTCAGAAACAGGATCGGTTACTCGAGGTAGATAAAGGATGTCCTTCATCTGGCATACGAAGGAAGCATGATTTGGATAAACACAAAGAAAAGAAGCGCGTAATTGCTCAACGCCTGTTCCCTTATCCATCTGTTTGGCCCATTATCCAGATGGGGCTCTGGGTGAGGAAAAAAAAAAACTATTTCATGTCACTTCCCAGGCTGACTATCCCTGCTAGTTTTCTTATTCTCTTTACTCCATAGCCAACTACCAGTTACTTAGGCTTTTGAGAAAGAAAAGAAGTTGGGGAGAAAGAGAGAGTGTTAAAGGAACTTGTATTTCTTAGCTGTTCGGATAGAGGCATGAAAGCCCCACTCATGAAATGTGATATGGTTCTCAGCTGACCCTCCCAAACAATCCCCCATGGGACGTGCGCAGACCGTGTCATTTGGAGTCAATCAGATGTCACTGGAGATAATGAGAGTCAGACCAGGCTAGGGCACAGGAAGAAAGCATTCCCGAAGTGCACAGCTCATGATGCAGCAGCTTGCCGAGGCTCTTTTGTTGCTCTGACTTCCTTCCACTAGCAGAATTGTCAAACTGACTGTGAGGTCACGTCCACCCACTGGGAAACATCTGGTTGAGAAAGGTGTGGAAAGCTGGGCCTCCTCCAGGTTCCTTCTCCGTGATCTTGGGCATCTGGGTTTGGGTAACTGTCTACAAGGCCTGGCCAACAGTTTTGCTGCTCACCAGGGCACTGATGTACAGTACTGCCAACAAACAGTGCCTCTCCAGAACTTTCCTGGGACCCAGCTCTTCTCTGCTTCAGATCGGGTTCTTTGGATCTACTCTTCCCACAGAAGGTTCCTGCCACATGATGTTCTAGTTTCCACGAGCTGGTGATAGACTTCATACTATGATTTTAAAGAGGGAGGAAAGTATCTATCTGTACAGCATGGCACATGCCTGGAATCCCAGCACTAGGGCAGCACAAACAAGAGGACTGGCGCAAGTTCCAGACTAGGCTGGGCTTCATAACAAAACAATCAACCAATCAAAAATCACACGTAAAAGTCCCTCCTAAAAAGAAAGCCTTAAATCTTCTGCCACTAAAACCATCCACCTAAAAATCTACACCTGGACCCTTCCCCGTGATCACCCACACAGCACAGTAACAACAAAGCCAAATTAGATTAGAGCGAAGACAAATGCTTTGTAAGCCCATCCATTTGACCTGCAATAAACTTTAGATATGGCTAGAGGGGAGAAAGTGCCCCTATGGTATATTTCTGGTTATCATTCTGTATGGAATAGAGTTCAATATTACAAGAGCTATACCAGCGTTTAAGTTCTTTCTCCAGCCTGAGCTGCGCTGACTGCATGTTCTTGTCCTATATAAACACCCTGAGGATGAATGAGAAGAAAGATCCAAAGTTTTGGATAAGTAAAATAAGGATGCTGAGACAATGTGTTTTGCTAAAATACACACTCTTCTGAATTCTGAAACAGCTTGAAATTGCTCAGTAAGAAATTGGCTAAAGGGAGACATTGCTGTGTAGACTTTGTGCTTCTGTAAAACAGTTACAAAGAACATGGGTGGCTCTGGCTAAGGACCTGGGCCCATCCTCACCACCTTTCTTCCAGAAAGAGAGGATTACTTGAGAAAACTATTATCTCTCTCCATCTTATCTTCCTAATTACTCATGCAGTTCCCTTTAAATTGAAAAGTACATGTGCATGGCAAGCAAAGTAGACATGGTAGTGTGCTTCCCACAAGCTCTATACTCTGCTTTTGTGACAGTTAAGATTTCAGTAGAAGTGGAAAAGATACCTATGATGTGACTCAAGAAGTCCAAGAAAAGTTGTTCACTGCAACCAAAAAGTACCCTGCCCCATTAGGCTGCATAAGGGTCTGTGATTTAATATGGACTCAATCCCCAAGTTTAATATTGGAGTGGGGCCATGTTGCCATTGACTCTTTATGGTATTGTGATTTGCCACAATTCCTTTCTACCTCTCTCTGGGTCTCTATTAATTCTCTAGAAATGTTCCAAGACACTACGCAAAGTAAAGCAGCAGGAGCTGAGGCTAGAAGGAAGAATGGGACCAACCTGAAAAAGCACTTTGATCTCTTAATTCCAACGAGGAAGTCCAAGGTTGGCTTCTTGCTAAAAGTCTTCATTCAGAATTGATGGTATTCTGCCCAGTCTTCAGAACGTGACTGGAATCAGAACATGAGTTTTTAGCTAGCAAATAACCTACTCTTTTCCTTTGGCTGATTATCCTTGCCTGGAGTTTGGGGTGAATGGAAGACATAGCTGATAATGGCATCTGCAGACCTCACTTCTGTATGTCGCAGCTCAAGACTTCAAATTCCTATAAACGTGGGTACAGTCTGGGCACAGTCAGCACCACAAGGAAACTGCTGTGCTTGCCAGAGTATCTTCCCCATCTCCTGCATCCAACTTCTCCAGTTGTTTCCAGGAGGAAGAGGTGGGGGCTCAGGTTGGAACCAACCCTGGGAACTGCAAGGTCATTGAAATAAGGTTCTTAGTTCTTTCGGCAACTTCCAGTTACCCACTGTCATTCCATTTCCCAAACTTGAGTAGAGCCTTCTGGAAGAAGCAGGAGATGGGAGGTATCCAGAAGAGGGGAAAATCCCCTTCCTTCTGTGCATTAATGTTTTAAAAGGCAAACTCTGCCAAGAGCCGGGTTCTGGGAAGGAGCTGTAAGGGAGCCCAGGATCCAGTTGGGTGGCCTCATCTTTGAGAGTGGGATGTCAGGGTCAAGGGTCCAAAGTTGTATGTCGAGCATCATCAGAACTTCGGCCAAGATACTTGACCTTTTTCATAAACCCCTCCCCCCACCAAATAAAAGGGAAAGGAAAAGAGGAAGAAAGAAGTGAGTGAGGATGGCAGTGGCTTGAAGAGAACTCTGTTTATCGGCTGCAGACCTCTGGAAGCAGCCCACGAGAGGACGCGCTGCGGCTCCTACCAGCCTTCCTGGGAGAAGGTCACAGGCCGTGACCCTCAGTTCTGCTACATCATCAGGTTCAAATGAAGCATCCCCTGAGGTCCACCACACCTCATGTCTGTAACTCAACATGAATACCCTCTGGCTGTACCCACCTTTCAATAAGCATTATGTTTTGTTTTGTTGTTAAGAAAATTTCTTCAAAAACTCTGCTTTCTCGACTTCTTCATCACAAGGCACCCCCGCCCCCTTTAAAGACTAAAAAGGAAAGCAAACAGAGAAGAATTAAGTAAAAACTAATTAGAAACATGTGGGTATATTTCTCTTAACGTTTCTCCAGAATCTATGAGGAGTCAGGGCTTTTCCTCCATCCAGGCTTGAAAGCAGGCCCTGTGAGTGGTGGGGCTCCAGGGCTAGCCCTTGGGATGGCCAAAGGCCAGAGCCACAGGGAAGAAGGGTCTGGCTCCAGTGGGGTCCGGCTCCTCATCATGTCTGCTCCTCATGGCGACAGACATCTGAGAGAGGCCAAAGGTTCCTTCATCTCCAAGGCATTCAAGACAGATCATGAGGCAAGAAGTAAGCAAATCACAAAAATTCTAAAGGGAGAAATTTTAAGTCTTTATATATGTGTTGATCTTAACGTTGACTTAAAATAAATAGCATAATTTATTCCAAAGCGCTGAATACCGCTTTCCACTCCTAACATTGACCTTAACATTAAGCTTCTGGCATAGAAGTAACTACTTAATCTTACTTCCGGATTGCTTACTCACTGAGGAAATGGTCTCAACTTTGTAAAAGAGAGAGGGGAAAAAAAGCAGAGAAACTTACAGAGTTGAGATCCGCGGTTGCCTCCCACCTTCCACTCCTGTCACAGGTTTGATTCACCTGGTAGGTGTGGAGGTCGGGCCTCTCCCCTTCCACACATCTGAGATATAGAAAGAAACTTTCATGCGATTAAATACACATGGGCCATGCTCAAAGACTGAACTCTGGTTGCAACAGAAACCAGTTAGAAGATTAATTAGGTAATTGCCTAATCAATTTATCCTTAATTAAGGCCCTACTTTGGCCTTAATTGTCTGCCATAAGAACGTCTTCCTTTGAACTAAAATCTTCTGCCTTCATTTTGAGGCTTTTAGTAAAACATGTGTTTGAATTTCTTCAGATAAGTTAGGGTCTCACCCATCTTGTGTCAGATAGATGGACCTTAAGTGGAGCCGATATTGCTACTGTCCCAGGAGGATTCTGAAACTCTCCTGACGGTCTGTATGCTAAAGGCTTGGCCCTTTGTGTGTCATTCTTAGCAATGGAAAAGCTCTAACGCAGGGACACTGGGAGGTTCTTAGCTCATTGGGGTGTCCCTTGAATGGGACTGTGGGGGCCCTAGATCTCTCCTTGCTCATGCAATGTGCAGGCCACAGGACAACCTTGGGCGTTGTTCCTCCAGTACTGTGCACCGTCTGTTTGAGACAGGGTCTCTCACTGCTTGGCACTCAACACACAGGGTAGGCTGGCTGGTCAGTGAGCCCCCGAATTCTCCTGTCTCTACCTCCCAAGGGCTGGGATTGCAGGCAACCATCACCATGTCCTATACGGATTTTTGTTAACTTTGGTTCTGGGGAATCACAGTCTGTCCCCTCATCACTTGTAAGGGAAATGCTTTATTAAGCTATCTGCCCAGCCCCAGCTTGAGACTTTTCAACAGGTGTGTAAAGTTTTCTCTCTACCATGAAAAGGATCCAAAACCTGCTCTTCTCTCCCCAACTGAATTCAACTACATGTTTCCCCAGATCTTTCCTAACTCCAGGGCTCACTGAGTCTGGGCAGAAGGAAGAGAAAGAAAGGAGGAAACCTAGTACCAGAAGCCCCGGAAAGGTATTCTACCAGTGGCATCCGGAAAGCCCACTTCACACTGGTTACTGCAGCATCCCATGCTGAGACCTTATGGGAGGAGAAGTCAGCAAGGGCTGAGGCTGTTTGGAGAAAAGCTCTCAGGAGAGAAAGTGATGGACTAAGCAAGCCACACATTTCCCGACCTCTGCTGGGCAGCAGCAGGTCTGAGTTTGGCTGGTGCAGATGAGGGATGTTATGAAGTCATTTCTAGCCCTTTCCCTTCAGTGCAGACTTGGCCTCAGTTGTACAGTGGAGAGGTCCCTGAAAAGATTTTGCTGAAAGATCCAAGGCAAAATCATTTAAGATCTACTCTGGATTAAATTTTTTTTTTAAAAAGTCCATTCAAAGAGACAGAGACCACTTTGGACATTATAGTCTGGGAGCCCCCAACAGTACAGAGGGTCCCCATTCTAATCTTGCCACTTTTTTATGTGTAAATTGGACTCATAGGTGTCTTGTAGGCTGATGGATAGATTAAATAATCAAGTGTGCTTAATAACTGCTCAGTATAGCACCTGGCATTAAATGAGGGCTCAGTAGGTGACATCTATGTGGTAGACAGAATAGCCAGAACTATCCATGTAGCTCCAGGTGTGCTGACCAGGGGCACAACCACACACAGTGAATCTCATAGACAGCCCCATCATTCCCTTGGCAGGTCAGACCTAAGATACAGCCAGGATTTAGGCGGGAGCCTTCAACAGCAACACAGAATAAAAAAGAACCCTGGTGTATGAGAGGGGAATTCCCTCCAAGCCCATGGGAAGCAACTTTGCAGCTGCCCAGATCACCCAACCCTATTCCCAGTGACAAAGGCAACTGGAAGCAAAACAGACTGAATGGGGACAAAGGCAGGAATTTGGGTGTAAATCTGAAGATCATTCAATTGGTCACCAGCTTTTCCAACACACTGCAACCAATGTGGCAGGACCCCCAGATTACACCATCTCTTCCAACAGAAATAAATGTAAACTCATCCTAGTGACCAAAGGTAAAAGGAGTCTCAAATCCTTTGGAGTCCTCTTCTTCTTCCTCCTCTTCTTTCTTTCTTTTTTTTTTTTCTCCATTGGTGAGACTTCAAATCTTAACCTATTTTTACAGCATTTTTGATATGGCAAAACACAATGGTATCTGGCAGCTATTCCCCAGGAGTGTAACGGTGAGGAGCACACACCAATCCGAGCACTCAGGTGAGAGGTCAGCTAGCAAGCTGGAAGTCCAGCTAACCTTGACCCTCCCAGATGCCTGATGTACAGGTCTCCAGATGAGAAACAGGAACTTGCTGGGTGGTCCTGAAAGGAAGGCAGACTTTCAAAACAGGGAGACCTGGACTCGATTTTTATGATTCTTGGAAAGGACTTATGGGTTGTAGACAACCCTCACTGTCTGCAGGAGGAAGGGTACAAAAACCATGACCCTGGGACAGAACATGGCAGCCTGTAGCCCAGCAGGGAAGGTCTGAAATCAGACAGGGAGGTACTTATCTCATGTATGAGGCCAAGAGCTTGTTGGGAGCCAAGAGAGGTTTGGAACAACATCCCAACCACCGTGGAGAGATGAGAGGAGGGAGGAGCAGGACACAAGAGGAGAGGCTAGAGTCTCCCTTGGCTGGGGCATCAGCGTATATCTACACCCCGCCCCCAGGCCCTGTAACAAATACAGAAACCAGCACACGCTTCTGGAAGCTGTGTGAATAGGCTAGCTAGCACACTGATGAAGAGCTTGGGAACAGAGAAAGTGCTGTCAACTGTGAAGGATTAGGAACAGTTAGTGCAAAGCCACTTGCTGGCATGTATTCTTTCATGATTACTCTTTTTGCAAACTTAGACTTCAAATTACTTTCAAACTTTTCAGGGAACAGAATGGTTGATTTAGTGTCTCAATGAACATGGGTCAAAGATTCACACTCTACACAGCACTGGTGACTAAGTCATGGCCAGATCTGGCATCGGACATGGGTTTCCTTTCTGCCTTTGAATATTAAGATGCTAAGCATCCCACATCCAATATCCAGACATGGGAATTATACATCACAAGGCAAGGAAGCACATCCTTTAGTTAAGCATTATGTAGAGGAAGATTCTCTCCCCTTACAAATCTATTCCTTACAGGAATGTGTTCCCTGTGCATTCTTCTAGAAAACTCTTCTGACTCATTTTCCATCAAGCCAGAGCCCCGAGATTCCAGATCTTGCCAGCTCAGCAGCCATCTGAATTAGTTTCAGTGTGTTACACCTCCATGTTTGACACTCTACGTTTCTAAAGGCTTTGTTGTGGATGTGTCTTTCATGCCAATAAGTCCTTTAAGTCAATTTGCACATTAGAAAATGATTGTACAAAAAAGACATTTTGACTTTCCTTAGGAGTAGAATTTCCCTTTATAAGGTGATCTGTGAAATAAACTTGGAGTTCATTTCATCCCTGTTGCCAACACATGCAGACAAAATCCAGTGTTGAACAAGGCCAGTGGAATTAGATGCTTTTCTCATTCTTTCTTTCATCCATTCTTTTTACAGGTCCAGTTTTCTATGTGTTGGCTTTAATGTACAAAGCGGCTTGCAGCAAGGTATATCCATCCTTAGACAGAAGGAAGCCAAGGTCCACATAAGTGCAGAACATTCTCCTTCCTGTATATTTACTGTTCACAAGCTGCCTCCTTCAAGAAGCCTTCCCAGATCACCTCTTCTTGGCTGCCAGTCACTGAATCTCATCTCTACAAATAGGTATTGCTTCTCCTAATTGGTTGCAGAGGTGCTGCCAGCCTTTGGTACCTCAAAAAGATCTAAAAAGTCACACTGTAGAGACTCAAAGAGTAGTTAGTGCTTGTTAGATGGCCTCGGACAGGAACTGTGAAGATGCCTAACCCAGGATTTCCCAAAGAAATCCTTCTACTCCTCTTCAAAGCTGTGCAGGAGCATGGGCTCAGCCTTTGGAGGAAGATCCTCAAAGAGGCCCTCCACAGCCCAAATAGCTATTTCTGTCTTCCTCCTGAGATCATAACCAAGGCGCTTCTATGTTTGAAGCAAAGGAGGTGCCTTGGTTATGGAATCAAATAACTAACATTTTATATTAAAAGGAAGAGCCCTGTAGAGGTGGTGCTGCTTGCTACACTGAGGAACCACTAACCCGTCCCTGTTCCTCTTGTCCTCATTCCCTCAGGAGCTCAACGGGAGGTCCTATTAAGTGTCCTCAAGGCTGGGCAGTATGGGAAGCCTCAAGGTGCAAGTCAGCCACCCAGCTATTCCCAACCCCGCTCTTAGATGGGTAAATCAGAGCCATGTGGCTGGCTTCTTTTCTGACACATATGTCAGCTCCTCTCTCAGGCTCCCTACCCCCTCAGCTTCATATGCGCCTTCTGCACAGAACCTGGGACAGGCTGCCCTTCACAGTGGAACCGCTCTTGACATAGTAAATGACGGCCCCCACAGCCCACTGGTTTGCCACAGATCAGCACTGCCTTGCCCTGGTCGGTTTTCTTCCCACGTGGATGTGGAACAGCGATTCGAAAGTGCCGTGGCACAAGGAGGAGAGGAGAGCTTGGAAAGTCCCGCTCAAACTAAAGAATATACTACTTTCTCATTTCAGCAGCATGTGGGAGGGATGGCGTGGGTTCCATCTCAAAAGGCACGAACTCTGAGGGACAAAGACCAACACGCGGACATTCATAGCAAGCTTATTCTAAACAGCCTCGGAAAGCAATCATCGCTAGGGTCCACCATTCTCACTACAGCAGACGATGGCACACAGCATGACATGGACGAATCTTAAAGACAGCTAAGCCAGCCAGGCACAGTCATCACACAGATGATATCATTCCTGGAGAATATCAAGATACAGGCAGAAAGCTGGGCTAGTGGATGACGAGGGGTGGAGAGACAAACGGCGAAGGATTGCTACTGGGTATGGGCTCCTCCTTGAAATGACAAACATGTCCTAGTGTTGAAGTAACAGTTGCGTAGATGTGACAGCATTTAAAGCAACCAAATGGTACACTTTAAATGGGTGAATTCTATATTATACCTCAGTGAAGGTAATGTGCTATGTTGTCAAGAACAGGGGACGTGGGTGGGGCAGCAATGGCCCTGCTGGTTTAAATGGTAACCCCACCCATGTATTAACAATGGAATCCCCAAGCGTGTTAATGGGTTTGGGGGCATGGGATTTTCAGGGTGTAATTAGGAATAGTTGAGAGCCAACCGCTACGTTGGCATTAACAGTTACAGCTGAAGAGGGAAAGGGACCACTTGGTGTCTTGCTGCCTCACCACAGCGCAGGCCCTGACCACGGCCTAAGCATGTGATCATGCTCCTGGACTTGCAGGGCCCCACACTCTGAGCTACATGAGCTTCTAGCCTTTGTATACTATTTAACCTCAGACGTTCTGTTATGGAAACAAAATGGGCTAAGACACTGGCTTAGATCAGAAGTACAATGTTAAAACGAAACTAGCCTCTCCCTTAGAATCCCGTAAGACTCCACACTGGGCCAACTACAAGAAGATCTTAAACACTTGCCCTTCGGGAACTAGACTGAATGTAGAATTAATCCACTGTCATTTGCTGCCACATCTCCTGAGGCTCCACTAGGCACAGCCATAGCCACGCCCTCCTCTCTTTTTCTTGGAAACTCTCTCGCACACACCCATCTTGTGAGATTGGACACCACCCCGTCCCCAGCTTGTTTCAACACGTCACTCCCCGACTCCCCACAAGAGCCCCAAGGCCTTCAGGTACATGACCTCCATAACGTAGGGAGGAAAAAACTGAGGCTCAAGGATGCTGCCTGGTCACTACCAGCATGGCAAAATGTCCTGAGAACCTATGAGAGTCCACAAACCTTTCATCATGGAGTCTACAAAACTAATTACTTTCTAGCAGGAAGAAGTGGGGGAATCCCACACCAATAAAGGGATGCACATTGCTGCTGTGTGGTGGCTGGGGAGTAGGCCTTTCTCAGTTTGGGGGCCAGCAAGGGCTTTCCGCATAGGGCGTCATTTGAAAAGTGCCCTGAAATGTGTGAGGGAAGGAGCCATTGGACATCCTAAGAAAGACTGCTCTAGGTGTTGCGCTGACAGTCGCAGGCCCAGAGGGAGTGCCACGCAGGGAACTCCTTCACTGTACGGCTATGGGTATGCATAATTGTCATTCCTATTTTACAAGTGGAAAAAAGAGAGGCACAGAAAAGTTAGGTGATATAACCTAAGGTTGCCCAATGCCTATGTGCAGCAGCCAGGACAGTCAGGCAACCTGCTCCTCTCAACCATAGCCTATCCAGCTCCATTTGTGCTCATGACCTTCTCCACTCTGTCCACTGGCACAGCTTAGTGGGTCTGTCTTTCCCCTTCCTCCCTTCCTTCCCTCTTTCCCTCCTTCCTTCCTTCCTTCCTTCCTTCCTTCCTTCCTTCCTTCCTTCCTTCCCTCCTTCCTTAATATTCTCTGCTCAGTGAAGGTCCCCACCTCTCACCCCTCCCCCACTTCTTTTAGTTCTTTTAGCTCCACCTCCATCCAGTCTCCCTCCATAAGCTTAGATTTGCTGCTGTCTTTTTCTGCCTTCCTCAGTTCCAGGAGGATATCTGATTTTTTTCCTCTTCTCATTTCCACTGAAATAAATTAAGTACAGTTCAGAGGTAGGAATGTGTAGTTAGTGTGTATCTGTTAGATTCCACACTGGCAAATCAACCAGTCAGAGTTCAAAATTATTTTTAAAGTGTTTTTCACCCATACTGTGTCAGCCAGGTTTTCCTCACTGGGATAAAACACATGGCATTAATATCTTAAAGAGCAGGCTAGATCTATCCGGACTCATGGTTTCAAAGGTTTCAGTCCATGGTCAGTTGATTCCACTGCTTTTGACCCAGGCAAGGCAGAATATGTGGCAGAAAGGACGTGATTTTAAATATATGGGAGGACATATATTTGTTTGATGCAAACATCGTTCCATTTTGTGAAAGAGACTCATGAATTCTTAGATTCTGGTATCCTCAGGGGTCCTGGCACCAAGCCCTGGGGACGTTAAAGGGCAGCCGCAGAGAGCTCACAAAAACAGCTTTTTTTGGTAGAACTGATTGCACTGAATCCCCCAACTTTGATTTTAGCAGCTTTCTTGAAATGCACTAAAGACAAGATAAATTCAATGAGTTTAAACAGTAACCCCAGGTAAATTTTAACATATGCTCACACCCCACCCATGCTGAAGGTTGTGAAATATCTTTCAGCCCCAAGTGTCCTTGCTTCCTCACCCCTGCTCTGCATACTACCCCTATCTCACAACAATCACTGTTTTTGTTGTTGGCGCTAAGGATTAGTTTGCATTTTCTCGGATATTCTATTAATAGAATCATGGAGTATGTCTTGGTTTTTTTGGGGGGGGGGTTGGCTTCTTTCACTCAGCATAATTATTGTGATACCTTCATTTTTTTTCTTTATATTGCTAAGCCGTTTTTGGTGTGTGGATAGACTAGTTTGTCCTCCCATTCTCTCTTGATAAGCATGATTCGTTTTCAGCTTGGGTCCAGAACAAGTAAAGCTGCTTATGAACAGTGCTGTACAAGACTCTGAAGGGCAATGCTAGAGGTAATTATGAACATAAGTCAGTTTTCTGGTTTGTGAGAGTCTGAGGACCTTACAGTCGAGACAGTGCTAGAGCAACAGGACTTTAAGAAAAGCTTGTCCCCACCTTAGGTTTACCTTGGGTCACTACCTAGGAGTAGGATGACCAGATCAGATGGGCAGTTAGTGGTTAGCTTTTAAGGATGCTATCAAAACATTTTCTGAAGAGGTCGTATGGCCATTACTGTCCAATTCCAAAACCTTGGACTTCCTCATCCTTTTTAGTCCACTCCAGTACTTCCTGTTTTGCTAGACCACTCCCCGCCCGGAGGCAGGAGTCACTGTATCTTCTCCTTCCTTTCTGCTTTATCACCTGGTGCCTGGAGACCTGAGCTTCTACAGCGGAGAGCCCAGCGGGAAAGATGGACCTCCCTCTGAGAAGCAAATGTTCATCTTTCTGAGTTTGACTTGCTCCCATCAGTTGTTCACCAAGATCACAGTCAGCAGGGTGTTTGAAGAGCTCTGTCGCCACCTTCCCCATGGTCGGTTTCCAGTCCTTGGCAGCTCCAACTGCAAGTCAGTAGCTCCAGCTGCTCAGCCTGGCCTTTCCAGGGCTCTCAGCAGGGAGTCTCCTCTGGCCTTCTCTACAGGATGCCTAATTTCCACCCCCTTTCTGCATCCATCCTCCCTAGGGCTTCCAGGGTCAACCAGCCATTCCAACCACCTTTAGGAAGGCTGTTCTGATGAAGCCAGCACCAAAGCTCTCCCGCCACTGAACCCAAAGAGAACCACCGTGAGCCCTTTCTGAAGTATCATCAAGCACAGGATGACTGGGTACCCATTAGTATGTACAGACTCCAGTGCCAGGAGGATGGGAAGAGAGCATCAGCAAATGCTGGGCTTTTATGGCCTAAGGTCCCAATTAGCAATTAAGATGTGGTTACGATAGAAATATCACAAAGTAACCTAATAAGGATCATAATGGTCAGAGGAGTTGGCATTCGGGCAAGAAAATCTGAAAATCTGAGGAATACGATACTGACTTGTAAGTGATTGTTTCTCAGCAGAACTGCAGCCATCAGTGACACTGTGTAACCAGGCACTGTTTGAACAGGCTGAATGTACCATGGCACTCGGGACAGCCTCAGATCCATCTTTTTATCGTATGTGTAGCCTAATTCGCTGAAAACACAATTCTTGCCCTCACTTTTCTGAATTTTGGGAATACATTTGCATTTACTGAGTGCCATTATGTCCCAAATTTACAAGATGATCAGCATCACCATCCCTGAAGACCTTCTGATCCAAAGGAGGCAGTGACAGAGAAACAGCAAACTAAGTGGCTGGCACTTTCAGGACACTGGAGGACCACAAATGAAAGTGCAAGGAGGCTACTCAGACATCCCTTAGTGCTTGGAAGACAGCACTTGAAGCCCCCAGACCTTGCTGCCAAGACCCCCACCATACCACTTAGAGCATCTCCACCCAGAGTCCTCCTCTGTCTCCGCTTTGAACCTTTAGTAAAGAGCCCCCTGGGACTCCTCCCTAGCAACCAGAATCCTATCCAGAACAGTCCTGGCAGCTTTGTGCTTTAGCCCTCAGCCCAGCTTACCCTTGGCAGCACCACACAGTACCATGTCGTAGGCCATATGGCGGTACAGCTGACGCTGTGTGACGCAGGACGGCTTCTCTTGCCGATCCGCGTCAGCCCCAGCCACGGGTACACCATGGCATTTAGACTGCAGCAAGGGACCTTTGATTTGGAGGGGGAGCTAAAAGGGAATCTGTAACATGTTGAAAACACCTACGTGAAGGATGAGCAGGAGGCCAGCGCCTGGGGGCGGACACAGCCATCACTCTGTTTATCATCCTTCTGGAGGAAAACCAGGCCACCCAAGTGGAGTAGGTGAGTGTGTGCTCTCAGAGCCTGAAACTCAAGATCATACTTCCCATCGCAAGATCTAGGGTCTTTAATGGAAGGAGAAGAGAAGCCAGTGGAGAAGACAGCACAGGTCCCAAGTCCTGAGAGCTACAGCCAAGGGTTTAAGAACTGAGATCTCTCCTCTCCCAGGCAATATGGTCACGCTACAAATACATTCCAACACATACATGTGTACATATGAGAGTTGTTCTTTGATCTAAAAGTTGTGTGCTCAGCCTCTTTGTCTTTCCAAACAACTCATGGTCCCTGGCCCAGAATTACCCGATTCCACAGCTGCTGTTCCCACTTTAGAGGCATTTTATTAACTCTGGTAACTAGCAGTGTTTATTCTCAATATAGCAGACACACTCCTTCCTCTGAAGGCCAAGTTTCAAAAGGAAAGTACCTAGAAATGAAGGTGCTGTGCACATATGTCTTGCTCCCAACTCAACTAGAATTGCTTTTTTTTAAAAAAAAAATTGGGGAGATGTGAGTATGGATTGAATATTAAATATTAAAATAATACTTAGAAACTCTTGTTGGATTTGTTAGTTGTGGTCATGGTTTTGTGTTTATGCAAAAAAGTATCCCATGTTGTGGGAAATACTTGGGAGAGGAGTATGGGGATGTCTGGAAATGGCTGTAGAACACTTGTGCAAGAATAAAGAAACCGCAGTGTTAAAAATCTAGTTGATGGGACTATCGAGTTTATTGTTCTGTTCTTTTTGTTTTTGTATGTATAAATACTTTAAACGTTTTAATAAGAAGGTAGGGGTGGATCAGCAGTTAAGAGGACTGGCTGATTTCCAGAAGGTCCCGGGTTTGAGCCCCAGCACTCTAGGACTGGCTGTGACGCCAGTCCTGGGGGATCTGCCCTCTTCTAGCCTCTGTGAGCACCCCAGGAAGACGGTGCACAGACATACATACAGCCAAACAGACAGACACAAAGGGACTGTAAAGGAAAGGTTTGTGAGTGTAAAATGCACAACCAAAAGGTGGTCTTAGGGCACCCCGAATCATAGCCAACCACAGTCACAACGGCCACAGTTACGACTGTTATGTGGAAAAGACATACAATTAATTGTTCCTTCAGTTTATTGGGATACCGGTAAATAGAGTCCATCTAAAAACCCTGCCAGAATGTCTCCATGTAGTTCCAGTCTGGTGATGTAAAAGGGATGAAATGACCCCTTTAGAACTTCAACACCCTGGCGGTCCAAATGTGATCATTCCTAGGTCCCTGCTTCAACATCCCTAGGGAACTTGTTAGGTATGTAAATATCAGGCTCCAACCCACACCTGCTCAGAAACTCTGGGGTGGGTAGAGCCCAGAAGTCTGTCTTAAGTCAGCTTTCCTGGGATTCTGGGCTCACTGCTCCATGCTGCCAGGTGACCCAGACATTATTCAGTGCCTGACACACGGCAGAGGAATATACATCCCATGTGGACTCAGACAAACTTAGTCCTACACTCTGCCTTAGTCAAGAAAGCTGGTGGAGGAAGAATGGGGAAAAATATGGCCCTAGCTAAGTGTATATGCCCTCAGGGAGCACCCATAAACCTTCAGGACCCTCTCTGTAAACCTATGGTCAAGGAAGCCCTGTAAGCAACAGGGGCTCCCACCTGCAGTTCAAAGGATACAAACACTATTAAAACGGATGGGATCATAAATGGCTTACATAACCCACTAAGTCCTTGCTTCTCAGCACACCCCACCAGGACTCTCCCTCGGCTGGCTGGCGGCTTCCACAGGCATACCGAAGTGGGGGTAGGGAGGTGCCTGGGTCAGGGTGACTTGACCGTCTTGCCTGCATGCTATGAAAGATAATATGCCTGCAGGTGCGGGAGGAGCGAGGGGCCTGCAGCAAAGCCAGTCCTTGCATTAGGGTTTAATTCCTAGAATCACAGAATGTTCTGGATGAATAATGGAGATCACTGAAACCAGTTCCTAGAGTCACAGATGGGAAAAAGAAAAAGGAAAAAGAGCCTCAAAGAGGTGAGGTGGTTGTCCTAACAGCAGACAGTCCACGGGCTCAAGAAGCCCCGAGTTCTGTGGGTCCCCATGTTGTGGGTGGGCCATGAAACATGAAGGGAAGTCCAGTGGGCTATCTCTGTGGATACGGGAAAGATGAAAAGGAGAACGCCACCTAACACAGAGGTAACCCTTCAGTTAGTAGATGCTCTAATTACAAGTCTAGTGACTTTTGGATGAATTAACCACTCCATGCCTCAGTTTTCTGTTTTAGAACATGGGGCCAGTACCAATGGCTCACAACAATCCGGGAGTAGAATCTGAGTGAAATCGGGTTAACAGCACAGAACAGTCACTCAATGAACACCAGTTATTTACTGGGAGAAACGCATTTTAATGCTCACTACGGTCTGGAGGGAGGGGCTAGAAGGACATCCGGAGGTTAACAACAGGAGATTTTCACTCCTTTGTATTGTCAAAAATGTTGTTTTGGTAAATTTTCAAGTCAATTACATTTATCAGGGAAGGATTAATCAAATTCTGTCTCCCCAGCCTATTAAGGGCTGCGAAAGAGCCTCTTTCAGAGAGCTGTCCTTTTTGATTTGATTAGAGGAACCAGGGCTACACACACAGCAACTGGTTAGAAACCCAATTGGTACCTGATGGCAAGTAAAGATTCTATATATGGTATCAACATATGTAAATGAAATATTAAAGCATAATGGCATGTAATAATGCACTTAGCACTCTGGGTTAATGGTGGATAGCATTTTATTTCAATTTCATAAATAATAAGAAAACTTTCCCCAGGTAAGGTGTTATGGTAGACATAAATAGGACTCTATAGAGGTTAAAAAGGCATGGGATGCCCTCGAGGAATTTGCAACCTAGTTAGGAAAGCAGATGTGTGTAAATGGCCCTGATATGCTATGAGGACAATAACGCACTGCACAGCTATCAGACATCACCCACATACATCAGCTCGGTTAATATTATTATGGATGAAGTATCGTCTCCAGCATGCATTTTATAAGTCTCAGAAAGACCTTAGATTTTCATACTGTTACGACTGGTGAAAGACGCAGAGAAGGGAAGGAGCAGAGCTGTGCCTGCTGCTGCTGAGTGGGAGTCCATTCCCAACGGAGCAGCGTGCCAGCAAAGACACAGAGACAGGAAGGGAGGGGAGCCCGGCACCCCTGAACAGGTCAGGGAATTCACACATGCAAAGCAGGATGAAAATGAAAGAGAGACCAGAAAGGAAGGTGAGAGAGATGCAGACCGCCTCAGTGCTAAGTTAAGGGGCCAGAGCTCTCGACTCTAGGTATGGAGGTTGCAGATGTTTCTAGAGTAAGGAGTGATTTAGTTAGTACTGATCTGGTGGCAATATTCAGGCCTACTCTGATGGAGGATGGGAAGGAGAAAGACCACTGAAGGACCTCCATGATTGCCTTGTGAACAGTGTGGGCAGACTACATACCAGCACTAAATACTCACCAAGCACACGGTATTAATCCACTCTGGGTAACTCCCATAGGCATGCACTGCTCTAAATATTCCCATTGTTCTCCTCCTTAGTCCACAGAAGTGATGTTATATCTCCATCTTACAGAGCATACAAGCCAAGGCAAAGCAATAATAACTTGTTCAAGATCCCCCAAACAAGGAGCACTTCCTCTCCCAAGAGCCCCAAAACCTCAAAGGTGGCATATAATTTGCTCAGCTCACTATCTCTGGTCCCAAAGGTAGATTCACCTTGGGACTCAGCTCCCAAGACTGTAGTACTACTCCCACCCCGGTTTAAAAAATAACAACAACAAACAAACAAACAAAAACTTGGGAAAGAGGAACCATGGGTGTTAAATTAATGGCACATGAGGCTGTAGATTGTATGAGCCCATCTACAGAAAACTAAGACTCTATAAACAGAAACCAGGACAGAAAGTGCATTAAATTTTCCAAAAGCTGGGGAAGGGACAGATGGGAGTGGCTGCTTAAGACGTGCAGGGTTTTCTTTTGGGGTGATGGGGCCAGACAATAGTGGGGTTTATAAAAATATATCTAACATATGCCTAGGCATACGGGCAGAGGAGTCAGTGAAGAAAATATATTATCTACATGTGTTCTTAGCAACATACAGACTCAGCTATGCTAGGAGGGACTCAGGCTACAGGCAAGGAGAGCTTCCTGTAATGTGGAAGATGTGTTCTTCCCAGAAAGGGCTATATCCTTTCACACAAGTCTCGGCCTCTACGGATATCTATGGGAGGATGTTGTCAAAAGCATTTCTTCTGCTTTCCTTGGTGACCCTATGTCCCATTTTCAAATGAAGAGGAAGCCCAGTGCAGCATGGAAGAGCAAAGATGGGACAATATAGAGCACATCAAGTCTGGACCCCATAAGTCTCTAAGTCAGAGACTCTGGGGACCTGCTTTGCCTCATCACCAATGACACCTCCACCTTATGTCATTTTCAAGTACACACACACACACACACACACACATACACACACCAAGTAAATTAAAGTGTTCAAAAGTTACCCATTATTTAATGCTCATTATACACACGACAACTTTTAAAATAGACAATTCACAGTGTTTGAATGTCAGTCCATGCCTAGTGGAATCTCTCTTCAAAGTGAATAATAGCCTCTTAGTTCATGCCAGGCATCCTTCCAAGTAGCTGGGCCATGTCTTGTATCAGGATGCATCTGTGGAGTGCCAAGCCACATGCTACAGATGATCATTCAATTCCCCAGTAAATGAAGATGCAAGGGCTAAGACAACTCATGACCCAAAGATCACTGTAAGATTTGCAGCCTGGGCTGGAGAGATGGCTCAGTGGTTAAGAGCACTGGTTGCTCTTACAGAGGTCCGGAGTTCAATTCCCAGCAACCACATGGTGGCTCACAACCACCTGTAATGAGATCTGGTGCCCTCTTCTGGTGTGCGGGCATACATGGAGGCAGAATGTTGTATACATAATAAATAAATAAATAAATAAATCTTTAAAAAAGATTTGCAGCCTATTTCCTTCATAAATATATTTTGCTCATCAAGGACTGCCTCCTGTCCTCTTGTCCAGCATGAAGGCTGGCCTGCCAAGACTTCTTCTGCATCAAGTTGATGAATGCAGATGTGCTTCTTGGAGAAGACCTGAGCTAGCAGTAGGAGAGCTTATGTGATGAAGACACCAGAGCCTCTGCCTTCCCCATGAAGCAGAACCAAGCCCCTGGGGTACCCTAGTCATGCTGAGATCCACCCTTAGAAAAAGGCATTTTGTAGACAGAGATGCTGCCACAGCTGTTAACCAGGCAAAAGAGTTTCTTTAAGGAAACCCAGACAAGAAGAATGAGGCGTACCACATGTGCGAAGTTTCCCTGCACCCTCTATGCAGCCTGCAGGTCTGGCAGGGTGGAGAGGCAGAGGACTGTCTCACACATCTTAGCTCTGCCACTTGGTAGGCACAAGGAGCACAGCGTTCACATAGAGCAGCCAGGTAAACCCAATGCGAGGGAGGCAGAGAGAGACCAGCGCAGCATTCACATAGAGCAGGCAGGTATACCCCCGTAATCCCAATGCTAGAGAGGCGGAGAGAGACTGGAACATCTGTGGGGTTTGCTGGCCAGTCAGCTCAATCAATTAGTTCCAGATACACTGAAATCCTGTCTCAAAGGAGGTGAAGAACTCCTGAGGAACCACACATCACACATGTATTCTCTCTCTCTCTCTCTCTCTCTCTCTCTCTCTCTCTCTCATTTTCTTTCTCTTTCTGTCTCTGCCCCTCTTTCTCTCTGTCTCCTTCATGACAGCAGTAAGGTTTTTTTGCTGTGTGTATCTTACCACAATTGCTTAGAGAAAAAATAGCTACCCAGTTGCTTCAGACTTTGTGCTATGAAGATGTAAGAGAATAAGAAACAAATGTCTTGGCCTCCAGAGGTTCCAGTCTCAGAGGGAACGAGATGAGTCCATGCAAAATGAGGCAGGGTCAGATCCGATACAGGTCAGCACTAGAGAAACCAGAGAAGCATGTAATCGGCGAGCCGCGAGGCGGGAGACTTCAGGAGGCAGCAGGACCAAAGCATGGACGGTAAGAAGACTGAAAGAGCTTGGGCAGGGATAGAGGGGAGCATTCCAGGCCTTGGACCAGGAGAGGAAGCTTAAGGGAAGGAATTTGATGACATGTTCCTGAGACAATGAGGAAGTCTTTCTCCCTGGGGAGAAGGCGTGTGAAGCAATCACTGAAGAGGACTGGAGAAGTGGCTTGGTGGTTAAGTGCATCAGCTGCTCTTCCAGAGGACTCAGGTTCTATTCCCAGCACCTACATGGCAACTGAGCAGCATCAGTAACTCCAATCCCAGGGGCTCCGGCGCCCTCTTTTGGCCTCCACAGCTACCAGTCACACACAGGGTACATATAAGCAGGCAAAACACTCATACATAAAATAACATATTTTTTTAATTTTAAAAGACATCACTGGGGAAGGCAGGAAAGAGGTAAAGTCTGCATTCTAGTAAGAGCTGGGTGAGCTGTCTCTGTAGTGCTACAAGAATGAGGGCACTGGATGCCATGGAGAAGGTGTGTGGTGCCTGGTCTGAATAGAGCTCAATTCACTATGCCCAGATACACGCCATAAGAGTGCAGGCACGCACAGTCACACTGGCCACATCTCCACAAGACACTGACAAGAAGAGTGGGAGCAGCTGGTGCGTCACCACATGAGATGACGCCACACCTGATTTTCCAAACACAGAGAGGAGACTTTGTTTTCACGGTAGGGTTTCTCTGTGTAGCCCTGCTCTCTTAGAACTCGCTCTGTAGACCAGGCTGGCCTCAAACTCACGGATTTGCCTTTCTCTGCATCCTGAGTCCTGGGATTAAAGACGTGCACTGCCACCACCTGGCAGTTTTATTTCTTGCTCCACAAATGTTTACTAAACACCCACTGTGTGCCTTCCAGACGCTGAGGACGGCAAGCTCACTGAAGGAGCAGATTCTGGGAGCGGAGGTATGAAAAGCACACAGATGACCATCCAAGTCTTCGCTTAGAGGAGAGGTATGTGTGTCAGGGGCTGCAGGGATAACCTAAGGATCCTCAGACATATAGAACTAGATACAGCTAAGAGTTTTCATTGCATATATAGAAAAAGGCCATAAGAAAGAAAAAGACAGGAGAATAAAGGAGGGGCAAGAGGGCAGGGAGCAGAGATAGAAGGATTTAGGATCACTATCTGATTTCCTTCAGTTCCACTGTCTGACTTCTTTTAGCTATCACTATGGGGACACATAGTTGCCATACTCATTTATGAATGACAGGAAACCCCCTTAGCATGGTAAAAATCCGAAAGTTCATGGATTCTATCTGTAGTGACCACATAGGCCATCCATTTGACTTAGTCCAGTGGCCTGAGCTAGAAAGGATGTAAATGTAGTGGGAAAAAAGGGAGGTGCCACCGAACAAACTAAAACACAGAAATCAGAACTCTCTGATGGCATTCAGGTTTCTCCATCTCACCTCTGTGCAGATACTGGGACGCTTGAGGTTGGGCCGCACGTGTTGTCTGTGTCCATGGAGACACACACAGAAGGTGGGTCATGCCCCACTGCCTGCCTCCTGGGCATCCCACCAGCCGCCAGAGACAAAACGGACTGACGTTATGCAGTAAAATGAGGACATTTTCAATATCATGCCCGGTTCCATTTGAGGGCAGAGATGGGCTCACATCACAAACAGAGAAGCGGGTCCTTCTCATCCTTCTACCTCAACAAGAAAGCATCCCAAATCACAGCCAGGTTCAGAGCTCAGATCTCTATATGGCTGGTAGGGATGCCTGCAGGGTGCAAGAGAAGAAAGATTGGTTAGATCCGAAATGAGAAGACAAACGAACACTGAGCAGATGGGGAAAGAGCTTCCCGGGACTGTCAGAATGGAGGGACTGTTCATCCATCTTGTGGACCTCCTTCCTAGGGCCTTCTATCCTGCAATGCTACAGGAAGGAGGAGAGCATGCAAGATAGTGTTTTCTAAGATGACCGGGACAGGAGCTATAGTAAGATGCTACTGAGCTCAAGTTCCCAGAAAAAGAGCCTCTTGCCCTGTAAGGCCTGCCTCCCTCACCCTTCCCTGGCACCCTGCACGGCTACCCAAAACTCAGATCAATACAACTCATTCTTTTGAGTTAAACCGGGGGCAATCTCTTGAAACTCTTGGAGAAACAGATTCTAGGGCATGGCCTGAAAGGAGAAACACCAGGATTAAAGAACCAGGCCAGTCAGTTTTAAAACCCTTCATGTGAACTCTGACGTGTAGCCAGAATCGAAAGGAAAATGTCGCCTTCTCTAGGAAAGCTTTTTGGAAAACAATCCTCGTGGATTGTTCATGAGAGAATCCCAGTAACAATCACTACCACTGACTAAGAGCCGCCCATGGTCCTGGTCCTGAGCTTGAACTTGGTGAATTTAATGTCTGCTACTTCTCATAACCCTCACAGTGATAGCATTATTCCCTTTTAAAGACAAACAATCAAATCTTAGAAGCATCCAACAGTCACCCAAGGTTGCTTGGAGAGGAGCTCTTCGGTATGGTTCGGGATTTGAACCCAGGGCCATCTGCTTCTTTTCCATATGTCATTTTTATTGCACTCACTATCTAAAAACAATAACAGTCAAATCCACAATCCACTGACTCCCAGGGTCAGGCTTCTTCCTGTACATCCAGGTCTCTGCGCCCTTTACCAGGCCCAGGGATGAGGTCATTCTAGCCAAGCCAGTTTTCTACGTCTGTGGCTCACAAGCTGACAAAACATCTGTGGGGACCAGAGCCGGAATCAGGCTCTATGGATGTGTTGGCTCAAACTATCTGGACTAAACACAGTCTGAAAGGTCTCCTGCATGGGGGCGGAGTTTTGAAAGAAGCAGTTGGAGGGGGAGGAGGTACCCACGCCCACAATACGGATATGAGGAATAAATAAACGTATACAGATGTGGCTAGGCCGGTTGGGAGCTGAAAGATAAAGCAGAACTGGCTCGGTGGGAAGGGATGAGCTAACTTCCTACATTAGCCCCTCCTGGTTCCCTTCTCTTTAGCAACTTCAAAGACAGCAAAGCACCACCATAACCTTGAAGGCTCTCAGATCTCTGTGGGTGAAGGATGGGACGGACAGCAAGCAGAAGGACTTCCACCAAGCTGTCCCTTTCAGCCTCACTGAGGCAAAACTGGCAGGTGAAGCATGATATACTCATGGCGGATATACACTAAGATGTCTAAAAACACACACACCTAGCAGGGTGTGGTGGCGCACATGTTGGATCTCAGCACTGGGGAGGCAGAGGCAGGTGGATCTTTGTGAGTTTGAGGCCAGCCTGGCTACAGAGTAAATTCCAGGACAGCCAAGGCTACACAGGGAAACCCTGTCTCAAACAAAACAAGCAAACAAAAACAAACCAAAAAGACAAATGAAACACTTTAGACATCATCACCTCCTAACTGCTAACAGCACTGCTGGACCTCGCTACCATCTTCTTGCCGTCAGTATTCTTAAGGTGTATTTTCTCAGAAAGTTTCAAATACTCCATACACCATTTTTAGTTATAATTGCCATGCTGCTCACTGGTCTACAGAATTTATTTATTTAATAATCCCAGGTTCGTACACTTTGACCAACATCTCTCATTCACAACTCCCTGAGCCCTGAGAAATACCATTCTACTCAGTGTCTACAAGTCTGTTATTTTTCTATTCTACACATGAGAGATTATACAAACTTTATTTTCCAATGAGTGCATTATTTTACTGTGCACAACAACCTCAGGGTTTGTCTCTACTGCCATAATACTTAACAGTCTATACGTACCATATTTTCTTTATCTACCAACACTTGGGGTGTATCCACATGACAGTGCAGAGGCCTCCTGGAAGTACTGGATCATATGGAAATTCTATTTTAAGCTTTTATATAAAGCTTTTGAAGGCACATCCATTCTATTTCTCCATAATGGCTCTGCCAAATACATTCCCACCAACACTGTTGAAAAGCTTCCTTTCCGCTGCATCTCAACCAGCACATTATCTTTTTGCCAACAGCATCCCAACAGGTGTGATGTGGTCATGCTCCACAATTTTAATTTGCATTTTCTTGATGATTAGTAAAACTGAAAGTCTTCACTTCAGATATCTGTTAACTATTTCTTTATCTTCTTTGGAGAAATGTCCTTTTATATATGAATGTATTTATTTATTTGACAAACTTACTTCACTTTGTCCCTCCGGTATAAAAACTCTATCAGGTAGCCATGGCTAGAGCACAGATCCTCTGAGTGGAGACTGGTGTGGGTTTTCACTAGATGGTCAGTGAATTCCTGTTAGAAAGATTTGGGGAACACAGTC
The DNA here is from genome assembly GCA_004026605.1 of Ondatra zibethicus. NCBI lineage: Eukaryota > Metazoa > Chordata > Mammalia > Rodentia > Cricetidae > Ondatra > Ondatra zibethicus. Next base: position 176,321 of record PVIU01001834.1, read on the forward strand.
CCCTTTAAGGGGTCATGCAGCTCTAAGGTTTGCCCACTTTGTTTTTTAAGGATTTATTTATTTTTAGTTTATGTGCATGGGTGTTTTGCCTGCATCTATGCTTGTGTATTACATTCATGCAGTGCCTATGGAGGCCAGAAGAGAGCATCGGATCCCCTGGAACTGAAATTACAAGCCATGTGGGTGCTAAGAATCAAACCTCAATCCTCCGGAAGAGCAGTCAGGGTTCTTTAACTGTTGAGCCAGCTCTTTAGGTCATGTATTTACCCTTTTGAGAATATCTTTTTGTTTGTGTTTGTTTGTTTTATTGTTAGTGGGCTATAGCAATTCCTTGAATCTTTTTATATTAGTTCCTTATTGTGTATACAGCCTGCAAGTACTTTCCACCATCCTGAGTTGCCCTTTTGTTTGACTATTCCTTTTGCTGTGCCGAAGCTTTTTGGTTTGATGTGGTTCTGTTTGTACATTCTTATTTTTCTTGTTTGAGCTTTTTGGTATCACATCCAAAACTGCTAGAGAAGGAGGTACCTGGCATCAGGACAGAGGACAGCCCTGCACATTCTCACCATAGCACATCTTTCCAACATCCCCCAGAGCACAAGACAGACACTCAAGTGTTCGCAGAGGCTTGGGCAGACGGCAGCGTTCTCAGGGAGCTTGGAGCTCAGCACTCTTTAAATAGGAGACCCTCTGCAGGCCCACATGGAGGATGGTTTCTGGGGCAGCAAAGCCCTGTGCAGTTTCTTGGTCATGGACGCCTGCCCAGGAATCCAGCACATGCTACATTAGCATTGAGCCACCTTCTGAACCTGCCCTTGTGAGACCACAGCCCACAGCCTGTCAGCAGCACTGGCCAAGCCTGGGCACAAACCCAAATGTGCAGATGCCATCTGCATCTGCCGGGCTGCGCTGGCAAGGTCTCCCAGCTGATCGGTGGGGTCTGGCTGGGGACCCAGTGAAAGCTGGAGAGCAGGAGGTGCTCACACAGGGCCTTGCGAGCATCCCTCTGGGCCTCCTCCTTTGCTTGTTTATCACAGCCAGGCCGCAATCTTTCAGCACTGACTTGAAGGAAGAGCCTGACACTTGTCCTTGAGTGGCTTGAGACCCTGTCTCGCTTCCTACAACTGACGGGGCACTGTGTACAACTTTCAAGCCGAGAAGTGTCAGATCTGTGTATGCTGGAAGCCAACTATAAACAAGAGCGAGGAAATGTTTCTCAGAAGCTGTATGGAGCTAGGGAGCTGGCCCTCGGCCAGAATAGGCTGCTCCATCTGAGTTCCCAACTCAGAGAAAACCTCCTGTCCTCGTTGCATGATTAAGAGCCTTCCATGTCTCTGGATCTCACCTGTTACTCAGCAGGAACCTGATCTATTTCATCAGTGACTCCCGACAGGCATACTCAGAAGCCTTTGTGTCTGGCATCCCCAAGACAGGCTTCCCAGCACCTTAATTCTACCCCAGAGTCTTCCCTGTTTCCTTGGAATAATTGGTAAACAATGTCTCTCTTCCTCGCTCTCTTTTTTCATCCCATTTCAGAACGAATACAATTGCTTGTGATTCATGTATTTTTAATCAGGTGTCTCCAATCAGAAAATGCTGTGTGCACAACTGAAAGCATCCATTAGTTCTCTGGCAGTAAAGCCAGGCATTGAGCAGACTAGCATTTCAGAAACAGCCATGTTTGTGTGTTACATAGTATCTTCTTGATCTGCGGCTTTATGTCAAGCAGTTGCGTTAGAGACAACACCGGGTAGCAGGAAGAAATTGTAGCATTTGGGGGTACAGGAGTGAATGACAGGATCTACATGTTAAAGCACAACTCCCAGACTGGAGTGTACTGGAAGGGCTTGTGAGTTGGAGAGAATGAGGAATACAAAGACCCGCATTAGAAAGATTGGAAGGAGATCCCAAAGAGACTTCCGGGGGGAATGACAATGGGAGGAAGGAAGGGAACACCTAAGTCGGTCCTTATATGTACAGGATGGCCTGGTGGGGGAATAATCCACCAGAATGGCAAAGCGGGATGCTGCATTCCACATGTACCAGACATTTCCAGGCTCCTCCCATCCCCCTAAACTGGCTGGGAAACACTGACTGCACAGCATTATGGGAGCAGAGGCTAAGCAGCTTCCTCTAGAATCGTTTATTTCTCTGCGCTCTGCCGTCTCGTTCTGTGCCTCAGCCCTCTGCCTCAATTCCAGGTGCTACATTTTCCAGATAGCTTCTGGCACTGACCTGGCCCAGGGGAAGAGTGTGGGATGGCTCATGGCTTTGGTGGGACGGTGGTGGCAGTGGAAGGGCTCCGGTGTGTTCATATCCAGAACAGCTTAATCACTTCCCAGGGAGAGGCAATCAACTCTTGAATGGTTCTAATACTCTGTGGCTTCTTATTTTCAGTATTAGATCACAGTGGCTTCTCAAAGCTTTAACTCATCACAGCCTACAGCTGCAGTGTTTATTAAGTTGTGAGTTCCCCTGTCATTCGGGCCTGAACAGGAACTAAGCATTTGGGTGCTTAGTTAGGTATAGTTTGAGCACTATAAAAATGGACCCATTTGAGAGTACAGTTCCAAAGATTTTGATAAATATGAAGAGTCTATAATAACTACCACAATCAAGATTGAAAAGAAAATGTTATCTCAAAAGATTCTCCCATGTTCCTTTGACCCCAGGCCCACCCCATCCAGCAGACACTCATGTCTTCAACACTGGAGTTCCATCTTTTCAAGAACATGGGATCTGATGGTGTACAGCCGCCAGCCTTTAACGGTAGCTTCTTTCACTTCACAGAATACTTTTGAGATCCATATCAATTTTTTAAAGAGGATGAAAAGAAACGGAACTTAAAGGGACTGGGTATTGAGTCTTCAGGCCAATAAAGAGGATCAAGGAGAGGAAAATAAGAGCACAGCAATGTCCTTTGCAACCTTTGCAATGGAACTCAAGAGTTATCACCTACATTATCAAACAGGTTCATTACCTAGATACAAAGAAAAGACACTGACTGTCCAAAACAACAGAGATAATTCAAACAGCACAGATTTCAGTCTGCTATAAGATCTTTGTTTATCTACTTAACTTTTCTAAAGCTGTAGTTCGCTCCTCTGTTAATTGGGGCCACACTTGGCTCCAGAGCACCAGGCACCCTGGGTACCACAGTGAAAGAAGAGACAGCTCCGCCCATTGACTTCTGCTAGCTATCTGGAAACACAGGCTTTTCTGTCATTCTGTGTTCCTAAGCTACTAATAGGTAAGTGTGTAAGGGCAAAGCTGTGTTAGACACCTGGGATAGCCTTACCTGAGGATATAGCCAATCAGAACTCAGCAGTCTAGACAAAGACAGCAACATGATGTCGTATGAACATGCTGATCCAACTCTGCCTCCATCTGTCCCCAGACCATTACATGACCAATAAAGTCCCTTAATTTGCTTCATAAAAATAGTACATGAGAAACCTATTACTCAGAGGTGCTGTAAAGGCCATAAAATAACAACTGTATGAAGCCATGTAAGTGATAGGAGCAGGCATGACACTAGATGCTCACCTCTTCACATCCTAGAAACATGGTCCCCAGCCCTGAAGTTTGAGGAGCTTTGTTGCTGCTGCTGCTGCTGCTGCTGTTTGTTGTCCAGACTAGCTTAGAGCTTGTGGGCTCCCTTCTCCTCATCCCAAATAGTTGGGGAAAGAGGCATGCATCATCACCCACAGCCTCCCGACCTGCTTTCTTCTCCCATGCCAGGGATGATACCCAGAGCCTTGCATATGCCAGGAAGGGAAAGAGGTGCCATATCTTTATTACATCTCTGAAGCAAAGGGCAAGCGCCCATGACACACAGGCTCCATGTAATAACCTGACATCTAGGATGCATTAGCATCAGTTTAGGCTTTCATAAAGCCTCATCCTGGCTCCTCCCAAGATTCAGAGTAATTTCAACAAGAGGTCCAAGGCAGAGCTATAGTTATAAAAGGATTAAAATATTGTCGCCCTCACAAAGGCAATCAAAACAAAGAAAAGGTGTCCTTGAAGACATGCCTCTGAATAAGGCTTGAGCTGCACACAATTCAGAGGGAAAGGAACATTTAGGGGAGGCCAAGAGAGCTTACACAGGAAATAGCAAATGAGCGATTTTGACCAAGGTGTACTTTGTCTATGTGTTTAGAGATGTTGAATCAGAAAGGCTGGAGCAAATTCCATCTGAGACAATATTGTAGATTTGAGCAAGAAAATCACATCATTAAAACTGTATTAATTATGGTTTTATCTGACATAATTAAGACAGTAAACCTTGTAACAGTGGTAGAATGGAGCTGGAGGCAGAGTAGAGAGTGGTCCCAAGGCCAGAAAAGAGGAAATTCTTAAAAGGCTAAGAAAAAGGTTCCAGGAACCTACACAAGGACTACAACCAGGAGGCACTGAGGCTTCTGGGAAATAACGAATAGACTTCAAGAAGAGACAGGGAGCAAGGGGCCCAGGAATGGCGCGGGAGTCCAGACAGCGGAGGCTAGATGAGCAGAAGTGAAGCTGGAGACAGGAGGGGAGGCTTGAGTTAGCCGTGGACTAAAATAGCTCATTCTTAGATTTGTAGAGTGTGGGGTGCTGGGACAGTGTCCACATAGTTTTTTGGAAATACACACAGCTTAGCAGATGGCAAGACTGTTGGTGCCCAGAATGAAGGGAGGCAGACTTGAGAGGCAAAAAGCTTGTCCCAGTGAAGCAAGGAGAGTGCTCCAGAAGCTTGGGGGAGATCTGGGGGGTATGAAGTTGAACCTCACATTCTGAGCCCTGACATTATACATGGGACAGCTGCAAGGCGGGAGAAGGCCCAGTGGTGACATATCACAGGGGACATCTTCATGTCAGACGCAAAGGGAGAGATATCCAGGAAATACATGGAAGAGCTGAGAGTTCTCTGCTAGTGGGAGAAGCCCAGACTCCTAGACAGATTCACCCCCACACTGGTCTCCTGTCACGTGAGTGGGCACACCGCTCACCACACTGTGTCCCTGGGCTGCCCACATGGAACTTGGACAGGGATGCATATATGAGTGCTGATCGGAGCCTTTTGGGCCTGGCAGGCATTTGGAGAGGTGGGGAGGGCGGGATGATTCCATGAGGAGCGCGTTCCGGGTTCCTGATTTATCTGAGAGACGAAGGAAAAGCTCAAGCAAACAGGCAGTCTGAACGCCAGCCAAGACGTGGGCCATGGGTAATTCATTCTCTCTCACTCACTGGCTCACCCACCTCTCCGGCAGAATTTCATGTGGAAGACAGCTGCGTAGGAGGAACGTTTGGTCTCAAGTTGGCAGGACTGGCAGAACCATGCTCTTGGGGGACTGACCAGGCCCCCACAGTGTACTAGTAGACTCTCATGGTCAGGATAGACCCCTGACAGCACACAGAAGTGGTCAATGAATGACCATGATCCACCCCCTAGAACATGGCAGTTCGCTTTCTGAACAGCCACGCTTCTCTTTATTAAGCTCCACCACCCCTGCCCTGCCCCAGTTGCTTCTATTCTCCAGATCCAAGTGTGAATCTTCCCTCCCCCACATGGCACCCCTTCCACTTCCCACATGCCCCATCCCCATGTATTTCGGTCTCACCCGAGGCTATAGGTTCTGATCTCTTCACCATCTAATGCTTCCACTGGCTCATTCTTCCCACCTCTCTGTGGAGAGCAAGGTGAAAAGAAGGGGTTTGACCCTTTGTGTTCTCTAGGAACTTGACTGTATGACAAGAATAAGGACACCCCTCTGAAGCAACCACAGCACCTGGTACTTGTTTATGCGGGACGGACACTCGCTGAGGACTCAGCAGAGCCAATGGCAAGTCCACATTAAGGAGAACAATGTTCTACTCTAAGATATAAAGCTCTGGCTGGGGGAGGTAAGGAAACACGAAGCCATGCCACAGACACGGTGAACCACACACAGTGTTGCAATTCTATCATGACCCAGGCTCCACATCACAGGCACTTTCTATCAGATTCTGACCGGGGCTGGGGACTGCAATGGAGATCTACACAAAGGGTTTCTGGGGTACTGGCCCAGGATCAGCCCCTGTGGAAGGAATGATGGAAGCAGGAGCAGGCGGAGGGAGACATCATTGCAAAGGTCTCAGTCAAACCAAAGAGAGGCTGTGTGGCAAGGCCGGCCTTACAGAATCGCCCCAGATGTGTGAATGGGGTCAAGTTTTGACCCTGGTAAAGTCATCTTTTGGCACTGGCTGCTCTCAGATGGGACAAAGCCTGGGACTCTCTTCATCTGAATCTAACAGTCCCGGAAGGAGGGGACAGTGGTATACCCTGAGCAGAGCATAGTCCCAGTCACTGAAGTATGAGTGCTCCAGGCCATATGGGGAAAGATGAGCTGTTTATCGAGACTAATACATAGGCTTCAGGGTGATCTTGACACAAGCTAGTCCGGGCATAAAGGCTTGCTGTTCCAAAAAGGCAGGCAGGGCACCCAGCCCTGAGCACCTCTCTCCCTTAGGCTTGTCTTGAGCCCAATCTGTACCACAAAGCCATCTCTTCTCTTATGTCACTGGCTGACTGCCACCACTCAAGCCACTTGACATGGAGGAACACACTACCTTTCTAGATTTCAATGGTTACTTAAGTGAGCTTTCAAAGACGTGGCATCCAAAGCTGAACGTTTAGCAACCTGAAGATACATTTTTTTTAACCACTTCATAATCTCATATCCTCAATTGTCTGTCCCACACTGTGCTACCTAACCAGTATACACAGAAGCCATGGGGGTGTGCCTGCCTTCCAGGAAATATGCCCAAGAGACTGAGGCCCTCATGAAACCTCTGCCTCCCAAATGCCCTGTGGTGGGCTCCAGGGAAATCACTGCTCTGAGAAGGAAGGGCCAGCAGGTCCCAGTGGCCTTGTGACTCAGCAGAGCAGAAAGAAACCCAAGATATCAGTCAGAGTTTCTCTAAGGCCTGAGCAATTCTCTCAGCTACATAGCTGGACAGAGAGTCTTCTCTGAGACATGTGGCCACTGAGTTGAAGAACATCTCAGGTCAGTTGCTCGGCTGACCCCATCCCCTCCATCAGTTCTTTGTTTGCACCCCACCCTCTCAAGGAGGCTGGTGCTAACTAGCCTGGACTAAAGTGCCTGCCCCCCTCATGTCATTCCAGAGAGGTGCGACACACTTCATCACACACAGTAGTTTTTCTTTGTACATAACCTTTATTATATCGATTACTATCTCACCAATTATTATTATTTAGTACTTACTATCTACCTTTCTTTGCTAAGATGTAAGTTTGACGGTGACCCTGCCTAGTTTTGTTCTTATGAATCCCCAAGTACCTAGAATGACTGCGAGAACAGACAGGGCCCTCTGTAAGTTCTCGCTGAGTAAGTGAGCGAGTAAACAAACATATTTGTAGAGCACTTACTAGGTCAGCCACAGGCAAAGGTAGTAAGCAAGTAAGAATTTCTGTCTGGATGGAAGTCCTAGCCAGCCAGAAAGGTTCTGAGGGAAGATGGGTCCCTAAGCTAAGCCACAGGGAACAGTGAGAATGACCCTGTAGACAGCCACCAGTCACTGCCTGTTTTAGTAAATAAAGTCATGTATTTTTACTGTCTATGGCTGCCTTTGTGCTATGTGGTAAAACTGAAGAATCCTCAAAGCCCCAGATCGTTACTTTCTGACTCTAAGAAGGTAATCATGCCTGATTCAGGATGTTCACGGATGGTAATGAGTTAGCTCCCCACCCTCTTCACATACATTGTATATAACATGCCATGTTGTACATGTTGTGGTTGTTGTTCTGTGGTCCAGAGCAACAACAATAAAGATCCTATTTGAGGCCAATAATAAAAGATACAAGCAAATAAAGAGGAAAATACCAAATTTGTTGTTAGATCTGAATTTCTGACAAGACACTACAGGAGCAGAAGAAAGTGACATCTAAGATATTAATGTTGTTACAAGCACTACCATTGCCCCAAACAAACCGTTTGTAAAATATACACCATATCGATGGACTTGAAACCTTTTCTTTTCAGAGGTAGATTCCGATTCGTACCATAAGCCTAAGTAGCATGTGAAGTAGCCAATAACATTATATTCAGACATGTAACAGTCCCCTGGCTGTGAGATGGGAACTCCAAAGCATAAAGTGGCTGGGGAGTTGCTACCAACACAAGAAGAGCCCCAACACATCAGATACCTTTCTATCAGCTTGGCAAGATGTATTTACAAAGGCATTTGAGGCCCACTGACAGGAAGTCAAGTCCTTGAGATATACCTGCCCTTAGCATCCCTACATGACACACTTTGCCCACCCTGGGATGCACTGCGACTCCTCTATTCTCGGTTCCCAGCCAAGAACAGTCCATCTCAGGTACAGCTAGCACCAGGTTCACATACGCAGCTCTTCGGATGGCAATCTGCAATTCAGCCTCACCATAACCAGATCTGAATTCCAAGAAAGGCTCCCAAGGATGGAATCTCAAAGACTGCGATGACAGACTGCTGGGGAAAGCACCCATGTTGAGTGGGAGGTCAGAACCAAAGCCTCATTTGCATCACATATGGCAGCCCCCAGTAGTAGTAAAAAAGAAAAACAAATCCAAGAGTTCAAAGACCCTTGATTGTAAGGCTTAGGTCTCCTGCGTAGGAATGCTGTATTCATGACCAAAACAATTGGTGTCTCTAAATCTTTCTGTCATCCTTAAAACAAGTGTGAGAACTAAAGAAACTTAACTTTCTCTTTCCAGAAGAGCTATAGTAAACAAAATCTTTCCAGACCAATGTTTGTTACTCATTTTACTCTACCGCCCCATGCCTCTGGGCATCTCTCCCAGGCCCCACATTTGTGCAGCAAGCCTGCAGAGATCACAGAAGTGATGGTCCTAAAGCATGATGGGAAAGCCACAGGAACTGGCTGCTTTGTGTTTGAATGGAATTCTCTTGGTCCAAGAAGTGAACTGCAAAAGGTGGACAATGTCTTTAATGCACGATTACTATCCTTACAGGATGGGGAAAGACCATGTGTCGATATGGGCAAAACCGTCCTGCATCCTTCATTAGGCCACACCTCGGTCTCTGGATATTGCCGGGAATAGCATCCTCCTCTCTAAAAACAAAGGGAAGTGTGAACTACTCATAGAACTCAATTAGCCCGAACTTACTTTCCTACCAGTTTCCACAGTTTTCTCCACACAGAAAACCCACCGCAGTTTTCTGAGTGTGCTTCCTCATTAGAAAGCACCCAAGATTCTAAGGCAGACAGACGGGGATTAATTTAGGAACTGGACTCCACTTAGCGTGGGCTGTGCACACAACCTCTCTGAACAACATACCTAGCAACCTGTTGGCAACACAGGGTCTCACCTGCATTTCGTTAGGCTGTATGCATACTCCACTCCAAATACTGGAATACATTTGTTTATCTTTCCCTTAATAATAATAATCTCAGGCGAATTCTGTTCAGTCATACTCTCCTTATGTTCAGGTATAATACTAGAAAGGGCAATCCAGCCTGAACTGGTTTGGAGTGCATTGCAATAAGGAAAAACTGTGTCTTCAAGTAAACAGAGAGACTCCCCCATTTGCCATCTTATACCTATGCATAATTAAGAATGCATATGATTAAAATCAGATGTATTATGCACAGTGAAGAAATAATTATATAACCTGATGTGTCTATATTGATTAAAATAGAGAATCACCCACACCACTCTTTTCTCTTTAGACTTCATAAAAAGAGACCCCAGGTAGTCCTCAAGTATGTTCACTCATATAGACCACTCATTCTTGTCAGTGTCCTCCTTTCCCTAGTTACTACCGCTTTGCTTAAAATAAAGTTTCCTCATATATTGTAATCTGTGTGGGCTTCTATTTCATTCTTGAATAAGAGGTCGAGAGTCTAGAAACACCTGGCCCAACTCTGATTGCTGGTAACATCTCTCCAGTCTCTCTGTATCCCTATTTCTTTCACCTCAAAAATTCTCATTGATCAAAACCACATGATCTTTCACACCCATGAAATCTGGTTTGAAAACTTTATGTTTCATGAATGTGAATGTGTATTTCCCAGTTACAGGGCTGGGTAAAATGCTTGCTGTACAAGTATGAGGGCCTGAATTCAAATCCCCAGCGCTCATGTGAAAGTCAGCCTGGAAGCATGTGTTTGTAACCCCAGCACTGAGAAGGGAGAAACAGGTGTAATCTGGGGGCCGACTCACTGGGAAATCTGGTAGAACAGCAAGATCTTGTCTCAAATAAGTAAGTAATAAATAAATAAAATGGATAAGTGACTAATGAAGACATCCTGGTATCAACCTCTAGCCTCTACACACGCCTAAATGGGCTAGTCCACTTCAAAACACAAGTCTACAGACATACACACACACACACCATATATCATCACACACATCCCATATACCATCACACACACTCACACACACCATATACTCTCTCTCTCTCTCTCTCTCACACACACACACACACACACACACACGCACACAGATTACAAAAACAGCCTTTTCTAATCCATACTTGTTGAACGAACACACAGTATTTTGTCGTTATTTCTGTTTCTATGGAAACTTTCTTGGCAGGAATGTCTCATCAAGAAAAACAAAGTGGTAGAGCCCTTGACAGTCAAACCACTTATGCTCCCAAGCAGCTCCTCTGGCCTGGCACCCGCAGCACCATGACTGCTCTCCTCATGTGTCTTTCCATTTGTCCTCCTCTGTCCTAACCAGTGGACTCGACAATAGCTGTTCTTGTCAGTATTGCTGAACAATAAGATTATGACTTAATACTTTTCCTTAAAAAATGGAAAAATTCTTCCATGACCCGCAGATCTCCTCCATATTGATCTATACCTTTCATAAGGCCACAAACGAGTCTAGAACTTGGACCTTGCATGGATTTCACACCATTGCCAAACTGAGCCCTTGGTGAGGTGCAGAGACCATTTTACCTCCTGTAGAGGTTGGCCCTGGGCTGTTCAGAGTCAGTATGCAGGCTGGTCAAGGAAATGACTGAGGTGCCTTGTAATATTTTCTACAGAGACTTGAAAACTCAGCTCCTATGAAGGGTGAAGCCTCCAGCAAAGCTGATAATCAAAAGCAGATGCATTCTTTGGTAAACAGGTGTCCCTGGTCCTACATAAAACTGTCAGCGATCACAGCATCACAAGGCTGGAGCAGCATTCTTCAGCCACTGCTATAAGGAGGGAAGAATGAAAACAGACAGAAAAGAGTCTGAAAGGGAAACACTACACGTGACAGAAATGGACGGCTGGAGCCCTTGGCGTGCATCACATCTGCAGTGACTGTCCTATCAGCAGGAGACCACTCTTCAGCAACTGACCTCTGCTAAAAGGGTAGATGCTTGAGTTGAGGGTGATTTCCATTGACCCTTCCATCTATTTTCTCTTTACTGTATTGCTTAATCTCTCCCCAGGCAATTCAGAGACAGACTGTACTCGGCCTTCTTCTGCCGACTGTCTCAATTAACCAGCCATCACCTCCTGAGTGAGTGATCTGGCTCAGCTCCACAGCTCCTCAGATAAGAATCCTGAAGCACAGAAGTCTTTCCTGCACTATCTATGGACTCCAGAGCCCTGAGTCACCTTGGCAGTCACCAGCACAATCCGACCTTTGCAAGGAGAACATCAGGGCCCTGGGAGGATGGGAGAAAAGAGGTAGAAGCTAGGGAGGAAATAGGAACAACACAGCAGCTTGGGAGCCCTGCTCTGGAGCCACTGCACTCTGAAGCCACACCTTCACACAATTACCTACTAGTATCCACACGCTACTCAATCTCATCAGCTATAAAGAAGAGGTCATGGTCTTCTCATACAGTTGTTCCAAAAGGTAAACAATACAATGCAATGAAGCCTCAAGGAGCAGCTGAGGAAACCCCATTGAGAATCTGGAAAGTTACATGACCTGCTAAAGAGAAACTAGATTTACAACCTCATTTTCAGCTCCTTATTTGTAAGTGAGACATTTAGAGTGAGGATTTCCTCCCAGCTCAAACATTCTCGGAGCCCGGGAGTGATGACGCAAAGACTAAGATGTGACATGGGCATCAGAGCTGTGATGTAAAATGTCACCTCTGTGAAAGGACGCGCAGCAGACAGGAGTTGTAGGTGAAGTGTGTGTGAGTTCTGAGGTGGGAGTGCTGGGAAGGGGTGGTTAACCACAAATGTCACTGCCTACACTGCTTTGCTATGCCAGCCTCTCGGGAGGTTTCTGACCATCGAGATACTGGGTAGACAACTGAATTCTTATTTTTAAAAGTCCCTAAAATTGAGAGAGAGAGAGGGAGAGAGAGAGAGAGAGAGAGAGAGTGCTCATTCTCCCACCCTAACCTTGATCTTTGTTCTTGAAACTAAATGGATAGTACCTTTAATCTGTATAGAATAGCTTTCCTGTGGGTTTCCTCGAACAATATGAAATCATCTTTTTCCAAACACATCTAATCAGAGAGAGAGAGAGAGAAGAAAGAGAGAGAGAGAGAGAGAGAGAGAGAGAGAGAGAGAGAGAGAGAGCACGACACGGTATTTAGACAGTATACCACTTTCTCCAGCTAAGTCCAAAGTAGCTTCCTTCCTTCCTGCTTTCCCAGATTTCGGATACCCTATGGAAATATGTGCCCAAATGTGGAGCCAGGAGGCAGGAACCACTGCAAAGCCAAGACATCAGTGTCAATGGGCTCATGACAGCCAGCACATCTGGGTAGACTGAGAGATGTCATATAAAAAGTTGATCATATCCTCTAAGCAGACTAGAACTCCCCCTGCCCTGGTCCAAATCCTCTTGCCTTTAAAGGCAGAATTCAAAACTCCATCCTTCTAGTAGCTTCTTCTGGCAATACAGCCTCAGATAGAGATGAGCTACCACTCCCCGCCATGTACCCTGCCTGGTTAGACAGAGAGAATATTCTGCCATGGTGTGTCTCCTACCTTCAATTCCCAGCTCATTCCCATGGGACTTCCAAGGTGGCTGACCACCTCTCTCAAAGCACCTTAACCTGGCTCACGCTGAGTAAGTAGCTGTAGCGTAAATAGGTGAGTAACCATTCTCTTTTTTATGTTTTCTTTATTATTTATTATGTATACAGTATTCTGCCTGCATGTACACCTGCAGGCCAGAAGAGGGCATCAAATCTCATTACAGATGGTTGTGAGCCACCATGTGGTTGCTGGGAATTGAACTCAGGACCTTTGGAAGATTAGTCAGTGATCTTAACCTCTGAGCCATCTCTCCAGCCCCGAGTAACCATTCTTGCAGTCACAGTTTTCTCCAAGTTATAGGCCCAGTCATAAAAAAACCAACTTCACTTGCGCAGATGAGAGACTGTATGTGAACACTCATCCAGGTATATATCTTTACTTAGAACATCTGGCCAGCAAAGGGCAGGTGGACTAGCAAGAATGCTCAGGCCAAGTCTGGTAACTACATAGAAATTGCTTTACTTGCCTTCTTAATCCCAATTCCCCAGAGAAAAGGCAGGTCCAGAAAGGTTAAGTGACTTACAGAAGGTCGCCCAGCTATCTAGCAGCAAAATCAGATCTAGAACCAATTCCAATCCCTTTGTAACTCCCATAACTAGCCTAAAGAGCGCTCTTGAAACCTAGACAGATAAGGCAATAACATCAGAGGCCAAAGGCACCTAGGTTATAGCTGATTCTCTAATGCAGCAATATCTGTATAAGAAAAAAAAATGTATCAAGATTCAACTGCACAGCTGGAGTGCCAGGATACCTGGCATCAGAAGCCAGGCAGTGGCAACAGAAGATTCCAGAATGCTTAAGCTTCTGGAAAGCAAGAATTGTAAGAAGGGACCCCTCCAGGAACAGGCCATGTCACCACCACATGAAAAAAAATTAAAAGTACATGTGTTGGAATGTTAAGCTCAAAACCAGTGAGCTGTCCTGTGTATCAGAAAAGCCACAGTGGGCAGAAGCAAGCAGTGAGTCATGGCCATTAACAGGGCAAACTGGTTAGGAAGCGGAGAGTACCGCCCCCAAGAACAGCCCCAAGTAGGGCTCACTCACTCATCCAAGTCCCCTGAAGCCCAGAAGCACCTCTGGGCTGAAAACTAACACTTCAACCTTAGACTCTGTAAGACAAGCACACTCTAATTACTGCCTTGCAAATATATGAGAACTGGATTCTGGTTCTCTCAGGGGCCTCACTTCCAATGCTGCATCTTTTTCTGAACAGGGAGGATCCACAGCATCTTCTATGGAGACTCTCTAGGGCCAGAGAAACCACACATGGACACCACGTGGACTGTGAACTCGGAGAGGGCAGACGCAGCCTCTCAACTGTTTCCCACCATGAGGAGAGAGAGTAACTGCTTCTCACTTAGCACTGCAATGCATGGTGGGTCTTGAAGAAGCCAGTCCTGAGGTGCTTTTGTTACATACATGATCCAGGATTAGAATTCTCATTGGAAGAAGCCAAATCTGTCATTGGGCGTCAGTATGCTCAGACTCCCAAGAGATGGGGCCAGGAAGAGGAGCGATTGTGGCCTGTTTTTCCCTCTTCTTCCCCTGCCCCAAGGGAGAGCCATCAAGAGTCAACTTCCCACCCAACTTCAACACCCTCTTGGATCTTGTTTAAAAATTAGGATCCTGTGTGGGTGGAGGGGATCCCTAAGAGCTTTTCAAAGATCTATGAGGTTAAAATAATTCTCCTAATAGTTCCAATAGACTTCTTTATGTCCTTTCCACTGTCAGGAGACTCCGTGGGCTACAAGAATGGTGATAAATCACAACAGTTCAAATGCAGAAGCCAATTTACTCATTTATTTGACTTCTATTAAGTCAGATGTTAGAGGGGTTTTTCAAAAATATAAAATAATGCCATGCTTCTATGAACTTTGCTTGAAAAAAACATTGTACTTCCTGAAAATGCACTCTATATGTTAACATACAATGGGCTTATTTTTAATTAATTTTTAAAATGCACCTATTTCCATTTTATGTGTAAATATTGGCAGCTATCACCCACAAAAACAGGCTCTCTGAAGCTGTCGACTCTGGTGTCTTCAATAATCTTGAAATGTTGACATTTACATAATTTAAATTTTGGTAGTCAGACCCAAAAGTTTGAGAACCATCAGTGTATAAAAATGAGAGAGAGATTCTCACTTCCCATCTGTGTGTCGGGAGAAGCTAAATCTGTACCACCCACTGTTTTGTGTCCACCATCAATGGTCAAGCCCATTGAAATTTCTTGATGGGCCTGCGTTTTACCTTCTGAACGCCCTGAGAGCTGTTTTTCTATGGCAGCTAGCATGTCATCGCATAAATGTCTGCGATGTTGGTGACATTCTCCACGCTATTATCGCGGGTTACATAAGCTCAGCTGTTATTTAACTTCTCCATGAGGGTGTGCCATGCTTCTCCAGGGCAGTTCAGGACTGCCAAAATGGGTCTGCCTCTGAACCACGGGCTGACCTTTGGCAACTTACAAAGCCTCGGTTTCCTTGTTTCCGAAAAGGCCAGGCAGGGCAGGCCGACTTCCTGAGAAACCCAGGCAATTACCTGTTCTTCCAGGACCACTCAGCTCAGGATTTTTCTGGGAATTAATTGTGATGACAATTTTTGAACAGTAAATTCGGGGTTATTGGCATATAGAAAGATAACCAATTTTCTTGCCAATGGCACAGCCACCACAGCCGGAAATGGTTAAGGGCATGAACAAATAATGCATGGATCAGTAAATCAAGTTTCAACAAATGAAAAGGTGCCCTCCCGCGGGGACAGTTAAAAATCCATGGGCAACTTGACTTCTGGCTCAAAATAAACAGCCACCATTAGTATTTACAAACTAGAGGGGCATCTCAATGTTAGGGCATTTGTCTGCCATGCACAAAACCTGAAATCAGCTCTACCAGGAGGGGGCTAGGTGCTTAAAGGAAAACAAGAAAAAAGAAAAGAAGAAAAGAATTATTGAGATTTGGTGTGTAGGGACACATCTAAGAGATCACATGGTCAGATACCACAGGAATCTGGTCTCTGGTATTTTATCATCCTTATGATCTTAGTATCTTAGTTCCTCTTCTTTTTCTTACTAATATAAAAAAAAGGGGGAGGTTCCAATGATGCTTCTCAAACCATTACTCAAGTGCAATGCCAATTCCTCCACCCTCCCCTATAGGTCTCTTACCAGCCAGGAGGTTGAAACAACCGTGGAACGCCACATTTGACACAGCTCCCTTTTGCCATCTCAGCTCCCAGAGGGGTGTGGAAACAGCTGCTCCCAGGCTTCAGGCCATATTACTTCACCTGTATCACCTTAATACAATTCTTTACACCTCTCCAGCCTGGCCCTGTCTGTCTCTCTGGCAAGCAGTACATAAAGTCATCGGTGAAGGCAGGAAGGAGGCAAAGAATATAGTTTCTGTGTGGACTCCACGGTCCCAGGAAAGGGACTCCAGCAAAGAAGCCAAGTATGAGTTCCCTACAGGCAATCCGGGCATTTTAATTGACTTGGGGTAGAGGGAGATCATGACTTTGTTTAATCTAGTTTGCACAAGGATTAGAGAGACCTTTGCAAACCATGTGCATTTGACATCTGTAGTCTTTGGCACACACACGTGACTCAGAAGGACCCTACTGTAAGCTATTACTTAGAACCCTAACTTTCAAACGTGGCGCATCACCTCTCCATCCATGCTGGGTACAGACTTACCAAGAGCCCACTGCTGCTCACTAGTGCCTCCCATGAAAACGAATGAGCCCCAAACAGTCCTTCCCATGGCCCTCCAGACACCTTGAGATACAGGCCGAAAGGATATCTGTGTTAGGGCCTCTATCCACTGATATTCTTATCGAACTTTAAAATAAGACTCATAATTTGCCCTCCCAGGAACAAAACTGTCAAGTGAACATGATGAATTCATGGCCAGATAAGCAAAATCAATCACACTAGATTTCAATAAGATAATAACCGCAGAGCTTGAGGCAGGGGTGGGCTTTGACAGGAGAGGACAAGGCAGTCAGCCAAGTCGCGAAGTCTCCGGGCATCTAGTGGTACTGTTCTAACACCTACAGGCCAGGGTATCCTGTGCTGAGGATGCCCCAGGATTTGGTAGCCTGTTGTGAAATGGTATCAAGAGACATCCCACAAGTTTTAGTAACCAACACTAAATATCAATCCTGTCGAAGTCTTGTAAGCCACATTTAGCACGCCAAAGGTCCTAGTGAGCTTCAAAATCAAGTAACTGGTTTGACTTCAAACTCAGTGTTTGAAAACTCACTGGAGCACAGAACTTTCATCACTTAACAACCATGAATGGTCTCTGGGATTTGTTTCTTCGAATTCTATGGAACCACTGAACTTAAGTCTGATTCTGGCATTAGAGTCAGGCTTTCTGCACAGCCTGCTTCCAAAGTGGATTAGTGAACAGTTTCTATA